>OU015493.1:210459703-210579703 GCA_907164885.2 Dolomedes plantarius
TATATATATATATATATATATATATATATATATATATCGGGTGGCCATAATTAAACTGACAGTGCTCACAGTGTTCTGTAGCGCGATCTATTTGCGAGAATGACGCCACATGTCGTAGGAAGATTAAACAAGACGGGGGACGAAAGATTCCGCGAAAAAAATAAATTAGTTCCAAAAGTCACCGCTAGGGGAATATTTGGCGCTGTGTAATAGAAAATAGAGTGTTAACAAATGCAAATCAATACGGAAATTACCTTTTATTTTGCATTCAAATGAGATTCAATGTGGCTGCCGTTGTTGTGGACCACATATTGCATTCTGTGCACAGTATGCACAACAGCAGAAAGTAACATGTCTGCAGGAATCTCCCGTACAGTCCGTGATATGTTATCCTTCAACGTAGCCAGGTCCTGGACCACTCCTTGATAGACCTTGGACTTAAGGTAACCCCATAGCCAGAAGTCGCATGGGGTAAGATCAGGCGTCCGAGGTGGCTATGCAGTTGGAAAGTAGAGGCTAATGACTCTTTCTGTTGTGAATTTCTGTCGTAGCAGCTGTTTCACCCGTACAGCAACGTGTGGAGGGGCTCCATCTTGCATGAAAATGATTTCCCCCAGGCATTGTTTTTGCTGAAGTGCCGGAATGACAAAGCTGTTCAACATGTGGCGATATTTGTCTCCGGTAACAGAACAGGTTTCCGGTCCTGTCGGGATAATGTTCTCATAGAAGAATGGACCTACGATAAATTCCGCTGTGAACCCACACCAAACAGTTACCTTTGGTGAATCTAAGGGAACTTCTGTGACTGCATGTGGTGATTTGTCATCCCAAATTCGGCAGTTCTGGGTATTCACAGTTCCATGCAGGTAAAAGTGGGCCTCGTCTCCCCATAAGATTTTCCACGGCCAAGCATCATCCACCTCCATTCTGGCAAGAAAGGTGAGAGCAAAAGTCAATCGCTTATCATGGTCGGGGTACAGTAACTCCTGTACACGGCTGATCTTGTACGGATAGAAGTTGATAATCTTTCGTAAGATTTTCCATACCGTACTGTAAGGCATATCCATATTTCGAGCTAATCCACGAGCGCTAGAGGTGGCAGCAATATTCTCTCGTCCTCTGTCTACAATCGCCGTGGCAACTGCATCGGTTGTATCCTGTGGTACAGGTTTTCGTCCTCTGCCTGACTGAACCTTCAGAGAACCAGTTTTCTCAAACGTCGAAACCATTGCTTTTAGCCCATTAACTGACACAGGACCGTTACCTTTATGCATTTTTTTGTGCGTTCTAAAAGCACGAAGAGCGGCTGACGCGTTGCACTGGTTGAGGTAAAAGAATTTGACCAGTAACGCACGCTCGACTAAAGAAGGAGACATTGCACATAAACTTTCAATCCGATTGATTTGAAACGTAACACATTGCCTTATAAAACCCAAGCAGCTGGCACTGTGCCAATGGATGTAACGTGAAATTTGAATAAAGAACTTCTTCTTCCACTCAGCGTACGTGATATTGCAGATCACGAGACTTTATCGGTGTTTATGTAGATTTTAAGCTTTTTTAAAAGTGTTGCCATATTGCACTTGAACTAAATAAGAAAATGTGCATAATAAAAGGTAATTTTATTCCGTATAAATTTGCATTTGTTAACACTCTATTTTCTATTACACAGCGCCAAATATTCCCCTAGTGGTAACTTTTGGAACTAATTTAATTTTTCGCGGAATCCTTCGTCCCCCGTCTTGTTTAATCTTCCTACAAAATGTGGCGTCATTCTCGCAAATAGATCGCGCTACAGAACACTGTGATCACTGTCAGTTTAATTATGGCCACCCGGTATATATATATATATATATATATATATTAATATTAGAGAACGAAATTAGAGAATTCATATTTAGAGAATGAATACGATACCCTACTCATAAATACCTTTCTGTATGACGGACCACAATTTTTAAAAAAAATCTTTCAATCCATTAGACAATCTTTGAAAAAATTTCTCCATTGACTAACATTAAACTGGGAGAATCCAATGTTATTACTCAGAGCCTTAAATCCACATCTTTCATCCACAACCATTTGTCCAAAGCTAGTTTGTCTTTGCTGTCAGTTTCCCTGATAAAGTCTTATTAAGTATATGCTAATGCCCAAACGTCCATTTGTCCAATTCCGTACGATCGAGATAATACTCGTGTTATATATTTTTAAAATGAGCGCTTCGAAATAAACCGACGCATGGATTGAGTCCGAAGCCAAAGGTTAAGAGGCTACCGTATTGTGGAGTCCCTTTCAAAAAGAGCAGCGCACAATAAATGAACACTTCCCGAAGCCCTTGATCATCTCTTATCACACGACATCAACTCGCAGGAATTGAATGGTTTTCGGTAAGTAAAAAGAAAAAATATGTAACGCACTCGGATGATGGATGGAGAAAGGGAACAAAAGTTACCTACACATTCATCTGAATGCTTCGGAAGGGCAAAAAATATTTACTTTTCAAAGTTGTTATAAATTACTTACCCGAACACATTTCTAAAAGGTGATTTTTAACATTTATCTTTCTTAATGCAGAGAATAATCGATATCTCGCCCAAGTGCACTTCGTTACAGCGGCTCGCAAAAATGAGGCAACGAAACGCTCATTTCAATAATATTTACATGAATGGATTTCGTGCATTACCAATGATTATTATTCGCGCTGTGCCTTCGGTGTGAAGTGTTTTTAAAAGGTCATTTTCAATGCACATAGTGTGACGGAAAATATTATTTGTAAAAAAAGACAATTGTGTGTTCGGCGAATCGATGATCGTAACTTAATGTAATATAAATGGTGACTATGTAAAAAGAAATTGGCTGCATACTCTGGAGTTTTTACATGTTTATATTAACTCGCTTTCTTGTTTGTTTGCTTGTTTGTGTGTTTGTGTGTATGTCCAATGGAAATTTTGCAATCGATTTTTAACTAACTTCCCGACTAGCTACACATTTGAAACTTTTAGAATAGCCCAGAAAACGATGACAATGCATTCTTTTAATACTTTTAGCCGAAAAAATCCACGAGGGGGCGCTTCGATCGAATTCAACGCTTGCACTTTTGCGTAACGACGTTAGACGATTTTGAAAACAGAATACATGTGAATTTTGTTTGTGTACAAATATATTGTGTGAAAAATTTTAAAAATATTATAAAAATTTTAGTTTATAAAGTCTGTAGATAGCAAAAACGACTGAAAAGTGATTAAAATTTAATAAAAGAAATTAAAAAAAAAATAATTGAATGAAGGTTTGTGCAATTAAGAGAGAATTGTCAAGTTTATATGATTCCCCAGAAAAATTAAAAACATGATGTATAAAAAGTTATGTTTATCTTGAAATTATTAATGTTCAAATGATACCAGAAAATGTTTTTCTACGTGCAAGTCCGAATACGATTTCATTTACAAGCGTTGTTCCAATATTACTCACAAACAGTAGATATTTTTACGCGGCATTTGTGTCTGCCTTTAATTTTTCTATCGGTTCACAAAAATTCATCATAAGGATTTTTTTCCCCAACTTTTAGTATCTTTTTGATCCTTCACCTCAGCAAAAGTTGAGATCAGTTTTTCATCCTTACAAAAAAAGGTATGTAGGTGTTTAATATTTAGGTATTACGATGTACTAACATGAAATATATTTGTAAGCTATAATAGAATCAATAAAGAAACTTACGCGGCATTTTCGGAAAGCAAAGATACTTCACCGGTAGCAGCGAAGGAAAAGTTTCTGTGAGCTCGTTGGCAACACGGACTGTAACCTTGAACATTTCGCCTTCCCTTCCATGTCATTTGTTATTTTACGGTGAGTTTTGTTTGAGCAGCACGTCTGTCAGACTCTCGTCTCCCATTCTTAAGTGGGATTGAATGAAGGTGAGTAATAGCACCTTCAATAAGCCCCATAAGAAACGTAAACAGGTGTCGAGATGAAATAAACCTTTGGAGATGCACGACAATAGGTAAGGCACACAGGCCATTTAGAATGGTTAGGGAACCCCATTAGCGGCACGCTTTTCCAAGGAAAAAGCCGTCGGGAATGAAACTCACCATAGGTGGTCTGGGTAAGGCGAAACCAGAGGAGGTCCGGTGTTCGAGGGAGATTGTTCGAGAAAGGGGAGAAGAATGCATAAATACAGACGCCGGTAGCGAATGAAGACAGATTAGACTTGGACTTTGAAAAGTCGCCACGCGTGCAGAGAGACGGGGTCTCGTTTGGACTTTGAATAATAAACCTGCTCTCAGGAGTGTATCAACGTTCTTCGGAACGAACTTTCGTAAATGATTATTTAACCAAGATTTTAATGTTTCAATAAACTAGATATAAGTAAGAGGTGTTCTACAGTTATGATTAATTCTACAAGATAATGATTTGTCAGATCACGACGATGGGGTTAACAACGTCTTTATAATGTCTGCATCAATTCAGAATCCCGCCAAATGTGTGATACAGGATCCCCGCCAAAGAAATCATGGCTTCTGTTTTCTGAGACAGACAAGGCATTCTTCTGGTTGACTTCATGTCTCCCGGCACCACAATTAATGCTGATGCATACTGGTAATTCAAAATAAACGCAGGGGCTTGTTGACAAGAGGAATTTGCTTTCTGCATGACAACTCTCGTCCTCATACAGAGCTTCAAACCAATGGAAAATTTTCGATTGGAAAAATTTTAGATCTTAGGCCATAAAGGCAGGACCTTGCACCCAGGGACTTCCACTTATTCCTTTACCTGAACACACATCTTGCAGGGCAAAACTTTCACGGCGATGATGAGATCAAAATTGAAGTTGAAATGTGGTTCCGACAACAGGCGGCAAAGTTCTATGACTGTTGAATACAAAAGCTTGTACCCAGACTTAACAAATGCTTTGACAATGGCGGCAACTATGTCGAAAAAGAAGGGATGTGCCAGTAAGTAATTTGTTATGTACAATTAATCAATTAAAATTTTTTCGAGAGAGTATGCGGCATTGGATTTTTACTTTTCGAAAATACCTCGTATTACGCTACCTGTACAGTGCAATTATTTTATATTTATTCTTTAAGCTCTATCTCCTTGCAGGTGTCATTCATTTTGTCAGAAATCTCATTTTCATTCGATACCGAAAGATATGTAACCTTAAACTTTTTGTATACACGTTTTGTGACCATATATTAAACGAAATATCTTTAAATCAGTTATACTGTGATATTCTAATAGTGAATTTACTGAAAGCCAAATATTAATAATTACAAGATATAAAAGGACTTTTTATATACCATGTTTTTAAATTTTCTGTTGAATCATATAAACTAGACAATTCTATGTATTCATAAATACTTAAAAAAAAATTTTTTTTGATGAATTATTCCATCAACTTGAAAGAAAATGAAGTTAACTGGAAGTTTACTTGCGTTTAACTTTTCTCTCCCGTTCCGGCCAATAGATGGCTGCACCAGTCTGCAAAACAAAATTAACTGAAAATAATTGAAAATTAATTTAATTCTGCTTAAAGATGGCTAAAAATATTAAAACAATGCATTGACATCGTGTTCTGGGCTATTCTAAATGTTTCAAACGTCTAGCTAGTGGGGAAGTTAGTTAAAAATCGATTGCAAGACCTGTACTGGACAAACACACTCAAACAAACACACAAACAAGAAAGCAAGTTAATAAAAACATGGTAAAAATAGTGACGAGACTCCGTGTTTAGGCCGGATATAGACACGTGCAATCGGGATACCGGAAAGTCCCCTATGAGGTCAGAGAGGTTGGGAGAGGGTACGATTCCATCTGTGGGTGCTCCTTCGAAATGGAGATGGCCCCTGGCTCGACCCTTGCGGTGACGTTATAAACCGGAGCCGACCTCCCCCTCAAGCCCACTAGCCTATAGGGGACTGGTATGGAATACTTCCGGCCAGGGGTATTGGAAACAACAACAACAGTGGCGAGAATGCTGATGCAAAATACTTCACACTCGAAATATACTTCGGGAATTTTGAAAGTTATTTGCTACCACAAAAACCTTATTTAAATACGTGTGAAGCTTCGCTTAACACTCGGTGAAAAAGTTTTTGTGACCGTTTTGGTCATTTAAAACTGCGAGAAAATTTCTTTTTCGGAAACTTTTGAATCTATGCGTTCATTCACCGCAAAAATGGATAAATATGTATTAACTCTAAAGGCATTTGTAAGAATAGACAGTTTTTAGGCAGATTTATTGCCGGTTATGAAGGTGTTATTTATCTATTTTCTCTACACCATGTAGTTATCGTATAGCACTATTATATACTCGTATAGCTGAATAGGACTATTATAATCGGATTACAAAGGCAACACATATACAGGATAAATAAATTATTCATTTCTAATAATATTTTTATCTTTTATCTATATATGAGGCGTTGAAAGGCAAAGTGGTGTAAGTCACATTTCCAACTTTTTTCCTTTGAGGGCAAATATGTAATCTCCATGTTCAATTTATAGTGCAATTGTAAATAGTTATTATTTGCAGTATTGTAATAATTGTTATGCATTATAATTTGTTCAATTTATGGTGGAATTTTTTGTAGTTTTTGCAGTTAAACTCTTATGACTTACACCACTTGACTTACTGACTTACACCACTATGCCTTTCACCGCCTCATATATAAATATGAATGTTTGTTTGTTCGTATTTTATGCTCTGCCGTACCGTACATCCGATTGAGACGAAATTTTGTACAGATTGCGTTCTGACCCCAGCGAGAAACATTGGGAAGGGGGGGGGGGCGGGGATGACACCCCTAGGTGGTGCAAGGGGCACATATAAAAAAATCAAAAACGACTAATATTAGTGTCGAATCCACAGTTTTCGGGGTCGTTGAGATTAATAGTTACACTTCTAACGTCGCTTACAAGATCAGCCCCCCATCAGCGAGGGAGGGGGAAAGTAGGAGTGAGTATAAAATGTCCAAAATGACCGAGAATAGTGTCGAATGCATAGTTTTCAGGGTCGCTGAGATGAATAGGGACACTCCCGATGTCGTTTAAGTGTGAGTTCAGCTCCCCTCAGCTTTTGTGAAGGAGGCAGGGGGGAGAAAGGGTGAATATAAAATGTCCAAAATGACCGAGAGTACTGTCGAATCTGTAGTTTTCGGGGTCGCTGAGATGAATAAGGCCACTCTCGATGCCGTTAAAGTAAGAGTTCACACCCCCAGCATTTAGGGGGAAGCGGGGGGCAGAAAGAGTGAATATAAAATGTCCAAAATGACCGAGAGCAATGTCGAATCCTTAGTTTTCGGGGTCGCTGAGATGAATAGGGGCACTCTCGATGCAGTTTAAGTGAGAGTTCAGCCCCCCGCAGCATTGGGGGAGAGGCGGGGGAGGAGAAAGGGTGAATATAAAATGTCCAAAATGACCGAGAGTATTGTCGAATGCATAGTTTCGGAGTCACTGAGGGGATATAGGAAATTTAAAATGTTGTTTGTAATCAAGTTTTGAGTTAAATTAATAATAGAATGAATTTATAATTTTACTTTATCATTTGTATACTGTATTTACTTTTAAATACCTGTTAATTAAATTATTTAAATTTTACACTATATGAAGAATCCATTCCTTTTCCTGTGTAATAAAAAATTGAGATAAATAAATACCTGGGCACCGCTGGGCAAACACCTACTGCTATATAATTTTGCGTCCGATCTAGGGACAAACCGACATGTAGATGGAGCTATGAAAGAATATGAAGGAAATGTCATTCTGGCCCCAGAACGAAATACGTGATAAATATATTTCCAAATAATCCAAATAACCAATTTTACCTTAGGGAATAAAATAATATCTTATTAAAATAGTAATAATTCACGTTAAAGTCAGACACTTATAAGGTAAATAAGTAGAACTGGCCTTTACAGCCGTATAATTCACGTTTGCGCTAAATTATCTCTGTTATGTTACGACAGCGAAAGTATTTAGTATCTTTATGGATGTCCATATTCCTTATTCTCACACTGGCTAAGTTGTATCACTGTTTATTTTGTTTTAAACTTTCGTTTCATTTTGTACTTTCTAACAAATATTTATATGTATGTATTGTATTACTGAAGTCTTTAAAAATAAACTTAAAATTTAAATTGCATATGAGTGTATAGCTTGTAAACATTTAAAGTCAATAATCAAAGTAATTAATGTTAACAATCAAAGAAATAGTGTTAGTTTGTGCTACACAATATAGAATTGTAAAAATTTTTAAGTATTGAGAAATGTGTTAATAGAAAAAGTAAGTGCGTTTATTATAAAATGGTGGTGCTAAAATATTGATAGAGCAATTGTTAATTGAAATGTAATGCAATGTGTTAATTTATTGTGAAATGTAATAACAGAGTAAATTGTTAATTATAAATGTAATGTGTTAGAGTTACTGAGAAATGTGATACTCGTGTAGTAAGGTGATAATCATAAAATAAGCTGTTAATGAGTCAATAGTAAAGAAATATGTCAACAGTAAAGAAATGTAAGTTGTTAATTTTTAGTGTAAGAAATTAATTCTATGTAAAGCTATTGCACTGTCCAAATATAATGTATATTGTGTATTATATATTATACCTAAGGGTAATATATATTACACAAGTGTATGTTATGCATTATTATGTATTAGTTGTTTTTGTATTGTTATGTTTTGATTATTATGTATTGCTTAGTGTATACCATTTTTGTTTAATGGTGTGGTTAAATTTGGCTCACCTAAATGTAGCTAATTTTTTTTTTTGTTTTTGTACGGTTTGCTAAGTGAGCACTCCTTGCGTTAAAATTTGATAAAAATGTAAAATCGAATTTAAATAAGATATAATAAGGAAAAATTTATAAGTCCAGTTGGAACACGGTAAAATAGAAATGAGTTTTGAAGCTGTCAAAAGAATTGACGGTTTAAGAAATTTAAGAAATTTTTATGTTTTAGCACCTAATTAATAAATTAATTAACTAATAAATTAAGGAATTAAAATTGTTGCCACTGAAATAGATTTAAAAAACAAAAAAGGGATTTGATATTAAGAATTAAAATTTTTTAAGATACTAGTCGTCGCTTTTTCTGCGGAGATAAAATGTAAATAAACAAAATTAACTATTATTTCTCTTATATAAACGCCGTTTAATCTCACGCTGTGGTCGGCAGAACATCTCGAATGCTAGGACAGCGAAAAATGCAGCTCCGGTTCACAGTCCAACTCAGCCAGGGGCGACATCTGGTGGATTTCTACCATTCTCCAAACCCCTACCATAAAACGTAAGGACTTTCCGGTGTTCGGATTAAACTTGTTCGTACCCGGAGTAGTCAGGAAATCATCCAGTGGCACTTGTCGGGATTCGAACCAAGCTTCCCTAGTAACGACGTACTGTGGCGTCACGGTGAATGGTTAAGGCGATTCTCTGAAGCGTTGCTAAAAATTTCTATGGGGATCCATAACAAAGAAATAAATATGGGATCCATAACAAAGAAAGACAGAGTCCTAAATAAAATGCAAAGCCAATTTATAAAACAGAAACTTAACGAGGAAATTTATTTACAAACAAAAAAATTTAACATTTAAGGCTACAGCATATTCAATTTAACTCTGTGCAGATCTACAATGCACGCTCCCGGACTCAAACAGTCCCAACATAGGAGCTTAAAAAAAAACACGTCCACCCAATGCGGATTCTGTCTGGCGTCTCTCCCTCAGAGAGTGGGGTCGGCAATCGTCGGTGACAGTTTCTTCGTAACGCCGAAACTTTATTACATTACAGAATCGTTAGGCCGACAGCTTTACTGGCTGCATCTGTGGGAAAAACGTTTTTTAATCCCCCGCGTGCTCGAAACCGGTGGAAACTGGCAAAACTTTCCCTGAAAACACGCAGCTGTGGAACCCTACTTGATATGGGATTGCTTGGAGGTCATTCGGTTCATCGCTCAAACAATATTATCTCGCTCGCTCGCATCCCCGTATCAGATTTTCAGTTTTAAACTGCATAAAAATAAATGGATTTAATTTTCAGTACACAATTTAATTAATTGCCTCGAGTTAAGAGCTCTTAACTGGCATTTATTTTTTTTTAAACAATTAAAACAAAAATATTTGCAGCCGTGACTTCGAATCTTTCTGAATTTTGACCGGAGAAGCGAAACAAACAAA
Source organism: Dolomedes plantarius (assembly GCA_907164885.2). Classification (NCBI taxonomy): domain Eukaryota; kingdom Metazoa; phylum Arthropoda; class Arachnida; order Araneae; family Dolomedidae; genus Dolomedes; species Dolomedes plantarius. The sequence continues at coordinate 210,469,876 of OU015493.1, forward strand.
TCAATGGAAGCTGAAAAAAAAACAGAAACGCTCTGGGGGCTTCCGCGATATGTCCAGAACAAAATCCTAAATTCAGATCAAATTCCTTAATTAGAAAGCTTTAATGAATGATGTTATACTTTGTTTAATAGAATTAACTTTTTTTTAAGGCTAAGCCGTAAATCTAGTTTCGGTTGGGGAAATATATTGCGATGCCTCCTGTTAAATCTACATGCAGAAAAAGCAGCGTTATATTTAATGCTCAGGATATAAATTGAAAAAGTTTAGCTGATGAAAAAAATAATTACAAGATAAAAAGAACTTTTTATATACCATGTTTTTAAATTTTCTGTTGAATCATATAAACTTGACAATTCTATGTAGTATTAATAGATACTTTTTTAAAATTTTCTTGATGAATTATCCGATCAACTTGAAAGAAAATGAAGTTAATTGGAAGTTAACTTGCGTTCCCTTCCCGGCCGATAGATGGCTGCACCAGTCTACATAACAAAATTAACTGAAAAAGAATTGAATTCTGCTTAAAGATGGCTCAAATTACTAAAATAATGCATTGTAATCGTGTTCTGAGCTATTCTAAAAGTTTCAAATGTCTCGCTAGTCGAGAAGTTAGTTAAAAATCAATTGAAGATTTGTTCCGGACACACAAACACACACACAAACACACACACAAACAAACACACAAACAAACAAACAAGAAAGCGAGTTAATAAAAACATGGTAATAATGAACGCGCTGCTCGCTTGAGAACCAATAAGATGATATAAATTCGTAACATTTGAGGTAAAAAAGGTCTGATAAACACTGTGTAGAAGTAAAATATTTTTAAAATTGGAAAGTAATATTAGAATATTAAATAATAAAAATAATGGGTGCAGTGTAATATTCGAGAAGGAACGTTACCTAAAGCGCAGATGGAGTGCCCCATGACGCTCCCTTGCCAATCAGAGGGATTGGCTGGCGTAGGAGTAATATGGATGCGACATCGATAACGAAACATCGATGTTTTGAAACATCGATATTCAATATTAAAACATCGCCCCAAAACCACCGATGTTTTTAAATATCGATGTCTCAGAACATCCAATTTTTAAAACTGGTTTAGTGACCTCTAACATTAATGTTACTTCAGTTAGTCGTAGGGGGGAGTTGGATGATTTAATTTTATTCTCTGATTGTGCTGGCACAAAGGACCAAAACTTGGTTGCTTTTGCCTTGCGCTACATTGATGACTCAAAATTCTCGTTGTAAATATCGCCATGTTTTGCCTTCATATTTCCAGATAAATTCCTGGTATTGCCAGAAGTTTTGAGGGACTTAAGGCAAATACTGCATTTCGCCAATTTGTGTGAGGTTTTGCAAAGATATTTCCAAACGGTACTTTTGGGAGGCATCTTACTAATAATATTAACGTCAACTTATATAAAACCAGAACAAAAATAAAATCTTAAATGGCTGCTGTCGTGCATATACTATTTGTAAAATAAAACCCGATGGAAGGTTCTGGAGTGTCAGGAACATTCCAAGCGCTCTGATTGGTTCATTGGTTGTTGATTGCCATTTGTCTGTTTGCTAAGGAATCGTTCCCCCTTTTGTATTCGTCCTTTTCAGAATTCAGACTTACATTTACTGAGTGTGAAGATTATGGTACGTGGTAAATTTTTTTATTAGGGTACTTTTTCATTAAAAAAAAACCCATCGAGACAACGTAAAACATCGGCACAAAACATCGATGTTAGAAAAACATCGGCTCTAATAAATCAATGTTTAGAACATCGATGTTTAGAACATCGATGTTTTGAAAACATCGACATCGATGTCGCATACTTAAGGAGTGAAGGGCGAAGAGTGAAGAAAAGGATAGTCAGAGACAGAGAGGTCTCTGGTAGTGATCGGAGGTCTTGCAAGGTATAGAGAAGGCCCGTCCACCTCTGGTGAATTAATCCTTATTTAATTAGCATCGGGAGTGAGGAGCAGAGGTCTGGCGAGATGCAGCAGGCTCGTTCACCTCTTGCCGAGCGTTTTTGTAATTATATATATGAACTAGCTGAAAACCCGCTCTTCGCTACGGAGTACATTCAAATTAAATACAACGGTCAATGTATGCAATTAATGCCAAAAAAAATATATATTTATAATAAATGCGACGATTAATGTATACAATTGATGTAATATATATATATATATATATATATATATATATATATATATATATATATTCAAATTTTTCACTTATCTTTTCAATTTTTGGTTCCTAGCTGTAGTGGTTTATGGCTTATACTGGTTTTTCACTTACAACTTTGTCTAATATATATATATATATATATATATATATATATATATATATATTTATAAAAAAAATTGTAAGGGATATTTATTTTTTTTAGATAATATCCAATCGTCTGCTGCATTAGAAAAAACATTTTTTTTTGTCTATTTTGGGCCTGCTCACATAGGAGTCCGTTGCGTTGCGTTAAGGAAAAGATGACGTTGAGACGAAAATAAACAAATCATAGGCCTCCAACCGATTAGCAATGAAATTTTTAACGCCTATGATTGGTTTATTTTCGTCTCAACGTCATCTTTCCCTTAACGCTGCGCAACGGACTCCTATGTGAACAGGCCCTTAGTTGTTATGCACGTGACGATAAAGTTATTTAAAGTACCAGAAAAAGAAATCACGTGATCCGCTTTTAATAAATTAAATTCTAAAAATTAATCTTTGAAAATTCACCCAAAATCAGAAAATCAAGGTAAAGGTTCGAAAAATATTACATTTTAAAGGAATTTTTACGATCTTTCTCGTGATATAAATTTTATATCCCTCAAATTTTTATTTTAAATTTAAACTTAAAAAAATTTACAAAATCAGCTTAAAAATTTAATTTTAAAAAATCTAAGAAGAATTTTTGAAAAATCTTTCTTAGTGCACCTCTACACTATAAGAAGAATCGCCATGCAAAATGTCAGCCCTTTAGGTCCAGCGGTTTGGTCTGTGCGTTGTATGTCAGTCAGTCAGTTACGGAACTGTTTTCTATATATAGATTTGTAAATAAACGTTATTATTTGTGTCGTAAAGAGACGACTTGTTGTTTTACCTCATTGTCCCTATGCCACAAAAAGTACCTCGCGCCACATTTGTGTAACTATCATTAAAATATTTTATTGTTGACAAAACCTTGCAATAAACGTTTCTGCCTATATATGTCTACGACAACTCCGATTAGGTTTCAATAAGGAATAGCAAAAAGAAATTGCTTGAAATTACCTAAGCGTTCTGATTGCTAATAGCGGGGCAATTTTAAAATTGCATCGTGTGCTCCAGTAATAATTTTGCCTTTTTTACAACCATTAACTTCGCTTATAATGATTATCTCTTTAACTATTAAATTAACTTTCACCGTTTCTATATATCTGCCTGAAAGATTATAAGAAAGATTATTAGATAAGCTATTGCATACTAAAAGATGACATACGTTCCTTAACAATGCTTTACCAGGTACGTACAACATTTAATAATACTGCGAACAATATATAAATTACATCACATTTACATTTTGTTCAGAATCAACTAAAGACTCATAAGAGCTAATATTATGGAAAAATAAACTCTTTCCACGGCCATCCTTCAAAATGTCCACATTTTTCAGATCCATGACTAGCCGACATAGAGAAGTGTCACTCTGTATATATATATATATATATATACAGTGGAATCTCGATCTATCGTTTTTCAAGGGACCGATTGAAATGAACGATAAATGCGGGAAAACGATAAATGCGGAAACATAACAAAGCAATCTGATCGTTGGGACTGAATAAAATGAACGACACATACGGAAAAACGACGGATCCGAAAACGATCGATCGAGATTCCACTGTATATATATATATATATATATATATATATATATATATATATATATATATATATATATATATATATATATATATATATATATATATATATATATATATATATATATATATATATATATATTGCCCCCTATCGGAGCCATTTTATTTAGCATGGACTTGCACGTAAACACGATTGGCGCCAATTTTCGCCAAGGGGCACCCCGAAATATATTTTTCCCATATATATATATATATATATATATAGATAGATAGATAGATAGAGAGAGAGAGAGAGAGACAGAGAGAGAGAGAGAGAGTCTGTCTCATTTTTTATCTTAATGCATATGCAAGTAGCTAGATTTCAATTAATTCTAGAATAATTTTAGAGAATTGAATTCCAGTTAAAAAGTTTAATTTAGCATTATTAGCCATTTTATATTTCCCTTGATGTGTACAATATTCAACATCATTATTTCAATAAAGCCACGCGCCATTACCTTTCACCGTAGCAGAAATGCACGTGATTAATATTACGCAAAGCAGTGAGGAATACGAAAACGAGGATTTTCTACTTTTTGTTATTAAAAAAGAGGTTACATGTGTAATGCCTAGCTATACATACTTAAAACATTCGTGACATGTCGCATCCATAGCACCATTAAAGCTATTTGAGTGCTAAATATAGATTTTTCGATTAACGCAACTCAGAGAAAGGAATGCATGTTCTTTCCCCTCGTGGGTTAGAATCACTCGATGTTGGACTATTTTCGTTGTCAGTCGCAAGTAAAAATTTAAAGATGCTTCGCTTTGAAATTGGCTTTCAGCGAGTCCGGTTTTGCAGTTATGTGGAGTCCATAATGAAAGCGAAACGTGCGTAAACGGATTCCATCACCCTACAGAAACCTGATTTTACGAAATTATGACGTGTTCTTTCCATAACAAGGTTAAAATTTCAGGTGACATGTACCAATTACTTGTATAGTAAGTCGGGTTTTTATAGGAGCTAGGCCAACAAGGGAGCATACCGCATATCACACAAACTAATATGGAATTCACAAGCTAATAAGATGCAGATTATGTCTATATATAAAATAGTTCCGTAACTGACTCATTCATTCACTGACTGACTGACTGACTGACATACAACGCACAGACCAAACCGCTGGACCTAAAGGGCTGAAATTTTGCATGGTGATTCTTCTAATAGTGTAGGGGTGCACTAAGAAAGATTTTTCAAAAATTCTTCTTAGATTTTTTAAATTAAATTTTTAAGCTGTTTTAGTAACTTTTTTTACGTTTGCATTTAAAATAATACATTGAGGGTTATAAAATTTATATCACGAGACAGATCATAAAAATTCCTTCAAAATGAAATTTTTTTCGAACCTTTACCTCCATTTCCTGATTTTTGGTGAATTTTTAAAGATTAATTTTTAGAATTTAATTTATTAAATGCTGATCACGAGATTTCTTTTTCTGGTACTTTCAATAAATTTATCCTCAAGTGCGTAACAACTAAATAGACAAAAAAAATATTTTTTTCTCTTTCTAATGCAGCAGACGATTGGATATTATCCAAAAAAATGCATATCCCTTACGATTTTTTTTATAAATATATATATATATATAGATAGATAGATATTTTACATCAATTGTATACATTGATCATCGCATTTATTATAAATATATATATTTATTTTTTGGCATAAATTGCATACGTTGACCGTTGTATTTAATTTGAATGTACTCCGTAGCGAAGCGCGGGTTTTCAGCTAGTAAAACATACGATGGTGTATGGAGACACGAGTAAAATCAATTTATATGTATAAAACGCGTAAGTATGCGGCACAAAAATCGACGATATTTCTACACTCCGAATTGCAACGGTTGCAACTACCAGAAGTAAAAATTATCGGCCGTCCGCAATTTGCAACCGCGTGTCAACATGGATTTACGCGCTGAAATCAGGAATGCTTGAAAGTAAGCTGCATGATCAAGTAAAAATTAGGAACAGTCTCCAGAAAGAAAGCGAAGGAGAAATAATTCATTAACGGAGAGGCGTGAAAGAATGCATAACTGATCGCGAAGTTAGGCTTAACCGCCGGCGGCATAGCAACCGAGAGCCAGTAATAGTTAATTTTCTACACTTTTTTCTGTACGTGATGAAATTTTACTCCATTTTTATTAGTGAGGAAATTTTCGCAACAATTTATTATTTGATATGATTAAGGCTGTTATGTACTAAGAAAAAAATCGTATTTCCCTTTTCCTCTTCTTGCAGACTCTTGTGGTGGGTGGAGTCCACTTGACAGTTTGAGAATTCCATCCCCCTGACGATTGACATTTTGAGGGATTGCAATGGATAGGGGGGTTAAGCGCTGCCCCCAAATTGTTTATTTAAAATATATTTTTGTCAACTATTTACTGGTACATAACTGCTGATAATCAAATAAAATAGGTATTGTCAGATAGCCTGAACATTTCTGCAAAGCGCTACAGGAATCATTTTATATATTTCGTCCTCCGATGGAATTTATGAGCGTTTAAAACACACTATACCAGATTTTTTCCCGAATAATTTAAACTTTAAAATATTAGTTGCATTTAAAAAAAAAAAAAGGTACACACATATAAAATTTCTTTCTCTCTGACGGAGTACAATTTTTTTTTTAAATCTTTGAATCCAAGTCCTCAATCCGTGAACAAATTTTCTCCATAGGTTAACATCGAGGTGAGCGAATCCAATGGGGTTAGTACATAGCAGCCTTAAGTGTAGATAAATGAATTGTGAAAAATAGTACATACAGAGAATGATGTAATCCACACTATATTTTAGTACTTGCTGAATTTTACTCCATATTTTTAAGTGAAAAAAATTTGCCCCAACAATTTCTTATTTGATGTAATGATAAAGTGTAGATATCTTAATTTTAAAAAATTGTACATACAGAGAACGATGTGATTTTTCAAATCACTGGTGTTGGGTTTCTCAGTCTTATCTTTAACTCTGTTCTGAAGTAATGGAAATTCATATTTTTTAATCACGATGTTTTAGAATCAGCCTTATAGAGATTATCCCTTAACAAAGCATGTTTATGATGACAGTTAATGATAACATTCCTTACCATATGTTACTTTCAGTTGAGTTGTTTTGCAAAAGAAAATATAAAACTAAAAGTGACCATGCTGGTCGCGCAGCGGCTAGTAAATTATGTTCAGCGTACAAACCCCATTTTCGAGCAAGCAATGAAAAATCAGACAGTGGAAAAAGAGGAATCATTTAAAATTGACAAAGGAGAAAGACATTAGATTTGACTCTCGTCAAAAACAACAACAACTCCGCAACTGTTTCAACCCACATCGGTGTCTACTTCGAAATTAGAAACGTAAAATTTTAGCATTTTTGTCTGTTATAGTGTTACACATTGGAGTGAATGAGACGGGATTTTCTTCACTTATTCAAATTTCTCCTTTTGTTAGGCTGCTTGCTTTCGAAAATCGGCAAAAGGTTATAATTTCTCGTATAACCCTTTTATACTGGGACGAATGAAGTGGCAGTTGAAAGCACAAACACTCTAAAGTGTAAGAAGCAGGCTTGTAAGAACTTGAGGGGAAATCGGTGTAGGTCACAATAACAGTCACCTACATGGTCCGGTCGGAGTCTTACCGCATGGACTTCAGTTTGGATATTTTGACTTTAATGACTTATATGATACAGGGAAGATGACACTGGATTTTGAAAGAAACGTTATCAACAGGAAAAGGCTGGTGTGACGTCACGTGTTTTGTGCGGTTCCCACGATCTGCGAAGGGCCTTCCACAGCTGCAAGCTTTAAAAAACAAAAGCAATGCGTACCCCAGCTTTATAAAATCCTGTGGGGGGTTGAAAAACGATACCAACACATGCCGCCAGAGTTTTTGGCCTGAAAGTTAATCCCATGAATAGCGGTTTCTCTAGCAAGATGAGGGGTTAACAGTTTGGAAAATAGAAGCGTCTCCCATCACCGTCGTAATGCTGTCTTTCTTAGTAATAGCTTCATGCGAGTTGACATCGGCGGTCCACAAAGATGGCTTAACTATGCATCGATACGAAGAAGTGTCACCAACAAAACTGCCGGCACCCTCATTGAAAAACAGACGCATTTTCGAGGAATTGGGATAGACGCCGACAAAGAAAACACCACGAGAGATAGTCAGAGAGTTGGAAAATTTTAGAGAGATTCTCATGTAACATCGAGTTAGGCAGATGTGTTTTTTTGGACCATGTTGAGACCATGGGTCTGGGAGCTTACGCTGCGAATCCGCACTTAAATTAATTGAATATTTTGTAATGGTTTAATATTTAATTTTTTTGTAAATAAATTTCCTTGTTAAGTGTCTGTTTAAAGAATTGGCCTTTTCATTATAATTCGGACTCTGTCTTTCTTGGTCATGAATTCAGTAATAGTAATTTTAAAATAGCCTCAAAGAATTGCCTTAACAACCTATCGTGATGCCACACTGGTCCTCAAAATTTTTTCGTGAAACAATTAAGGTTTGGGATACTTTTTGTTTCACTTTTTCTGGGTATTTATGACAGCTGAATTGTCTGTCTACACACTCCCTGTTTTGTGTTGTTTTACGGTAGAGACATAACAGACCATAGATCTCGTCATTCTTGTATCATCTAATTTTACGGCTTACGTATGGGAAACTTTTTTTTTCGAATTGTAATATTTCCTTTGCATTCATGATTGCACTATTTCTTTCATTTTTAAAAAGCACGCATGTTCGCGTATACACCGAGGCTTACTTGTTATCGTTGACCACTTACTGGGAGATTCCTATACAAAGTCTCCAAGTGAATGGTCAAAATCTCTCCCGAATAAGTGCCCACCTCATTAAAGAAAATATAATAATAATTACAAGATTAAAAGATCTTTTTATATACCATGTCTTTAAATTTTCTGTTGAATCATATAAACTTGACCATTCTATGTATTAATAAATACTTTTAAAATTTTAAACGATGAATTATCCAATCAACTTGAAAGAAAATTAAGTTAATTGGAAGTTAACTTGCGTTTAATTTTTTGTTTCCGTCCCGGCCGATAGATGGCTGCACCAGTCTACAAAACAAAATTAACTGAAAATGAATTCAATGCAGCTTAAAGATGGCTAAAAGTATTAAAATGATGCATTGTCATCGTGTTCTGAGCTATTCTAAAAGTTTCAAATGTCTAGCTAGTCGGGAAGTTAGTTAAAAATCGAATGCAAGATTTGTACTGGACAAACACACAAACAAGCAAACAAACATGAAAGCGAGTTAATAAAAACATGGTAATAAATAGAAAAATGAGGAATATATTCAGAGCAAGAATATTAAATATTCACCGGGAATTACTTTCATTTTCTATCCAGCCTTTCGTTCCCTTTTCGAAAATTCCCTCATTCACAAACAAGAAAGCGAGTTAATAAAAATATGGTAATAAAAAATTTAAAGAATATTTAAGAGAGAATTTTAAACAAACAGTCATCTCGCCAGATCGACTGACCTTATATATGTTTCCTTCGCAACTTGATCCTTTTTTTTTGTTTGTTTCAAATGAGAGGGACAGTGGGTGATCTAAAATCTACCAATCTGGTCAGAGTTTTCATAAACAGTGCAGGACATTCGAATCAAAAAATGTCTTCTTCAACTTTCCTTTTTATCCTCATGGCTATGTTTGGTCCTTCATTTTTATGTTTCTAAACAGAAATAAATGATTTGCAGATGCCAGAATAACGATTGATTTCTTCAGATTCATGCAAATAAAAGAAAAGTTTTTCGATTCGATTTTTACTTTGACCTCTATTCTTTATTTTAAATTCAGGAATGGTCGGTAGCATTAAAAAGCATGAAATATCTCAGACACGATTCTTAAATATCGTTTTCAGCCATTCTAAAGTAGCTTCAAAAATGCATTATCTTCTCCATATATGAATAATTCAGAAAGCACGCTATCGATTTTTACATTATTCCTGCCTGACACTTTTCCTTCGCAAAACCGAAATTCATGGTGCTTGCAACCCTTTAAATTTTAATTGCGAACTTTACATATTCCAGACATTTCATTTGGATTTTTTCTACAGTCAGTGTAATAATAATTAACTTATCTAGCCCCTTGTTTCTTAAGTAACTAAAGATCTGTTGAATGGGGGATTCTCAAAAACTAGTGTATGTACACACGTCATGCGGCGAGGTTTCCTTAAACGTTATATAATTGGACAAATTTGAATGTATTTGAGGGAAATGTGTGATTCATTTTCAACTAAAGTTTTGATGATTTAAACTGTGGCGTATATTCTTAATGACATTTAAAAATACACAGTCCCGGAATCGAGCCCAGACCTCTGGCTTTCTAGGCAGGCGCACTGTCCACTGCACCGTCGAACCATTTCTATCGCTCCCATCGTGAAGCCTAATGAACTACGCTTAGATTACTTGTCGTTGCCAACAATACAAATATAATTCCCCACCATAAAAACAAAACTCTTTTTACCATGAGTTATATTTGAAACTTTTAGAATAGCTCAGACACGATGACAATGTCTTTGTAAAATACTTTTAGCCATCTTTAAGCAGAGTTAAATTAATTTTCAGTTATTTTCAGTTAATTATGTTTTGTATACTGATGCAGCCATCTATTGGCCAGGAAAGAACGAAAAGTTAAATGCAATTTAACTTCAAATTAACTTCATTATCTTTCAAGTTGATGGGATAATTCATCAAAAAAAAATTTTTTAAGTATTTATTAATACAAAGAATTGTCAAATTTATATGATTCAACAGAAAATTTTAAAATATGGTATGCAAAAAGTTCTTTTTATCTTGTAATTATTATTATCACCAGGGCACACAACCACGTCAGTGACAATAACCATGGGAACGTTCAGTCCGTAGACCGGAAAGTCATACTATGAGGTCAGAGAGGATAGGAAAGTGTACGACCCTCCTAGATGTTGCCCTAGGGATGCGCGGTCAAAATTACGGTGTCACCTGGCTCCATCGGACCCTTGTGGTGCCGGAGGCGCACTCCCCATCCCTCTAGCTTACATGGACCTGGTCTGGAATAAATTCCAGCCCAGGGGGCATTAGTAACAACAACAACAACAACAACATACTATTAACGAATATTAATATTAACCACTCACACCAATTATGGTCACTGTAGCGAAATATCACAGCTATTCGTCACGAAACTTTTATTCACTTTGAAGCGACGAGAGACGACACATAGACACTACAGACGTAGATTACAACAGAACGTTTTCGAGAAGGTAGGTCATCTCTCGGACGAATATTCAACAGCACGAAAAACCACTTTTGCGCATAATATAACAAAGGCCGTGGACGCCCCCCCCCCCCTGAGTAGAGGTCACGCACACTCTAGGGTGAACTTTTCTTGACTGACCCTTTGTCAGCTCGTTCCAGTGTTCCCAATCTCTACGAAGCGCCTCCCCCTAGAGCCATCTCGAAATCCCCCTGTTTCCCCCTATCACCAACTTGAGATCACCTTAGACCTTCCTAAAAGAAACTCTGGTACCAAATAGGCATCCTGTTTGAGAGATAAATTGAAATAGATAGAAAATACACACCTTCATAGTGAAATGGAGATTTATTTACATTTGACATATGTATGGAACTTATAATCTAATAAAAAAACGCGTCTCGATTGTAAAAAATATTAAAAAATGTCTCCCCCCCCCCAAAATGCCCTTAAAAAAGGTGGCCCATAAAAACACCCCTTTTCATCTAACTTACCCCAAAATTTAGGGGGAAAAACCCCAAGTTGGCAACACTGGATCGTTCGACACTTTTTCTCCTCACTCCACTTCAGTTCGTTCGTAAAAACTCCTACCGCTCCTCACTTCACTTCCGTTCGTCAAATTCGGAGAGTCTTTCGGCTCATTACTTCATTCCGGTTTGGTTAATCGGAAGGTCGCCACAGCACGTTATTCTGTCAGCCGGAACGTCCCTCCGTGTGGTTTCTAGGGTTGGGAGGAGGTTACGAGCCCCTCAGATGTGCCTCCTAAGGGGTGTTCGGTCTAAATTTTGTTGGCACCAGGGCAAATGTCTGACTCCGACTTTTGTGGCACCCATTAGCGAGTGATAAATCTGCAGTCGCACTCATTTTGCCCTGCAAGGGGCATTTGAAATCGAACGACACCAATACTACTGAACCAATATACCAAATAACCATATACCAATGCACAAAATGATGGTTTATGGTATATAACCCATATACCAATTATATAAACCTTCATTGTAAGTGAATTTCAAACAGGCTAATGGAATTAATTTTAATCTCACTAAAAATATTTTCCAACAAATAATCTTTAACAGCTTTCGGCTAGGTGTTTAAAAGCTAGAATTTCTACCTGCCATAAATGTTATTTTTCTTACGACCAATATATATTATATTTCACGAAAAATAATACAACAAATATATTAATTCCATTAAATTTGGTTAAACCTTATTTCCCAACGACCCTACCGAAGCAAGCAAACAAAAAAAAACTATATTCACTTTAAATAATGTTACTAAGGGCACGAATATTTTAAATGCCTCAAAATACTCAGTTCATTTACATGCTAATTCAGCTCGAATTTCGAAATTCTAGATTTTAGAATTTCCATTCATTGCATTTAGCGTAAAATAAGCGCAACATTTTAAAAAATTTCTTGCCAATTTTAAATTTATTTCTAACTTCAGAGCCCTAAGGAGTATCAAAACACTCGAACTTTTAATTAATTAAATATAAAATATCGGCTTAATTTTTTTTCCGTTTTTTAATGACATAAGAAGAATTTTAACGAAACAACTCCTTCTCTCGAACTACTACACCGTTCTTATCAATAATATTTATATGTGGAGGCTGAGTGCCTAAACAGTCGGTCGTTAAAATTCCGCATACGGAGTGATTGGGCCGCAGAAGAAATCGATTATTTTTCTCCAAAGTTGTGTATAAAGAAATTAATGGCAGACTTTGCAGTGCGTAAGAAATGAATTTCTTCCAGTATCGATCTGTTCAGATGTTGTTTTCTCAACTAAGGCTCTTAAAATCCCGGAAAGAATGCTTGAAATATACATTTATTGACAGGAAGAAGAACTTTTTTTACTAATCAGTTTCCTACGTAACGCCGTGTAAGTGTATTTAAAAATTATTGGATGGAAAAACTTTTAAAATGTTGCATTCCAATTTCATCTGTAGAGAAAAACTGCAATAAAGTCACGGCGGTCCGACTCAGTTTCGATTTTAAAAAGTTTGTTCGACATTATTATGGGTAGTTTTTAATTGAAACTATTTTTTATCATTTTATGTGATTTTTCCTCCGCGTGCATTTCATTTATTACCTCATAGATTAAATTAGAGGGATAAAAATTATTTACTCTCTCTGCAGAATTACGACTGATCTAACTGAAATATTGCTTTCCGAACAACATCTCACTACTGTCTTTTTATGCAAAACTAGCTGAAAACCCGCGCTTCGCTACAGAGTACATTCAAATTAAATACAACGGTCAACGTATGCAATTTATGCCAAAAAATAAATATATATATTTATAATAAATACGATGATCAATGTATACAATTGATGTAAAATATATATCTATCTATCTATATATATATTTATAAAAAAATCGTAAAGGATATGCATTTTTTTGGAATAATATCCAATCGTCTGCTGCATTAGAAAGAGAAAAAAATAATTTTTTTGTCTATTTAGTTGTTACGCACGTGACGATAAATTTATTGAAAGTACCAGAAAAAGAAATCACGTGATCGGCATTTAATAAATTAAATTCTAAAAATTGATCTTTAAAAATTCACCAAAAATCAGGAAATTGAGGTAAAAATTCGAAAAAAAAATTCATTTTGAAGGAATTTTTATGATCTTTCTCGTGATATAAATTTTATAACCCTCAATGTATTATTTTAAATGCAAACGTAATAAAAGTTTAAAAAACAGCTTAAAAATTTAATTTTAAAAAATCTAAGAAGAATTTTTGAAAAATCTTTCTTAGTGCACCCCTACACTATTAGAAGAATCACCATGCAAAATTTCAGCCCTTTAGGTCCATCGGTTTGGTCTGTGCGTTGTATGTCAGTCAGTCAGTGAATGAATGAGTCAGTTACGGAACTGTTTTATATATATGGATAAGATAAAACAGTTCATTTTTTTTCGAGCTTCTAAACAAGTGTCTATTTAATATGTGGAGTACGAATGAAACCATTAAACAGACTCAAGTAGAAAACATGATTCGCTTCAAGAAAAATCTAATCTCTAAACCTTCGAGTAAAAACTTCGCGAGTCTGTTCTCCGTAAACTCGACACTGTTCATCACAGCGCACTTCGTGTATGTTCAGGCGCCTTTCGGACCTCTCCTATTCAAAGCCTTTATGTAAATTGTCATGAACCGTCTCTGTCTCATACTCGCCATCAACTTTCATTAAGCTACTTTTATCGAGTTTTATCTCATCCAAATCATCCTTTACGACACTCGTTTCTGGACAATACGTACGATCTACTTTACCAGAACCGGCGATCTTGCGTACCGTGCTTTGGGCTGATTATGCGGTCTCTTATTCAATCTACGTCTCTGGAAAATATAAATGTATGTGAGCGACCACTTTTCGACTTTCCACTTTGGAAGAAAATTTTTTATCTCGTTTCTAAATCCCTTTCGTAGTTTTAATAAATCTGACACCGATTCATCAATATATAAACAACTCTTTTACTCTCATCGCAACCAGTTTTGTAAGTTTATAGATATTTACACTGACGGTTCAAAGACTACACACCATGTTGGTTGTGCTTTTGTCTATAAAACGGATATTCATAGTTTGAAGCTTCATCCGTCATTCGCTGTTTTTACTGCTGAAATTTTAGCCATGAAACAAGCACTTGATTTTATCGCCGATCGACAGAACAAAAATTTTGTCATATACTCAGATTCATCGAGTGTGCTTGAGAGCCTCAAATCTGGCAACAATAATCATCCTTTGGTCTCTTCTGTCATAACTCTCCATCATCGGTTAAAATGTCGTGGTTACAGTATTCTGCTTTGCTGGGTCCCAGCTCATGTTGGAATCCCTGGCAATGAGCTTGCGGATACAGCAGCAAAAGATTCCACAACAGTTTTAAATCACCCTGTCCCTTTCTCTGACGTCAAAAACACCATTAGAAATTTTGTTTTCGATAACTGGCGTTCGGTATGGAATCTCAAAATCGATAATAAACTCCATCACATCAAACCCGTCATCTCTATGTGGCCTCCACTATATCCAAGGAAACTTCATGATCACCCGTCTAAGAACAGGACATACTAGAGTCACTCACAAACATTTGTTGGAGGGGGAAGATACCCCAATTTGCTTTCACTGCAACTGTGACCTTCCGATTTTGCATATTTTAACCGACTGTGTAGGACTAACCAATTTTTACTCCAAATACTTTGGTTCTGCTTCACTGCCCTTAAAAGATCTTTTAGGTGAAACACCTCACCCTGCTATTTTCCAATTTTTGAAAAGTACCGGATTTTACCCATTGATTCAATATCTTTATCCTTGTTTTCTGTCTTTTTGTAATATTTGACTGCAATCTAGACGGGGACCCCCATCTAGATGTTTTTGCCATTACCAGTACTGCATGTTATCTTCCTCGTTCATGATCTGGAATCATTGTTTTTTATCATACTTTTTATTCCTTTATAATGCTGTTATTTTATCATATTTGACTGTTACGTTTATGACACGACTATTTTTTATCATATTTATATAGTAAGGTTTTACAACGTCAATTATTTTATCATCGCTTTAAGTGATTGTGGTTTTAAAATGACATATATGTGTATTTTTTCCGGATTTCACCATGTGTTTGGCGCAGCATGTCCTCTTTGGACCTTGCGCCATTAAACCCCATTCAACCAACCAACCAAAATCAAGTAAAAACTAAAACTCAGACCTAAATGTGTCCAGACGTTTATTTGAAAATGAGTGTGACTTTAAATATGAAGACTAATGTTTACTATATTAAACAAATCAGGTTTCAAATTGCTACTTCTTAATACGTCATCGAGGTAAGACTCAGTAAGCCGAATTCTATATACCTTCTTCGCCTATTTCATTTTGGAATAGAACGATTCACAAAGATGCGAACAACGTGAGCTACAGGTAGAAACATATTTGCACAGTCTTGTATGTTTCAGGCACTCATTTCAAAATTTCTCCTTTCCCTGTCTCGTTTCTTTAAAAACAACTTTTAGATTCTTATCGTTTCTGAACTCGATAAATCCGTCCAATAGCTTTGAATAATCGCATTCTATTGCAGCTAGTTGAGTAATAATCTCTCTTAAAAAGCTGTCTCTCTTAAAAGGCTGTTTCTCTTAAAAGATATAAATTATCTTCTTGCTCTAAATACTAGCATTTTGGTAGGAATCCTCCTGTTATATAACCTCAACATATTCTTATTTTTATTCAATATTTTAAAAACATATATCGTTTTATAATATATTTTTCGATTTATTTATTCACTATTATTTCTATTCTGAGAATTTCCTGGAGTAGACATTACCACTTAAGGCAAACGGATGTTAAAAAGCAACAGTGACTTATGATGGAATCCTAGTAGTGTATTAGAAGGACGCTCCGTTTCTAGAAATGATAACTTCTCCTTGAGTTTCTACTGTTGGTACAAAATTTCGAAAGTTCTTTATTGCTCTATTTCGAAGACCAATCCTTTAGGATTCAAAAACTGTTTTTTTTATTCCTACGATACATGTGCAACCGATCTATCACCTAACCATGCGAAATTTCCATGTGCAAAATTCAATTTCAGTATACCCTATTAATTGCAATAATTTAATTTTAATGTTTAGTATTCAGTATCCACAAAAATACTATTCTATAAAATAACACAACGTAACCAAATTCTTTTCTCAATACCTATCATCTTTAATTTCCTATGTAAACACTAACTCCATTTAAATAACACACAAATTATTTTCTTTCTCTTAATACTAGCATTTTTGTATGAAACCTACTGTTATATAACCTCTAAATATTCTTATTTTTCTGCAATATTTTAAAAACATATATCTTTTTATAACTTTTTTTCTATTTATTTATTCACTATTAATTCTATTCTGAGAATTTCCTAAAGTGGAAAGTTCCACTTAAGGCAGACGGATGTTAAAAGCAACCGTGGCTTATGATGGGACCCTAGTAGTGTATTAGAAGGACGCTCCGTTTCTAGAAATGATAACTGCGCCTTGAGTTTCTACTGTTTACACCAGAAAATCTCTTATAATAATTAATACTCTTAGAACTTAACTAACCATTAGCATAATATATTCATGAGGATTCAAAACCATACTTTAATACTTCAATATAATTAAACAAATTCTTAAACACTTATAATTTCTATGATATATTACAAAGATAACAAATATTATGTGGATAGTATTGAAATTCTAATGAAAAAATAATGAAATTGATTTCGAAAGCTTCCCGGGAAGTAAATAGTTTTACTGGACGATTTACTCTTTGCTGGTTTGAAAAGGATAAAACTAATATTAAGTTTCTGTTATAGAAATGATTAAATTTACGTGTGCAAATGATTTAGCTAACCTTTTCAGTATCAACATATTTTAAACCAGTTATAAACATCAATTTTAATTTTACATACATATTTTACACATTTTCATAAAATATTTCATTATAGCTTCGACTTAATTAATGATCATCAATTAATCATTAAAAACAGATATGTGCAAAGTTATGCGATTTTATAAACAATTTGTCTCACCTTTATTTTTTGCCGATTTAAGACCGAATTTATTTATTTATTTATTTTTATTATAAAGATTTTTTTTCTTCTTCGGCATAAAATAATTATAATTTATTAATGATCTGCCACAGATGATTATATATTCTTCATCAAATCCAAAAGTTCTGAGGGGAAGGAAAGGGAAATGTCGATTCTGAAACAAACTGTAGACGCAGGAGCAAAAATTTTTCTTCTCGTTGCAGCACAAAAAAGGACAAAGGAGAATATCAGTCGTATATACTAAATTTTCGCGCAAGTTTCTTTTAAAAGAATGAAATGCACAAATTTTTTCTGAAGCTCACATGTTATAGAAGATCTGGCGCAAAGTTCCCACCAAGCGGAGGCACTGATTGAAGCACACATATTTTTAAGCACAAAGGATCACTTGGCAACTTTTCCTTGGATTTCCAGCACAGGAGCACTTACTTGTCCTGCCGACTCATACTGTAATGTCGGGTCAACATAGACACGAATCGTGAATGCAGGTAATCGTGGCGGAAAAACACTCTTTGAAGAGCTGGAGTACTTTATTCCATGGAAGTATACTTCAGACAGCAGACATCAAAGAAGGTACACAGAAGGTTTAACAATGACTGTATCGGACAGCAGCGGCATATAGGTGAGGGTTAGAAAAGAAGAGACGCGCGAAGGAGCAAGACAAGAGCAAATACGTAGAGTACGCGAAAATCTTCTACTGGGCCTTTTATAATATGGCAGCGATAGGTGTTTAGAATTCCATAATTGGTTAGAAACGGAAACATAATTGACCACATGAAGGTATGTTTCAAAATCTCATACCTGTGAATCATCTCTGACTCATCTTTCTACACGTCTGTTAGTGGGTAAGAGGTTAAAAATAACTTTAAAGTTCCGCGCGGGCAGTTAAGGGAATAGAATAGTTGGTTAATTCGTTTATTCCTAGGTCTCAATTTGGAACGGGGGCTGTGATTTATTGAGGAGAATTCAGAATACGTGACAAGTAATAATGGTGGGGCGTTATCGTTACACACACACACATATATATATATATATATATATATATATATATATATATATATATATATATATATATATATATATATATATATACAGGGGAATCTCGATCTATCGTTTTTCAGGGGGCCGACTGAACTGAACGATAAATGCGAGAAAACGATAGAAGCGGGAACATAACAAATCAATATTATCGTCAGGACTCGGTGAAATAAACGACACATACTCATCCACAGTTTCAATTTTTTGTTTATACACAACGGATTTAATGAATCCCCAAGCAAAAAATCTAACGGAGTCAAATCCTGTTGGAACAAGAAACCCGGTGGAATTTGTGGAACAGCAAAGTTTTCCAGTATATCAATATAAACGTGTCACGTAACAGTGCACTCTACGAAGAAAAATGGACCAATGATGGCATTTACGTGCATTCCTAACCTTGAAATCTATTGATATTAAAACTTGATGAGATGTTGTTTCTATTTAAATAATTTTTTAACATAGGATTACGTTCCTCAATAACGGTCCTTAATTTTGGCAGCTATCTAAACTCAGTAGCAGTAAAACATTAAACAGAAAAGTACCAAACTGCGCCAAAAACAGGTAAGCAAGGATAAGTAATCCTACGTTAATAACCCGCGGTAGTTTCGTTAGAAGAGACTACCTGAAATATTTGTTTTTAATTCTAATGTGTAGTTCCGTAAATATAAGCAATGACTTTTGGATGCTTTTAGACCCGATACCCTGTATATATATATATATATATATATATATATATATATATATATATATATACATATATATACACTGCTGGCCACTCAAATTGCAACGCCAAGAAAGACAAGAGATATCACAACAAAATTTATTTTGTAGATAACATGTTGACCAAGTATCAAATGATTAAATTTATAGACTTCTGTGAAGTGTGGTTCCTGCCAAAATCAGTAGCCAGAGTAGCCGCCATTGTTGGAGATCACCGCTGACACACGCCACGGCATTGATTCAAAGAGACTTTGGATGAGTTCTTGGGGTACAGCAGTCCAATCTGCTTCCACACGTTGCCAAAGTGGATCTGCTGTGGCAGCTGGGGATGGAATCTGGGTCAATCGTAGAGCAACCATGGACCATATGTTTTCTATCGGCGAAAGATCCAGAGAGCGAGGCGGCCAGGGAAGCAATTCAATCGGGCGATTGACGAAGAACCCTTGGACAATGCGTGCCACGTGTGGTCGCGCATTATCCTGTTGAAATATGGCTGTGGGCAAGCCCTGAAGGTAAGGAAGGACAACTGGCTCCAACACCTCGGAGATGTACCTCTGGCTGTTTAAAGTACCGGCAATGCGTACTAGAGGTGTGCAAGAGTGATATCCAATACCGCCCCATACCATAATACCCGGTGCAGGACCAGTGTGGCGGTGCATAACGCAGCTGTTCAGCATCCTCTCTTCACGGTGTCTCCAGACTCGAATGCGTCCATCGTGGTGTTGCAGACAGAAACGTGACTCGCCAGTAAAGACAATTTCATTCCATTCTGCCGTCCACATCCTTATGTCATCGCACCATTGGCGGCGGAGACGTCTGTGGTTCTGCGTCAAGGGTAGACAAAGCAATGGACGTCTTGCGGACAGACCGCTCTGCTATAAACGTCATCGAATGGTACGCGCAGACACTGGATGATGCGTTACAGACTGCATGTGCTGTGCTATGGTTCGTGATGTGACTGAGCGATCCGTCACTGCCATGCGCACAATTTGCCTGTCATCACGTGAAGTGGTGCGCTGAGGTGGATGCGATCGAACATGCCGGTCCGTCGTACCGTCCTGCATCCAACGATTACATACCCGCATTACAGTTGTTTGGTTTGGCCAACACGACTACCGATTTCCCTGAAAGATAATCCACAATCTCGGTAGGCAACTATCCTTCCTTTGTCGAACTCGGATACTTGACCAAAAGATGATCGCTGTTTTCGACGAGGCATAATTGATCGTTTTTTTTTAAAAAACCAAAAGAAAAACACAATTGCCGAACTTGAGATCGTCGAAATCTCCAAGCCTTAAATTGCGCTTTGAAGTGGCGCCACAGGCGCGCGTGATGTGCGTCTGCGCTGAATTTCTAATCATTTGCATATCTCACCTCCACTAATGAATGTTGAAAATTTCATGTTATTTGCATGTTTGCTTCAGGGTGTTGCATTTACAGTGGCCAGCAGTGTATATATATACACTGCTGTGTTTTTCTTGTGGTTTTTTCAAAAAAACGATCAATTATGCCTCGTCGAAAACAGCGATCATCTTTTGATCAAGTATCCGAGTTCGACAGAGGAAGGATAGTGGCCTACCGAGATTGTGGATTATCTTTCAGGGAAATCGGTAGTAGTGTTGCACGAAACCAAACAACTGTAATGCGGATATGTGATCGTTGGATGCAGGAGGGTACGACGGACCGGCGTGTTCTATCGCATCCACCTCAGCGCACCACTTCACGTGATGACAGGCAAATTGTGCGCATGGCAGTGACGGATTGCTCAGTCACATCACGAACCATAGAACAGCACATGCAGTCTGTAACGCATCATCCAGTGTCTGCGCGTACCATTCGATAACGTTTTCAGCAGAGTGGTCTGTCCGCAAGACGTCCATTGCTTTGTCTACCCTTGACGCAGAACCACAGACGTCTCCGCCGCCAATGGTGCGATGACAGAAGGATGTGGACGGCAGAATGGAATGAAATTGTCTTTACTGACGAGTCACTCTTCTGTCTGCAACACCACGATGGTCGCATTCGAGTCTGGAGACACCTTGAAGAGAGGATGCTGAACAGCTGCGTTATGCACCGCCACACTGGTCCTGCACCGGGTATTATGGTATGGGGTGGTATTGGATATCACTCTCGCACACCTCTAGTACGCATTGCCGGTACTTTAAACAGCCAGCGCTACATCTCCGATGTGTTGGAGCCAGTTGTCCTTCCTTCCCTTCAGGGCTTGCCCACAGCCATATTTCAACAGGATAATGCGCGACCACACGTGGCACGCATTGTCCAACGGTTCTTCGTCAATCGCCAGATTGAATTGCTTCCCTGGCCGCCTCGTTCTCCGGATCTTTCACCGATAGAAAACCTGTGGTCCATGATTGCTCTACGATTGATACCGATTCCATCCCCAGCTGCCACAGCAGATCAACTTTGGCAACGTGTGGAAGCTGCTAGGTCTGCTCTACCTCAAGAACTCATCCAAAGTCTCTTTGAATCAATGCCGAGGCGTGTGGCAGCGGTGATCTCCAACAATGGCGGTTACTCTGGCTACTGATTTTGGCAGGAACCACACTTCACAGAAGTCTATAAATTTAATCATTTGATACTTGGTCAACATGTTATCTACAAAATGAATTTTGTTGTGATATCTCTTGTCTTTCTTGGTGTTGCAGTTTGGGTGGCCAGCAGTGTATATACAGTAACCACCGCTTATGGTGATCACTGGTTATAAGAATCAACCGTTTATAAGAATCAATATCGTGAAAACAAAAACAAATGTATTATTTCCATGTTAAAATTTTCGCTTTAAAGAATCAATCCACCTGTTTTAGGAATCAGATTACACTCTTCGCCTTCCTTTCATTCCAAAAAAGCTACTTAAAACCTCAAAAGGCACGAAGTTATTTCTTTTTTTTTAAATAAAGATTGATAAGATGGGATGGAATATAGTCGTAAAATTCATCCCTTTCTTTGTTAGACATAACATAATAGTTTCACCTTAAACGCTTTACCACAACACTGTCCTATTAGGTTGACCCGGGGGAATCTTTACACTTCCGAGTCCGATTTCACTTTTCTCCGCTGACAAACAAAAATAGGGACACTCCCCCCCTTCCCACATCCTGGTTGCGGCTTCCTGGATCCTAAAACACATAAATCTTCGACGAAGTGTCCACTATCATTCAGGGCAAACGTGACATTAGTAGATCAGCACGTTATTAAACCGAGAAACATATGCTAGAAGGTGAATCTTCGTCTGAGACTGTAAGTATTGAAAGAGGTATAAACAGCCTCCTGAAAACTTCGTTACGTCAAACTACCGTAGAAAACATTTTCTGGTTCCCTTCCTGTAGTTGAAATGTTAAAACTGTTAAGCAGGTATGTTGTAACTTGTAACAAATATTGTATTTTTTCTTCTGTTTCTATAATCATGTGTATCTACTTGTAGGTCTAAAATTAAGTTGTATTTTTAAAACTATCAAAAATAATTTTAATAAAAGATAATTAACGTAAATTACAGAGTATTTTATGGTAAATTATCTAATATATGTTTATATAGATGTGTGTGTTCCTGTCCAAAAACCTAAATTTCGGCTATAAGAATCAACCGCTTATAAGAATCAAAAACAGTAATAACAAACGTGATTCTTATAAGCGAAAATCACTGTACAGTGAGTGGTGCCTCGGAGTTCGTCGGTAATCCGTTCCTTGGAAACCGACGAACCCCGAAACCGACGAACTCCGAACCAAATTATCCCATAAGAATTAATGGAAAACGAATTATTCCGTTCTGCGACCTCGTGGTCGACCATTACCTTTATTATTTTCGTCTTGTTTTTAAACTATTATTGCTAAATAATAACAAATTAAGTTGAATTACATTGTCATTACAAGAAATGTAAAGAAATAAATGCTAAATTAGAAAATGACGGAAGGCAATTCATTTAGAGGAGTCTTTTCTCTGCGCATCCTTTTTATCCCACTAGGACATGGTTGAGGCTCATCGCTAGCTGTTTTTTCTACAGGGGTTTGCTTAAAATAGCGATCGAGCGTTACCTGGCTCTTCCGATTTATTAGTAAATTATTGAAGAACGGCATGATGGAATCGTTCATCGTATTGATGACAGAACAGGCCATGGTTTTGTTCGGGTGGAATTTGTCTATTGTAACTTCAATTGTTTTCCACATACGAAGTGTTTGTTTTATCCCACCTGTCGAAATGGTTTCTGCTCTTCCTCTTCCTCCCCTCACTACCAGCAGTATTTATTCCGCCCCTTCAAGCACGTTTTTTTTTCGTCCTGCAACTGTTGCAAGTCTTCCGTGGTGAGATCTTCACGATTCGATTCCACCAACTCCTCGACATCGTCAGCATTTGCTTCGAGACGTAGATCGTTGCAGAGATCTAAAATCTCTCTCATCATACTCTCCTCCTCCCGTATTTGTTCATTCTCTAACCCCTCAAAGTCTCGCTCGGAAACAGCTGATGGCAGTAGCTTCCTCCACGAAGAGTTTAGAGTTCTTCTCGTGACCTCGGTCAAAGCTTTATCTATCAGTTGAACAGCATGATAGACATTATAGCAGTTTTCCAGAAATCTTTTAATGTTAAAGCGGTCGAATTGTGATATCGAAACACTTTCGAAACATGTGTTTCGTATAGAGTTTCTTGAAATTGGCCGTCACAAATTGATCCATGGGCTGGATAAGGGAGGTGGTGTTAGGTGGCAGATATTTCACAGTAATCCACCCAAATTCTGCTTCCAATTCTTCACCTAAATCTTGTGGATGTGCCGGTGAATTATCGAGGACGAGAACACATCGAAATAGCAACCCGTTTTCCTTGAGATATTTTTTCACCATGGGCGCAAACACTTTCCTGACCCACTCGAGAAACAATACCCGAGTTACCCATGCCTTAGTGTTAGAACGCCACATCACTGGTAAACTGTCTTTGCACACATTGAAACGTTTAAATGCCCTAGGTTTTTCAGAGTGGTACACTAATAAAGGCTTAACCTTGAAATCACCACTCGTGTTTGCACACAGGAGGAGTTGAGTCTGTCTTTCATGGGTTTATGACCCGGAAGAGTTGCTTCTTCTGCCTTGATGCAGGTTCTTTTGGGCATTTTCTTCCAAAATAAACCTGTTTCATCACAGTTTAAATATCTGTGATGAAACAAAACCCTCAGCTTCAATAAATTCACCGAATTCTTGCACATACGCACCGGCTGCTTTTTTATCGGCGGTTTCTGCTTCGCCGTGTCGAACGACGTAGTGTACGCCATGTCTCCGTCTGAAACGCCAAAACTACACTGAAGATGCTAGAAAGTCCATCTTTTCTTCATCGTCTTTCGTTATGTTTGTGTAAATCTCTTTCGCCTTTTCACAAATAATGTTTTGATCTACACTGTCACCAGCACGCTGCTTTTCATTTATCCACAGCAAGAGAAGTTTCTCCATTTCGTTTAGAGCATGTGGTCGTTGCTTAGCACTCACCGCATGTGACATTGTTGGAAAAACAGTAGCTTCTATTATTTTGTGCCTATGATTCCAGTATGTACTTGCCGTTGTTCTTGGTAAATTATACTGTCTAGCTACATCTGCCACTTTCAAGCCTTGCTCAATTTTGAGATTATTTCCCTCTTAGTTTCGATTGATACAACGTTCATTGTCCGTTTTTGCTTTGAGTCAGCAGCAGCAACTGTTTTCGGACCCACTTTCGAATACTATTTTGAACAATTTATATAAAAAATCACTGTATACAGTACTATAAATACAGTACGCTGTATATACACTACACTTATGTATATATATAAGCACTAAACGCAATTTATAATGGGTATTCATGCGAACTTTTGTTTCACAAACTGCTGCTTTCAATCGATGTGTACTACTCAAAGGTCGACGCGAGACTGGACAACACCTTCTCTCAGCGGAAAGCCGGCTCTCACGTGACCTCAAAATGCGTGACGTATGTTTCCGCTGAGAAAAGGTGTTGGATTGGGTCCTTTGTTTCAATGCGCTCTCAGCTAGTGGGTGCATGGGGGGAAAAGCGACGAACTCCGACGAGACCGACGAACTCCGGTAACAAATCTGCGACGAACTAACCGACGAACTCCGCAGCCGACGAACACTGAGAGCGACGAACTCCGAGGTACTACTGTATATATATTGTTACGAACAGAATGCTCGCCCGATGAATCACAAGACTTTTCAACCCCAGAGGGCGCTGTTAGTTGGAGTGAGCAGAATACGAACTTTGCAAACATTTACTGTTTCCGTATTCTTTAATGTACTTTGTGTCGTGCTAGTGTAGTATTTGATGTACCGTAATGTGTTTTAATATATCTCCTTTTATTTTAAAGAACGTGTCAGCTTATTTATCGGTGTGGATAATTTTAATTTGAAATTTCAGAAACGATTATTGCAGTTAATTTAATAAGATTCAAATGAGCTGCCCGTAACGACAGAAATGGTAGGACTAAATTTGATATTCTTAATAGAATTTTCCTATCCGATCTGAATTCAAACAATGATGTTTTCTTGACATATATATCTTTACTCATATAAAAGCCTAGAGTAGAAAAACTGTAGGTAACCATTACGGGACGGACGAAATTGGGAACATCTTAACATTGCGACGCCATTTTCTGAAATTTTTCTTGTAAAATAATACCACAAAAGTTACATATTTTGAAAGCCCTTTAAAAATATGAAAATTTCGACTGAACACCCTAGCTCAAAACCGTTTAGTTTTTTAAATATCTTCAAATTAAAATATCCATTGAAAAGAATCATTTATTCAATTGAGTCATTCACTTGAATTCCGAATTCATTCTACTCCATGATTTTTCATATTCCCTTTAAATAACTACATTTTTAATGTTTAATTTTAATGTTAATTAAATTGTGTTTCACGTTTTATTTTTGTTTTCTTTTATTGTTTACTGCTGTTTAAGTATCGTTTTCAGCAATGCCTGCTGTGTGGTGAATCATTAACTTTTGAAACAGTTTTGGTTTAGTTTTGATTTAGTTTAGTTTTGTTGTGTTGTTTACTGCTGTAAATACAGTTCTCAGCAATGCCCGATGAAAATGATGAATCACCTCTTGAAACGCTGATCAACATTCCGTCATTTTTGACGGGGGTTATATACTAGTCTATATATATAAAACAGTTCCGTAACTGACTGACTCACTGACTGACATACAACGCACAGACCAAACCGCTGGACCTAAAGGGGTGAAATTTTGCATGACGATTCTTCTTATGGTGTAGGGGTGCACTAAGAGAGATTTTTGAAAAATTCTTCTTAGATTTTTTTAAATTGAATTTTTAAGCTGTTTTAGTAACTTTTTTTTCAGTTTGCACTTAAAATAATAATTTAAGGGTTATAAAATTTATATCACGAGAAAGATCATAAAAATTCCTTTAAATGAGATCTTTTCGAATCTTTACCTTTATTTTCTGATTTTTGGTGAATTTTTAAAGATTAATATTTAGAATTTAATTTATTAAATGCTGATCACGTGATTTCTTTTTCTGGTACTTTAAATAAATTTATCACGTGATAACAGCTAAAATAGACAAAAAAAATATTTTTTTCTTGCTTATTCGGCAGACGATTGGACATTATCCAAAAAAATATTAAAATAAAATAAATATATTATGTTCCTCAAACTGTATACGGTGGTTTTATAAACATATTTTTTTGTTTTTTTTTACATCAATTGTATACAATGATCGTCGTATTTATTATAAATATATATATATATATATATATATTTATATTTTTTGGCATTAATTGCATACATTGACCCATGTATTTAATTTCAATGTACTCCGTAGCGAAGTGCGGGTTTTCAGATAGTTTATATTTAAAACTCTATTTTGTATTACTTAATCTGTCCAGTAGTTATATAAGTAAATACTCAATAAGGGTGGGAGGAATTAGGTCACGTGAAATGAGCTTATGCTATACGGATATTTCAATTGGACTCTGCCGAGAAAAAGTTAGACTTTTACGGCAGTGTTTATACAGTCGAGTCCGGATAATCCGAAATGATTGGGACCAGGCCCTTTTCGGATTAACGAATTTTTTGGACTAAGCGAAATCATTCTTAAAATATACTTAAATTACATAATAACGTGTGATTACATAAATATTACATATTTCGTGTGATTACACATTTTATTTTATAAGATCTGTCTAAACATTACTAAATCTCGGAACGAAATGGGTGATAAATAAGCGAAACGCGGCCTAGTACAGTACAGTAGAGTGTAAGTTGTTCGTACAATACAGTGTAATATTTTAGACGATCAGTAGATTGTTGAAATGGATTTGAAACAAGCTGTCAACGTCTCGGACGAGAGTGAAGGTGAAGCAGACGGTGACAGCGAGCAGAAAATATCCCACTCAGACGAGGCGGCTGCATTTGATGTAGCGCTACATAATTTGGCGTGATTTGGCTTCAAGGGGGAGGTTATTTTCTCATCGACAAAAAAAATTAACAAATTTTTTCAAAACAATGTAGTTCAGTAATAATTAGTTCAGTACATTGTCTAACTTTGAACTTTCTTGTAATTTTCAGAAATATACTTTATATTACTAAGTATCACTGTGGTTTTATTGTAACCTTACTTCTTTTTGACTTTTGGGTTCGCTTTAAGCGGACTTTCGGATTATCGAAGTTCGGATTATCGGGAATCCACTGTACCACCATCTCATTGCAATCATGAAACAAAATCGGAAGTAGTAAATCAAAAAGTGACAAAAATGCGATAATTATCATATACATAGTCGCTGAATTTAATTTTCGTTTTCACAAGCTTTTTTAAAATATGTTCTAAACATAATTTATGCTAAACATCTCCGCCCCTCCCCCTGAAGGTCATTCAACCCTCGCGCGCCCAATTATGGGTGATAATCACTAGTCTACAAAGATCTGGGAGTACAGAGACCTGTTCGCGGTAGTAATCAGTCCAACACTGAAATCAAGTAGATAGAGTGGAGCACTATGACTATTGCAGATGTGACTATTGCATGATTGTATTATTGATTGGAGATGTTGTTAAACTACAGTAATAATTACAAGATAAAAATAACTTTTTATATACCATGTTTGTAAATTTTCTGTTGGATCATATAAACTTGACAATGCTAAATAAATAAATACTAGCAAATGTCTTTCACAAAACCCGACAATTATGATTATTGAAAGATTATTAACATTTATTAAAGTTATCGTTACTAGGAGGCCACGTTGGATCACCTATAGGGTACTCCCACAAAAAAAAGAAGCCAACAAAATTCGTGGCGTGGAGGGGCGAATGTCTTATAAGACAAAGTACCTACAGCGTTGGAAACAACAACAATAATTATTGTTAAAATTTTTCCCACTCAAACTTATAATAATACATTTTTTCATGCTAAAATATATGCGATATTAAAAATGGCATAAATGGCTAATGGACAATCGCTAAGCAAAGGAAGATTCGGAATTCCAAAATTTTCCACCACTCTGACTGAGAGCTTAGAAATTATTAGCACGCCGATACCAAACTGACATGACTCCTTTTTTTCTATTCGAAAAGATTACCCCACCCTCTTCAGTGACACCATAACTGAAAAATTCAGCAAATGACAGAATAAATATTTACTTAAACGTAACCGCTACTTAAACAAATAACTCTTTCCGCTCGGTTATCTATCCGAGAATTAGCGCACGCGGTAATTTGAATGCCATTTAAAATTCAATTCTCAAATTGAATCGAAAGACTCCATCTATTTTAAGCGAGAGATCTCCGCTCATTAGCATTGAGTCACTGGCAGGGCACAGGAAGGCGGAATAATGAATTCTGATCCCGTAACAGCTGTCAATCCCTCTGCAACCGAAGAAAACGAAGTTCTCTGCCTTCTGGGGTTAACGGGGAGAGAGCGCAGTTCGATAATGAGTTTTGGAACGTTTTCTGATGCCCCGCACCTTTTCTAATGCGCCACTATGCTAAAAGAAAGAAACACGTTTCTATTAATTCTACCTCTGTGTTGGGTCGGACGGGGACAAGTGGCTTCCCATGTATTCAAAATTATAATAAATAGACACGCATACATATCAAACACTACTCTCTCTCGTCGCACAAAAAGAATCATATAAACTTGACAATTCTATGTATTAATAAATAGTTTAAAAATTTTTTTTGATGAGTTATCCCATCAACTTGAAAGAAAATGAAGTTAATTGGAAGTTAACTTGCGTTTAACTTTTCGTTCCCGTCCCGGCCGATAGATGGCTGCGCCAGTCTACAAGACAAAATTAACTGAAATTGAATTCAGTTCTGCTCAAAGATGGCTAAAAGTATTAAAATAATGCATTGTCATCGTGTGCTATGCTATTCTGAAAGTTTCAAATGTCTAGCTAGTCGGGAAGTTAGTTAAAAATCGATTGCAAGATTTGGACAAATACACACACAAACAAACAAGAAAGCGAGTTAATGAAACATGGAAAAAAATTGGATTATTTATTAAAGACAAAGAGCTTCACAATGGGGAAAAGTCAATAACGCGTTGGTCCACCTCTGGCCCCTAGGCAAGCAGTTATTCGGCTTGGCATTGATTGATAGAGGTGGAGGATGACCTTCTGCGGCATATCGTTGTTAAATATCCATAAACATACTAATTTGAGTTAAATTCTTAAAAAAATTCCATCTCAATTGGTATAGTGGTTAAATTTTATTTTTTACCATATTTTAATATTTGTTTTGTCAATTTATTTCGTTGTTATGCACGTGACGCAAAATTAGTTTAAAGTATCACAAAAAGAAAAGAAACCTCGTGATCAGCATTTAATAAATTGAATTCTAGAAATGAATCTTTTAAAATTCACCAAAAATCAGAAAATGGAGGTAAAGATTCGACAAAGATTTCATTTTGAAGGATTTTTTAGGATCTTTCTCGTGATATATATATATTATAACCCTCAGATTATTGTTTTAAATGCAGACATAAAAAAAGTTACAAAAAACAGCTTAAAAATTCAATTTTAAAAAATCTAAAAAGAATTTTTCAAAAATCTTTCCTAGTGCACCTCTACACTATAAGAAGAATCGCCATTGTGGTTTATGTAAAACACATTTAATAACTAATATTATAGGATATAATTACTATATAACGCACGTTGTAATCTCTGTCTTTAAATATATTAACAATGTTAAAACCCTGTAAGCCTCTACTCAACTTGTTCGAACTAGCGGTGATCCAATTTTTAATTGCCTGATTATTACTGAAGATTATTAGAAAAAGTGCGCAATTTTTCTGATAATGGGAGGCAGCGTGAGAGTATATTAAAATATTGGATCACGGTAAGCATTAATATTTGATTCTTTAACTTTAAATAACTAGATATGAATGTAATATTGATTTTTTCATTTTATTCTTTTACTTGTTAAAGTGGCTGGTATATTGGTTTTTTTTTTGGTGGCTGGTAAATATTCAACATATTTAATTATTAATTTTAGAGTGTTTTATTTTTGCTTTTTCATTTAACAGTCAATTTTTTATAATGTATCCTTACCCTTGTTTAAACTGGGCTGGTAGAACAAGGTAATCTATCCACAAGCTCATCGCCATTTTCGCAGTATTCCGCAGCACATTCCCAGAACTACACCGGATAAAGGGATTAGCAAAAGTATCCATTACAAGAAGGCATCTGAAAAACAACCCCTTTTTGATGGCTTTTGCAGGCGGCGGCCAAGGGATAGTTGAACACCTGGCTGATGAGGGATAGGCGCATTGATACATCGGACATCGCCAAGCGCCCGCTTAGTCCCAGAGTTTTAAAAAGAAATCCCGATTTGATGCCCGATCAAAGTTTGAAAAAAATACTATACAGCATATCACTGTATAATTCAAGTCCCTCAAGTTCTGTGGGCCCGGTTTTTCCTTCTTAAAATCAAGGACCGATGACGCCCTCATTTTCACCCACGCGTAGCCGTACAAGGGGTGGCGAGGTCAAGTGGAGGGAGAAATTCGAAAAGAGAATTTTTGAAGGGGGAGTTTTTTTTTCTTCCTCGGATCGGGAACTTTGGAAGGTGGGAATCCCTCAAGCACTACTACCCCGGAGATGCAAATCTGATCTCGAGATGATGAAAAAGAACTTTCCCCAACGTATCCCGTGATGTCTGAGGAAAGGGAGAAAGACTTGCCTGGCTATGATAAAACCTGCTGGCCCATCCCCTTTTAAATTCTGCTAATGAAGACGGTACTGTCCCCCTTTTATTTTAATTATTCGCTGCAGCGATAATGATTATTTCCTTTATTTTTTTAAATTTATTTAACTTTATTATTAATGAATTAAAATTTTTGGTTACCAGCCACTTAAGAGAATTTTGTTAAATTATATTAAGATATGAATTAATTAATTGTGTTGAAAATTTGATGAGAGTGCATCCTCAATCAGAAATTAGCCTATAGGCAGTGTATACTAATGGTCATATAATTTTCAATAAATCATTTTAAATTTTTGTATAATTTTTGGTCATATCAATTATTGACTCAGTTTTCGCTTCTTAGCTTTTCTTTCAGATTTCCTTAATAGTAATATTAAGTCAAGTTAATTTATTTGGCTTTTCATGATTCAACCCTCTACAGCAGGGGCATCAACTATCGAACCAGGTATATTTATTTTAAAGAGTTATTGCCCCTAACCACAACGCAATTCAGTTAATATGTTTCATGTAATTATTTTTTTAAATACTTCTAAGAGAGTAAGTAATCTTTAACAATCTTAATATTTTATATCCCCCTTTTAAAAGGTGAAACTTAACACCATGCAATTCTTCTTTCTTTGCTTTTTTACATCAATTGCATACATTATCGTTGTATTTATTATAAATATATATATGAAATGACCCGAATTGGGTCATCTCTTGAAGAAACACAATCGAGGCCGAAATTAAATGCAGTTCAAAATTATAAGAACAACTGAAGTTTATTCCATGAAAACAGCAACATGTTACTCGCATCGAAGCCAACCCGCGTCTATCCTAAAACCGCCAAAATACAATTAGCTCAGAGAGGTTTCCAGAATTGGAGGAGGAAGTTAGTGTGTCGAATGGCGAGGCGTTTTCACCAAAGAGTAGAAAAAGTGGTTACCAGAATAGAGATAAAGTTCAGAATGGGCGATTATAGGTTGTTAGTAATATTATCACACACACACACATATATATATATATATATATATATATATATATATATATATATATATATATACGGGTATTCAGCTAGTATCTATATAAATAGAAGAAAAACTTAACACCATGCAATTCTTCTTTCTTTGCTTTTTTACATCAATTGCATACATTGATCGCTGTATTTATTATAAATATATATATATATATATATATATATATATATATATATATATTTTATATATATATATATATATATATATATATATATATATATATATATATATATAAGTACGGCTATTCCGCTTGTATCTATATAAATAGAAGAAACACTTTGTCGGAATAATTCCGGGTGGACCGCTTCCACTACGTAATTTCCGGTATGGCATCCGTTATGAAATTCGACAATGTTTGAAAATGTCGAAATCGATGTATTTTTTTTTTCATGAAAATACATAAATGTTACATATTTCGAAAAAGCTTTAAAAACGGATAATTTTCTCTGCGTACCCTTATTCTATTACTTTAATAGTTTTAAAGATATTTCAGTTCTAAATGCTTACTCCGATTACATTTGACCGTACAAAACGTAATCCGCTATGTTTTTAAAGTTAAGATCGATGCATTTTTTTTTTCATGAAAGTACATAAATTTTACATATTTAGAAAGAGCTTTGAAAGCTGATAATATTTTCTGTGAACACTTAATCTGTCACTTCAATAGTTTTAGAGTTAGTTGGATTCTAATGAATCGTCTACGGTGAGATCATAACTTTTACGATGTAAATAGAGCATGATTCCTTGACACCGTGATTCTCACTAAAAAATGAATCGTTAAAAGAAATATTTCATCGTGTGTCTAATTTTTAATTCTTTTTCCTTTTTTTTATACTTTTAATTCAAACTTTTTAATCATAAATAGATCATTTAAAGATGTACTGATTTTTGGAGGGATTTTTTGGCAATTAAAAGAGAAAAAAAAATTTTATCCAAGGGAACTGTGATTCAAGTGTCAAGGGATTCGAAACCCGATAATAGCCGGGCGAGGCCTTGTTAGTAGATAATAACTGGAAAAGATACGAACCTGCAGTATGAACATTTTAGTAACGAAATAACGATATGTTGCATTAACTTGAGACAACTTTTTTAAATACGCCACCGCATATACTTCTCAATAGAGTCAAAGCTTTATTAAAATTATTTCTTTTCTAATTCGCTTAACTTTGCCGTACATTTGTATCTTGGTAGTTCTGTATTAACATTCTAGAGGAAAAACAAACTACCATAATGTATTTCCCCAGATAATCACGAAAATTATTTTAATGTACAACCCCCCCCATTTGAACACTTATTTTCAATTTGGTTTGAAATAAAGTTGCCTATCCTATCCATTTAATTGGTTAACTCCGATAAAACCTTATTCTATCTCGAAGTATTTCTTTCTGTTTTTGATGCAGGTTTATCAAATCTTTTGTTCATGTTTTTTTAAACCATTTTTTTCTTTGTCGGTAAATTCTCTTAAATAGTTAAATTGTAAGTTTTTTACATACACTTTAAAATTCACTATATCTTGTTGTGCACATTATGTACCATAGAAACACATTCTATCACAAAAAAATATATGCACCCAGGTGAAATCGAGCTACTATCACGAAACTTGGCAGGAATGTAGTCGGGTATGAGATATGCAAATGATTAAAATTTCAACGCCAATGAGACAAGGGTAAGCTTGCTATGCGCTTATGAGATGCGCAGCTGGGGGAGATTAAAAGTATGATTGCTCGAGCCATAGGGTTATTCAAACAAATCTGCCGACTTGGATGGACGGTATTGTGACTAGAGATGCTTCTGAGACGTAACCGGCGACAGTACAAACAATTGTCGGACTTTGAGAGGAAGCGTATAGTAGGCCTCAGAGAAGCAGGTTGGTCAAATAGACGTATCGGCCGTCCCCTCGGTTGGAGCGATATGGTAGTTGCTCGGTGTTGGCAACAATGGATCACGGATAGTCTACCGTCGCGAAGGGTCAGGGCGTCCCAGGAACAAAAATGCGCGCGAGGATCGCGAATTCATAAGAGCGGCCACGTCCGCACCAACAACGTCGCTAGAATCGGTTCGACGCCATTTACCACTTTCCAGACATCCAGTGGTATCAAAGGAAACCATTGGGAGACGACTGGCCGACGATGGTATAAGGAGCCGACGTCCATTAAGACGCCTACCACTGACCCCACATCATAGGCAGTGTCGGTTGGATTTTATACCGACATCGGGCAATTTGGAGTGTGACCGACTGGAAGCGTGTGATCTTCAACGATGAATCCCGATTTAGTCTCAATGCTGATGACCAGCGCATACGCGTGTGGAGGCGACCAGGCCACCGGTCCGATCAGGCATTTGTTGTCGAGAGACATACGGCGATTACACAAGGTGTGACAGTGTGGGGGAGCGATTTGTTGCGACACACGATCACCTCTAGTCGTCCTTCAACGCACTTAGACGGCACGCAGTTACGTGGACGAGATTTTAACGCCAATTGTACTGCCCATTCTGTCCAGTCGCCCAGGAGCCATTTATCGGCAAGACAATGCTCGTCCACATACTGCGCGATTCTCCCAACAATGCCTTCAAGGATATGACGTACTCCCATGGACTACCAGCTTACCAGACCTCTCGCCAATATAGCACGTTTGGGACGTGCTTGGAAGGCAACTGCAGCCGTCCCGGAATACTGGTCAATTAACTGCCCAGTTGCAAAGACTATGGCATGATCTTCCGCAAGAGGTCATAGGGGACCTCACTGATTCGATGCCACGCCGTGTTTCGGCTTGTATAGCTGCCAGAGGTGAATTTACTACTTACTGATTTGTAACGTTTTTCATGCCGTACCTTCTTAATAAAACGGTCTGTTCTTCTGAATTTGTAATCATTTGCTTATCTCCTCATACACTACATACATGTTAAGTTTCGTGATAGCAGCTTGTTTCTTTCTGGGTGCATATATTTATTTTGTGACAGTATATATATATATATATATATATATATATATATATATATATATATATATATATATATATATATATATATATATATATATATATATATATATATATATATATATATATATATATATACAGTAGAACCTCGGTATATCGAATTTCAAGGGGAACGGAAAAACTTCGAATTATCGAGGATTTCCATATTCCGAGATTCGATTTGATAATAACATGGGAGTGTTGGGCAGGTTCTAGGGGAATGAAAAATCTTCGATTTATCAAACTAATTCGATTATATCGAGGTTCCACTGTATATATATGTGGGAGTTTTATTTATCCCTGATGGGAGTTTCTGTTATCCATGGTTTGCCACAGAACCCCGTGCGTGGCCAGAAGAAGCTCTTTCATCCTCAACTCGCCTCTATATCTGCGCCGCCCGCTAGTTTTTGGCTTTTAAAAATAATTAGATTAAGCGTATTCAGAAGTTTTCCTGTATTCATGTGTGGATATTGTCCTGTGTGGACGTTGCAAGTGTAATATAATGAGTTTACTTTCAATCTGTGTGATGTTTCTTTTTTTCGACCAAGTGATTACACCCTAGACACCAGGATTACTTTGGATATTTGGGGACCTGCCCGGCAGGAGTTTTAATCCTGAAGGGAAGGTTTGAGTATTTATTTATATTATCTGGAATTATCACTGTCAAGTATGGCGTATTTGGCGAGAATAAGAAAAAACGATTTATTAATTCTAGTTAAAGATCCACAATATCCGAACTTTGCCGATTTGACTGAATTAATCACAGATAATGAGGCATATGACGAAAACGTCACTAAAGCTATCATAGACAGAATTCAAGAGGAAAAAGAATATAAAGCTAGAATTTAAAAAGATAGAGAGCTTCAATTAAAGAAATTAGAGTTGAAATCTAAAATCATATCCGAGAGTGTAGACCAGCGGTCGGCAACAGGCGGACCGCGGTCCGTATCCGGACTGCGGAAGGTTGAAATTTGGACCGCCAAATAATGTTAAATAACTTACTTACCTATTCAATTGAATTAATATTTTTATATAACTAGTTTTAGTAGGTAGATATGTAGCTGTTTCTATGCTGTGCTGTGTAGCACATAAGTGTGCATAGGAGTGTGAGGGTGCGGGCGGGAGGGAGCGAACTGGCCTGCATGTTTCGACACGTCGTCAGTTATTAGGTAGTTGCGTTGTGATCTTGTGAGGAGCATTCCTTTATTTGTGTTATAATTTGTCGTGTACTAAAACGTTTCGAACCTACATCAATATGGATCCTAAAAAGCGAAAAGTTGACAGAGAAAATAGGAAGTTTTTGACTGAGTGGAGTGAACAATATTGTTTTACACTGCCTGACAGGCCTAACCCGGTTCCAGTTTGCCGTATATGCAACGAAATTGTCGCTATTGTCAAAAGTGTCAATATAAAGCGACACTACGAAACAACTCATCAGCAGTTCCTCAAAAACTTTCCTCTTGGCAGTGAAGCTCGTAAAGAAAAACTCCAAGCATATCTAACTTCTTGCAAAAAAAGCACGGCCTTACTAGTTCGCTGCATGAGCGAGCAAGAAAAATCCGAAGAAGTAGCACTGTGTGTGTGTGCTGGATGCTTAATAAACACCAGAAGCCATTTTCAGACTCTGAGATAGTAATGGAATGCATGTTTGAAGTGGCCACGGCACTGTTTGAAGAGAAAAAGGATATTGTCACCGCAATTCAAGGTATTCCATTGTCGGCAAGAAATAATACAAGAATACCCGAAATTTTAGCTGCTGACAACAGAAGTAGTTTGCTCGAATTTCTGCAGAAGGCACATTGCTACGCCATAACACTTGATGAATCATGGACATTGTTGATGATGAATAAATGTGTATTTTCGTGAGATTTTTTGTCATTTAAAGTGATGCGTTCAGGGAAGAATTGCTAGCAATATTGCCGTTTAAAGGTAAGACTCGAGGAGAAGATTTATTCAAAACTTTTGATGAATTCATAACAAAATCAAATATTAGTTATGATAAAATGGTGTTCCTTTCAAGTGACGGGACCCCAGCGATGATTGGCAAAGAAAAGGGATTGATAAAGAGAATCAGGGATAAGAATTCAGACCTTATATCTTATCAGTGCATAATTCACCAGACAGTCCTTTGTGGAAAACTTAGTGCTACTCTGAAAGAAGCAATGGACAACTTGGTCAAGTTGATCAATTTTATGAAGTCTCGTTCTGCTCTTCAGCACCGACAGTTCAAGGAGTTTCTTTCTGATTGTTATTCGGTGTATTCTGACACTGCAACACAACAATATTCGTTGGCTAATTAAAGGTCAAGTTATTGAACGTTTCTGGCTAAAAAAAAAGAACATGTAAACTTGCAAAACTTGGATACGCAGGAAGCAATGAATCACTTGGAGTTCATAAGAAACGAGCTGAATATGCTAGCTGTGGCTTTCATGAAAGACATTCTGAAATATTTAAATGTGCTCAACACCGAGTTACAAAGAAATGGAAAATTATTATGGGATCTGATACAAAGTGTGTCTGCTTTCCGTCGCAAGCAGGATATATTTGAAAAAGATATTGCAAGTCAAGAATCTATTCATTTCCCAACAATTCTTAAATATAAAAAGAAGAACTCTGAAGAAGACATTGCAGTATTTTTAAGGTTTATATCAGATCTTGGGAAGGAATTTGCCGCAAGATTCCAAGACTTTGCAGAGATAGGAAAGCTGTCTTAGTTCCTGAAATCGCCTTATGAAGTTGCTGCAGCGGAAGAATGGACTAACGGGGCTGCGAAGTTGCTCAGTCTGTCAAAGCCTTCACTTCAAATGGAGATAATTGACTTGCAAGAAGATATTTCCTTACAAATGTATAAAACTGCATCCACTGAAGAATTTTGGGGTAAACGTGTTTCAGAAAAAGTATGAAAATTGCAAAAAACTAGCTATAAACCTGGTTACTATGTTTGGCTCCACATATGTATGTGGATCATCTTTTTCAAAAGTGAATTTTTTGAAGAACAAATATCGTTCGACATTAACGGACGCACACCTTGAAGACACACTTCGCATTAGCTTTTCCCCGCGTGAACCAAACTATAAAAAACTGGCTCAAGACCGCAGGTGCAATTTCTCGCATTAATTTTTAAGAATACCTACCTATTGTGCTTTATATAATTACTTAAATGAGTCAAAATAAAAATTTAAATCTAGTAAGAATTATGATTTTTTTTTCTGGACCTCGATAAAAATTTTCAATAGTATCCGGATCCCACTTAAAATTACTTGCCGATCCCTGGTGTAGACTAGGCTACGACTAGGCTAACCCGGGCCTATATAAATGACCATACTGTTGATAATAGTCATTACGGAATATGAAAACAAGAAGTTAATAATTTTGACATGTAAGATCAGGCTCTCGCCTGATTTGAAAAAGAGAATTATCTTTTCGTTTCTTTCAAAAGAAACGAAAACTGGATACGACATACTGATATTTCAGTCCTATTTTCACTTAGGACTGCATGTGTACTAAAGACTTTAAATGTTACTTTTCTGAACTTATATATTTATAATAATAATTGTATACTTCTTCATTTCTCAACGAAGCATTTTTTTCTTTTATATAGTTTACTTTCCGTCACATTCAGTAAAGTATTATCGTATTTTAAGTTATTTATTTATGAATATTCTATTTCTACGGTTATGTTTATGTCTCGTCTCGTAATCGAATTCCTTAGCAGTTGTTCGTCAACTATTTCGACCCAAGAACATTCGAAAAAGTTAAGAGGCTTGCAATCCATTTGTGTTTTCTGGACGGAAATTCTGATATCGATTGACCACCTCCACGCTAATCCTATTTGTTCCCCTGCCTGTGAATGTTGAAGAGAATGCCCAGATATTTTTGTTAACGGGTTTGAAAAAAAAAATGAAATTTCCGATTCAAACTTAAACCCATTTCACAACTTTATTTCGGGCTCACCTTTTATCTGAAAAAATTCATGAAATTTTTTTTTCTCTCCCAATTTCGGGAGTAGTTCTTTAGCTATGACGTCTTTGAAAAGTTGTTTGTATTTCATCTCTTTTATACATAACTAGCTGAAAACCCGCGCTTCGCTACGGAGTACATTCAAAGTAAATTGTATGTCAATGTATATTATTGATGTAAAATATATATATATATATATATATATATATATATTTATAAAAAAATCGTAAGGGATATTTTTATAGACAAAATAATGTAGAAGAAGATATTCAAATTAAATCTAATATAAAGAATACTAAAGAATATAGTACAGTTAATATAGTACAGTTTCTAGAACATTTCTTTTACTGTATTTTAATTTTTTTTGGATAATGTCCAATCGTCTGCCGCATTAGCAAGAAAAAAAATTATTTTTTGTCTATTTAGTTTTTATGCACTTGAGGATAAATTTATTTAAAGTACCAGAAAAAGAAGTCACGTGATCAGCATTTAATAAATTAAATTCTAAAAATTAATCTTTAAAAATTCACCAAAAATCAGGAAATGGAGGTAAAGATTCGAAAAAGATTTCATTTTAAAGGAATTTTTATGATCTTTCTTATGATATAAATTTTATAACCCTCAAATTATTATTTTAAATGCAAACTTAAAAAAAGTAAAAAAAAAACAGCTTCAAAATTTAATTTAAAAATATCCAAGAAAAATTTTTGAAAAATCTCTCTTAGTGCACCCTTACACTATTAGAAGAATCGCCATGCAAAATTTCAGCCCTTTAGGTCCAGCGGTTTGGTCTATGCGTTGTATGTCAGTCAGTCAGTGAATGAATGAATGAGTCAGTTACGGAACTGTTTTATATACAGTGGACGCTCGTTAATTCGAACTCGGTTAATTCGAACTTTCGGTTAATTCGAACTAATCCAAAGGTCCCAAAAAACTTGTATTGGAGTTAATGTTAAAAATATCTCATTAATTCGAACTAAATTTTTATCACTTCGGTTGATTCGAACTAAAAATTTGACAAAAAAAAATTCATTTTCCTCGTTTAATGGAGAAAATACACACTGTATT
This sequence comes from Dolomedes plantarius, assembly GCA_907164885.2. Classification (NCBI taxonomy): domain Eukaryota; kingdom Metazoa; phylum Arthropoda; class Arachnida; order Araneae; family Dolomedidae; genus Dolomedes; species Dolomedes plantarius. Next base: position 210,510,580 of record OU015493.1, read on the forward strand.
TATTATTTTGTGTGTCAAAATTTCTTTTCTGTGAAAAGAGGTACATGCCTGCATTCCTAGACTATTGCATGTCCGCTAAACGTTAGTAGCTATTGTCCTACTTATTAGTGCTAAACGAAAAAAGCAATTTTCCTTTATTTGGATCGATTTTCTTAGAATTTCAGAAAAACTAGTCTTTACTACAGATTCTAGGGAGTTGCGTCAGTTATAACTGCAGTGCAGACAAGTTAATGTGGTCTAGTTTTTCTTCCTCATTGTGTGGTGTGAACGTGTAAAAATTCAGGATGTCTACACGTGAAAAGTACAAAACCCTAACTTGGGAGACAAAGGTAGAAATTTTAAAGAAATTAGAGAATGGCGAATGTAAAACAAAGTTAGCAGCTGACTATGGAATTAAAAAAAATGCCTTGTCAACTAATTTGAAAAACGAGGAGTCAATTTTAGATTCATGGGAAAAATAAAAAATTTGCTATAGGAAGGAAACGCATGGGAAATGCGTCCCAAGAAGTTCTAGAAAAAGCTCTACTGCTATGGTTCCAGGATGTTAGATTTCGAAATTTTCCGATAAATGGACCCCTAGTGCTGACGAAGGCTGATGAATTGGCAAGTCGAATGAGTATTGAAGATTTTAAATGCAGTGATGGATGGCTTTCTCGATTTAAGTCAAGGCAAAATATTTCTTGTATGTGGCCAAAGCTCTGATGTAAATGAAGACGTATGCACTAATTTCGGTAGGAAACTGCCAGGGCTTTTCTCTGCTTACCTGCCGAAAGATATTTTTAATGCGGCCATAATGGACAAAGCCATAATGGAATCTATTAAAACTCTGAAAGCATTTATTCAGATGGAACCTTCCTCTGAAAATGAATTGAAATATTTACTTCAAATCGAGAAGCTGGCTGAACAATGTAGTCATCATAAACAGAACCAAACATCCATTTTACAGTTTTTCCCCAAAAGTTTACTTTATACTGCATATCTTCTGCTTCATTTTATTATTAATGCAAGTCTATATTGCTTTTTAATATGTTTAACTTTAGATAACATAGTATAATATATTTTCTGGGGTTATACATACTAGGAGATTTTCTTCTTCAGTGATACACATTTATAAATTATAAAAATTATTATTTAAAGTTATATATTTTCTCTTAACATCGGATAATTTGAACTTCGGATAATTCGAACTTTTTTCTGAGAACCTTTGAGTTCGAATTAACGAGCGTCCACTGTATATATATTTTAGATTCCATGATTTTTCGGGAATTGCTATACATTCATTTCAGAATGTTCTCTATGGTAGAGGTCTAATTATCATGTTTTTATTAACTCGCTTTCTTGTTTGTTTCTGTATTTGTCCAGTACAAATCTTGCAATTGATTTTTAACTAACTTCCTGACTAGCTAGACATTTGAAACTTTTAGAATAGCTCAGAACACGATGACAATGCATTCTTTTAATGCAGAACACGATGACAATGCATTCCTTTAAAAATTCATATAATTGTTCTCTTTATTACGCATTTGATCATCTTCTTTCAAGTTGATGGGATAATTTATCAAAAAAAAATTGAAAAAGCATTTATTAATACATAGAATTGTCAAGTTTATATGATTCAAGAGAAAATTTAAAAACGTGGTGTATAAAAAGTTCTTTTTATCTTGTAATTATTTTAATTCTAATTATTTATAGTTATATTAATTAATTAAGTAACAAAGTAAGTCAGTAATTAATAAAATAATTAATTAAATTGATAAATTAAGTTAGTAAGTAATTAGTAATTTCTTAATTATTAATTACCTTCTAATTTCCGAGTTAAGTGGTGCATACGCTCATAAACAATAAGTGGAAAGTAATTTAGTGGATAATATGTCTGATGAGAAGCTTTCATAAAATCAGGGAAAATAAGGGGTCAAAAACTTTCTAGAACTATAAACCAATGCTGCCATTTCAGCCAGTAATTATACTATATATAACATTTTTTTTTATCCTCGAGGGCATTTTATTTCTTAAGGCAGTGCTCCGCAAACAACGTGCCGAGTGTGCCGCGAGGTGATCTTGACTGCCGCGGTGATTTTATCGATATTAATAATAAAAAAAATAACCACCGCATTAGTCAGAAATTTTTCTATGTAAAATATTGCTCTAACTTTTTGCTAATATGTAATTTCTCTGGGTCGAAATGATACACAAAACAAAAATCTGTAGTTACCATACATTGTATGTATGCTCGAGCGTCATATTTCTAGATTTCAGTTAAGAAAGTTTATCCACAAATTTCTGACAAGGCCATTGCAATTTTGCTCCCTTTTTCTACGACATACTTATGCGAACAAAGTTTTTCGACGCTGGTTCTAATTGAAAATCACAAAACGATCCTGTTTAAAGGGTCTTGACCATGAACTTCGGGTAGTTCTTTCTAATATAGAGCCAAATATAAAAAGTACATATGTGCATCAAAACAAGTTCAAATATCTCATTAATAAATTAGTTATGTTTAAATTAACTTTGATTTATTAGGCTTAAGTAAAGACCAAAAAACAAATTTTAATATAAAAATTCAAAGAGAAAATTTTTTTACTTGTAAACTATAACTTTATATTTTTCTTCTTGTGTTCGTGCACAATTCAAAATCATTTATATAAAACTTAAATGATTATAATTTTCTTGATACATAGAGCTATTTTATTGTGTTTTTATCTAATAAAACATGAACGTATTTTTGTAATTTATGTATTTGCCAGCTTTTACTTGTGATGTGCCGCGGAATTATCGGGAAAATGTTGTTGTGCCGTGGAAGATAAAAGGTTGCGGAGTTCTGCCTTAAGGGCCCAAGGCAGCGCGCTAGAATTTGATACTGAGGGTGCTCGGATCGAATCTCGGCAATTGCCCCTAAACTGCGTCATCCCTTGTTACTTGGCTGGGCATGGATATGTCAAATCCGTACACCAGAAAAAGGCAGGGCGTTGGTAAGATGGTATATGGGAATGCATAATCCCACTAGATATCAGGTTGTCCAGTCAAAATGGTAGTGACATTAGAGGGTACGTTGGTTCACCTGTACCAGGGGTGCTTAAGATAAAGTTCGCTTCTTCGAAGAAACACAAGCGAGGTCCCCGAAGTCAGCAGTGGTAAATAATAATTACAAGATAAAAATAACTTTTTGTATACCACGTTTTTAAATTTTCTGTTGAATCATATAAACTTGACAATTTTCTCTTAATTGCACAAACCTTCACTTAATTATATTTTTGCACTTTCTTTTATTTAATTTAAATCACTTTCCACTATCCACAGACTTTATAAACTTTAATTTTTTAATTTTTTTAAAAAATTTTCGCACAATATTTTTGTAAACAATTTAAATTCACATGTATTCTGTTTTCAAAATTGTCAAACGCCGTTACGCAAAAGCGCAAGCATTGAATTAGATCGAAGCGCAACCTTGCGGATTTTTTCGGCTAAAAGTATTAAAAGAATGCATTGTCATCGTGTTCTGAACTATTCTAAAAGTTTCAAATGTCTAGGTAGTCGGGGAGTTAGTTAAGAATCGATAAGTGGTTTGGGGGACCAAAGTGGATGAACTTTGGTCCCCAAATATATAGATATCTTAGACCACATTCGAGCAACTTTTTTAATTTCGAACCAGTCATTCGAACCAGAATGCGTTGGGAGACATTAAAATTTTGAAAATCTACATACCCGCGACGAAAATATGTTGCATCATAATGGAAAAATGAAGGATTCAATTTTTATTGAACGGACGAAAGCTTAGTTTTGAACTCAGTTTGCTTTCTTCTTCTTATCACGTTTGTTCATAAACCCTTTTCTACTGGGAATCGGACGAAATTCCGTCGGTTCGTAAAAGATGTTTAGTCAAATCCTTCCCAAGTGAAGAAAAGACTATATCTCCTCGAAATAGAGTGAAATCGTTTCTTCGAACGCAAGCACCTCTAAGGAAAATCCTAAGACTTTATTATAAATAGAAGAGTGATGAAATAGGTAAGAAAGTAAATACCTATCGACAGATAAAGGTACGTTTTGCTTGGAGCGATAATAGCGATGGTCGCGGTCCATTCGACGGGCCAATCGCGTGCGAATATCAACTATGGCGATGATCTCTCGAGGCGAAACGAAACAATACAAAACAATAGTAAGCAGTGCTCCGTGATGATCGCTGCGCTAGTATCGCTCTGCGATCATCGAAGTCATGGAGATGCTTTAAATGGATACTGAAAACACAATGTTTTGGTAATTTTGAAGCGTGATGGAAAGTCAGAACGTAACAGCAAAAATAATTACAAGATAAAAGAACTTTTTATATACCATGTTTTCAAATTTTCTGTTGAATCATATAAACTTGACAATTCTATGTATTCATAAATACTTTTTAAAACATTTTTTGATGAATTATCCCATCAACTTGAAAGAAAATGAAGTTAATTGGAAGTTAACTTGCATTTAACTTTTCATTCCCGCCCCGGCCGATAGAGGGCTGCACCAGTCTACAAAACAAAATTAACTGAAAATAATAAAAACATGGCAAAAATCTCCTTAAAGATGGCTAAAAGTATTTAAAAAATGCATTGTCATCGTGTTCTGACCTATTCTAAAAGTTTCAAATGTCTAGCGAGTCGGGAAGTTAATTAAAAATCGATTGCAAGATTTGTATTGGACAAACACACAAACACACAAACAAACAAACAAGAAAGCAAGTTAATAAAAGCATGGTAATTATATATTGAACTTCCGGCCAGCAGGGCATTGGAAACGAAAACAACAATAACATGATATCAAGAAAAAAGTGACATATATATAACGAAAGTTACGCATAAAATTACATCCGTTTCAGATGTTCGACGAAACTTGTCATAAGTCATTTCAAATTTGGTTAGGAGTTAGGTAATTCTCTTTACTGTCAAGAAATTGACTCACGCTTAAGTTGTTTCTCGTAGATCATTGAACTGGAATGGCCATCCATAACTGCTCTTATTTAATAATTGGATTGAAATATCAGTAAAAGAGACATCCTGATATATATCATAATTATTCTTCCAAGTTTTTAAATTTCGAAATGGTCTTGCTATATTTTCTGTCAAATATCAAATGATGTTTTACAGGAGGTTCTGCACTAGCGTTGACAGCCTATATCACTCCAGAAAGATATATTATTAGGACTGGAAAGCGCGACACGCCCTTTCAAAAACTGATTAAGGCAAAAGTAGGAAATTCGCCGGCGACTCCTAATCAATACTATCAACTTTAGCCATCTGAATAGGCAAAGAAATGTTGTCTGCTGGTGACGAGATAAAATAGAAATCATCTCTACCGTATAAGATTGAATTTGAAACTTAATCAGTTTTGCTACTCAGTTGTTCTACTCAGTATGACGTCATTTTGCGCGAATGACTGAAAAAATACCAGAAAATGATGAGTGTGAAAGACAATGGATGAATAATTTAAGGACAAAATAAAATATAAATTGAACAATTGAATGTTTAAACTTTTCATTTCTGATTGTATGCTACGCGTATTATCTTTTTTTTTTTTCGAACGCAGATGCACTTTGTCCGCCAGACCTTCGCCTGTATGTACACAGAGGAACCGCTGGCCAATTTAAGGGGTCACAGTATATATGGAAAGCATTCTCCCTTACAAGCCGGTCCCGTAATTTAGAACAAGGTCAAGTGACGAGACCGATTCACTTGACCACGCGCCTCCAGAGGTAAATTTGAGAACTTAATATTTATTTTAACCCTTCAGTAGTAACATTAAAAATATCACACGGCAGTGGTATACCTAGAACTGCAAGGCCAAGGAAATTTTTAAAAATTCAAAAATACACACTAAATGCTAATGAATCATTGAAAATAGTTTTAAGGACATCCAATAAAGCATATTAAGTCTGAAATTAAAGAAATCAATTTTATTTTATTTTTTTACATACTAAAAACTGATTACATAATAAGATATAAATAGAAATCTGATAAAAAAATAAATTCGATTATAATCTAAAAAAAATGTAAGCATTGTAACTGAAATTTTGACATATCATTGCTGCATGTTTTAAGCAGATGACATCCTCTTGACAATGTAAATTGGAAACCTTTTTCGAGGTAGACGGGTCCGCTGAAAAATATCTAACACGAGTGTTAACCTTTGGACTGTGAGGCCCAGACTGCTTTTTGAGACTTGTTTGTCACTTCAATTTTGGAACTAAACTAAGGTAGGACCAAGGAATGCAATATAGAGGATTTGATAGGAAGGTACTCTAGTGGTGAACTGGTTAACTAGTTTCTATATATCAGAATAGCTGAATACCCGTGCTTCGCTAAGGAGTACATTCAAATCAAATAAAATGGTCAATGTATGCAATTAATGCCAATAAACGCCCCAAAAATATATTTATAAAAAAATCGTAACGGAAATTTTTATAGAAAAATAATGTAGAAGAAAATATTCAAATTTAATCTAATAGGACATACTATAGAATATGTCCGTCTGAGTCCGAACGTAACAGCAAAAATAATTACAAGATAAAAGAACTTTTTATATAACATGTTTTCAAATTTTCTGTTGAATCATATAAACTTGACAATTCTATGTATTCATAAATACTTTTTAAAACATTTTTTGATGAATTATCCCATCAACTTGAAAGAAAATGAAGTTAATTGGAAGTTAACTTGCATTTAACTTTTAATTCCCGCCCCGGCCGATAGAGGGCTGCACCAGTCTACAAAACAAAATTGACTGAAAATAATAAAAACATGGTAAAAATCTGCTTAAAGATGGCTAAAAGTATTTAAAAAATGCATAGTCATCGTGTTCTGACCTATTCTAAAAGTTTCAAATGTCTAGCGAGTCGGGAAGTTAATTAAAAATCGATTGCAAGATTTGTATTAGACAAACACACAAACACACAAACAAACAAACAAGAAAGCGACTTAATAAAAGCATGGTAATTATATATTGAACTTCCGGCCAGCAGGGCATTGGAAACGAAAACAACAATAACATGATATCAAGAAAAAAGTGTCATATATATAACGAAAGTTACGCATAAAATTACATCCGTTTCAGATGTTCGACGAAACTTGTCATAAGTCATTTCAAATTTGGTTAGGAGTTAGGTAATTCTCTTTACTGTCAAGAAATTGACTCACGCTTAAGTTGTTTCTCGTAGATCATTGAACTGGAATGGCCATCCATAACTGCTCTTATTTAATAATTGGGTTGAAATATCAGTAAAAGAGACATCCTGATATATATCATAATTATTCTTCCAAGTTTTTAAATTTCGAAATGGTCTTGCTATATTTTCTGTCAAATATCAAATGATGTTTTACAGGAGGTTCTGCACTAGCGTTGACAGCCTGTATCACTCCAGAAAGATATATTATTAGGACTGGAAAGCGCGACACGCCCTTTCAAAAACTGATTAAGGCAAAAGTAGGAAATTCGCCGGCGACTCCTAATCAATACTATCAACTTTAGCCATCTGAATAGGCAAAGAAATGTTGTCTGCTGGTGACGAGATAAAATAGAAATCATCTCTACCGTATAAGATTGAATTTGAAACTTAATCAGTTTTGCTACTCAGTTGTTCTACTCAGTATGACGTCATTTTGCGCGAATGACGGAAAAAATACCAGAAAATGATGAGTGTGAAAGACAATGGATGAATAATTTAAAGACGAAATAAAATATAAATTGAACAATTGAATGTTTAAACTTTTCATTTCTGATTGTATGCTACGCGTATTATCTTTTTTTTTTTTCGAACGCAGATGTATATGTGGAAAGCATTCTCCCTTACAAGCCGGTCCCGTAATTTAGAAGAAGGTCAAGTGACGAGACCGATTCACTTGACCACGCGCCTCCAGAGGTAAATTTGAGAACTTAATATTTATTTTAACCCTTCAGTAGTAACATTAAAAATATCACACGGCAGTGGTATACCTAGAACTGCAAGGCCAAGGAAATTTTTAAAAATTCAAAAATACACACTAAATGCTAATGAATCATTGAAAATAGTTTTAAGGACATCCAATAAAGCATATTAAGTCTGAAATTAAAGAAATCAATTTTATTTTATTTTTTTACATACTAAAAACTGATTACATAATAAGATATAAATAGAAATCTGATAAAAAAATAAATTCGATTATAATCTAAAAAAAATGTAAGCATTGTAACTGAAATTTTGACATATCATTGCTGCATGTTTTAAGCAGATGACATCCTCTTGACAATGTAAATTGGAAACCTTTTTCGAGGTAGACGGGTCCGCTGAAAAATATCTAACACGAGTGTTAACCTTTGGACTGTGAGGCCCAGACTGCTTTTTGAGACTTGTTTGTCACTTCAATTTTGGAACTAAACTAAGGTAGGACCAAGGAATGCAATATAGAGGATTTGATAGGAGGTACTCTAGTGGTGAACTGGTTAACTAGTTTCTATATATCAGAATAGCTGAATACCCGTGCTTCGCTAAGGAGTACATTCAAATCAAATAAAATGGTCAATGTATGCAATTAATGCCAATAAACGCCCCAAAAATATATTTATAAAAAAATCGTAACGGAAATTTTTATAGAAAAATAATGTAGAAGAAAATATTCAAATTTAATCTAATAGGACATACTATAGAATATAGTACAGTTTGAGGAACATATCTTTTACTCCATTGTAATATTTTTGTGGATAATGTCAAATCGTCTGCCGTATTAGCTAGCAGGGAAAAAAAGTTTTTTTGCCTATGTCGTTGTCATGCACGTGACGGTAAATTAATTTAAAGTACCAGAAAAAAAGAAATAGCGTGATCATCATTTAATAAATTAAATTCTAAACTTTAATCTTTAAAAATTCACCAAAAATCAGAAAATAGAGGTAAAAATATTATTTTAAATGTAAACTTAAAAAAAGTTACTAAAACAGATTAAAAATTTCATTTTAAAAAATCTAAGAAGAATTTTTCAAAAATCTTTCTTAGTGTACCTCTACACTATAAGAAGAATCACCTTGCAAAATTTCAGCACTTTAGGTCCAGCGGTTTGGTCTGTGCGTTGTCTCTCAGTCAGTCAGTCAGTCAGTTACGGAACTGTTTTATATATATAGACTAGCTGAAAACCCGTACTTCGCTGCGGAGTACATTCAAATTAAATACAGCGGTCAATGTATGCAATTAATGCCAAATATATATATATAGTATATTATATGATAAATACGACGATCAAAGTATACAATTGATGTAATATATATATATATTTATAAGAAAATCGTAAAGGATAATTTTATAGACAAAATAATGTAGAAGAAAATATTCAAATTAAGGGGACTTGGTACCCTTCTATTGATGAAAATATCGATTTCTTTTACTGTATTTTAATAATTTTTTTGGATAATGTCCAATCGTCTGCCGCATTAGCAAGGAAAAAAATATGTTTTTTGTTTATTTAGTTGTTATGCACGTGACGATAAATTTATTTAAAGTACCAGAAAAAGAAATCACGTGATCAGCATTTAATAAATTAAACTCTAAAAATTGATCTTTAAAAATTCAACAAAAATCTGGAAAAGGAGGTAAAGGTTCGAAAAAGATCTCATTTTAAAGGAATTTTTACGATATTTCCCGTTATATAAATTTTATAACCCCCAAATTATTAATAAAAATTAATCTTTAAAAATTCACCAAAAATCAGGGAATGGAGATAAATATTTGAAAAAAATGTCATTTTAATGGAATTTTTATGATCTTTCTCGTGATATAAATTTTATAACCTTCAAAGTATTATTTTCAATGCAAACGTAAAAAAAGTAAAAAAACAGCTTAAAATTTTAATTTTAGAAAAATCTAAGAAGAATTTTTTAAAATCTTTCTTAGTGCACCCCTACACTATAAGAAGAATCGCTATACAAAATTTCAGCCCTTTAGGTCCAGCGGTTTGGTCTGTGTGTTGTATGTCAGTCAGTGAATGAGTCAGTTACGGAACTGTTTTATATATATATAGATAATACAAAAACTGTTGTCTCCTGTGCCTCACAGACCCAGGAGACAACAGTTTTTGGGTCCTTTAAGACCCAGGTATACCACTGAATGGTTAAAATTCTTGAATATAAAAAATTAAAATGTAAACGATTAATGACAACCTCCAAGATTATTACTAACCTATGATTGTAACGCGACAAGGAAATAATTTCTCGAGATATATTTATCGAATTACTTATTTCCCATTTTTTCCTGCTTTTTAACTGCCGGAGAAAATAAAAGCCGTCGGATGTGTGGAAAAAATAAAAACGTGCCGAGCAAAAACATTTTCACTCGTAACATCGAGTATAGTCGAGTCTGGTGATAGAAAGAAGTCTCTGATGTGAATAAGATTGAGTTCGATTTCCGTTAGCTCAGCACAAAGTTTGCCTTTCCAAAACAATTTTGTTTTTCAACAAACAACTCCCACTATAAACTGCGATAGAAGAAAAAAAGAATATACTTGCAGCGCTGACCATTTGTTTGCATTCCTAGATGCTGAGAACGAGAGAAACCATTTTCCGGGGAATTTTGCAGATAATGTATGATAGAGGCGCTTCTCATTAAAAAAAAATCAACATAAAACTGATAACTTACAGTGCCAGGATCTTAAAGAAGTTTCAATCCCGGTACATTATTTGAAAGAAAACGGCTTGATGGTGGAAAATACACTCTCTCGTAAAATCTTTAAAAAATCGTTACCTCACATTCTATTAATATTTTACAATTGGTATAAATCATTTATAAAAAATATATTGAAGGTGTAATGAAGAACATACAGATTATCCAAATATATTCACGTAGAAAATGTAATTATCTCTCTCTTCACTGCTAATGATATAGTATTGTAGGGGCTATAATTTATAGAACTAATAAATAATACCAATGCACATCTTCGTGTAATTTCTCTCTCACACACACACACACATACATATATATATATATATAAATATATAAATATATATATATATATATATATATATATATATATATATATATATATAAAATATATATATATATATAAAATATATATATAAATATAAATATATATATAAATATAAATATATATATATATATAAATATATATAAATACATATATATAAATACATATAAATACATATATATAAATACATATAAATACATATATATAAATACATATAAATACATACATATATATATATATACATACATATATATATATATATATATATATATATATTATTATATATATATATATATATATATATATATATATATATATATATATATATATATATATATATATATATATATATATATATATGAGTGACCCAGTTGAGCTGAATTAAAAAGATAAAGTCTATATTTATAACATATAACTGTCCTACTAATATCTCTTCTACTTTAATGGGAACACCAGCTTTAAATGATTAATTTTTTTTCAAAGGTATGTATGTAAAACACGGATGCACGTTGTTAACCCCCCCCCCTCAAAAAAAAAAAAAAAAAAAAAAAAGAACGAATACTTTGAAAAGGCAAAATTTGATTTTAAATACATATATAAAGTTGAGTGACATGTTAACCGTAAGTTTTGGTTGCTGTGGGCCACGCTTCCACACCCTGTTGTCCTTAACGCAAATCCTGTTTCTTCCTATTAGATGATTTACGATGACGTTTTAAGCTTCTGGCTAAAATTAAAATGGGCCCAACACTCAAAGTCTGAAGGTTATATATGAAGATCATTCGTTCATCCCTAATTATGTATACCGTTATGGATTTAAAGTTGAAGTTAACCTATTTTACATTATGTGGTCCATATTAAAAAAATGGGAATAATTTATCTTGGCATTTCAATTTCAAACTATTTATTGATCTCAAGCGATGCAAATAAGCACTACCAATGCTAACGGGAGACCTATTTCAGCGTACTTCGTCTTCATTTCTCTCGGTGGCGTGATTCAATTACAACACGATGCCACCGTGAAATCGGTTTCTTATCTATTTTTGGCCCTTTTTTTTTTCAACGTCACTCATTACTTGCGACGAGTCATAACTGCATGTCAAGCATCGTAAGACTCTCCGAGGGAACACTGCGAGAGATATCATATTTAATATTTCATGGCAATTACTTTTCAGAAAACTCGCGCAGTCTTCAGTTTCCACCTGCTATCACCATGGAAACGGATCATTAACCGTGAAAAATATCCAGTGTTCCTTTTCCAATTCTTCTCGGCAATCTATTCAAAACCTTGCATCTTATTTCCAGCCGAAGCGTCGCTGCCTCTGAGAAGTAAGAATTCGTCAGGTGACAAGTTGTAAGATTCGTTTCGCGTCAAATTGTTGTGAGATTTGAGAAATAAATATTCAAATTCACAATTCGCGTAAGTGTGTCACCGTGTCTGCCTTAATTGACAAAAATTAATCTTAAGGTTTTGTTACGTGGAAATTATCTCGAAATGGTCCATTTCTGGCATAAATAACTAATAATAACTAATAATAACTAATAATAACTAATAATAAATAATACCAATGCACATCTTCGTGTAATTTCTCTCTCTCTCTCACACACACACACACACACACATATATATATATATATATATATATATATATATATATATATATATATATATATATATATATATATATATATATATATATATATATAAATATATATATAAATATAAATATATATATATAAATATATATAAATACATATAAATACATATAAATACATATATATAGATACATATAAATACATACATATATATACATACATATATATATATATATATATATATATATATATATATATATATATATATATATATATATATATATATATATATAAATACATAAATACATACATAAATACATAAATACATACATAAATACATACATAAATACATATGTATATATATGTATATATATATATATATATATATATATATATATATATATATATATATATATATATATAAATATATATATAAATATAAATATATATATATATGCGCATGAATTACAGCAATATATATATGCGCAGAAATTACACGCATAAATATATATATATATATATATTATGTGTCCGCATGACACCGAAATGACCGTTCGGGTGAGATAATCGCTTCATTTCTGTACGGGAAAAATAGAACCGAATGATCCAGACTATAATAAGGTTTACACTTATTTTAAGTACCGGAAACCCTTCTATAACACGGTAGATAGGTTCCTAGAAAATGCCGTGTTGTGTGAAACCGCGTTATAGGAGACCCAGAACTAGTACAAAAAGGGGGGTTACGTTCCGAAAACTTATTAAGAACAAGATTTTTTTTTAATTCCATATAAACAACTTAAAAAATTTCTTCCTCATTACTGCTCAGTACAATCAAACGAGAACGTTTTTTCGGTTGATCGAAAAAACGTGTTCAACAATGCAGTCTTGTTTATCTTCGCTAAATATAATATTTTGAAGAAGATGAAAGTTATACTAACAGAATAAGGTGTCCTAGTACGTAATAATATCAATTATATAATGATATACAGGTAACCCTTCTATAACACGGTAGATAGGTTCCTAGAAAATGCCGTGTTATGAGAAACCGTGTTATATGAGACCCACAGCCAGTACAAAAAGAGGGGTTAAGTTCCGAAAACTTATTAAAAACACGCTTTTTTTAAAATTTCCATATAAACAACTTAATAAATTTCCTCCTCATCACTGCTCAGTACTATCAAACGAGAACGTATTTTCGGTTGAACGATATCACCTTCACTTTAAGAACCTTTTTCTTCATTTAGAGTTTTTGCACCTTCTATCCTCTAAAAAATCTGTAATTTTGGTTTGTTTGCTGGTTCTTACAAAGTCATTGTAGATTTCACGGTATGGACATAGACAATTTTTCAGCTACATTTTAAATTTTCGGCTTCTTTCGGCGGAAGGGTCTGCATTCAAGAAAAATGATTCAAGATTTTCGGCTAAGCTTAAGACCTTTTTGAAATTTCACAGAGCTATAAATAAATAATTTATAATTTGTTTATGCTTTTTTATGTAAAGCCACTGATACTTCAATATTCCTTCTCCTCATTACTTTAAGGTAATTTACTTCTCAAATGTTTGAAACAAAAATCCTGTTATCTAGTGCTGTAGAAGTACAGTGTTGTACAAAAGGTTTCGCAACTTTTTTATCGTGTTAGATCGAAACCGTGTTACAGGTTGCAGCGTTATACGAGGATTCCCATAATTTATCTTATCGTATGAGAGCGAATCCGTGTTGTAAGATGCCGTGCTGTAGGAGGGCTACCTGTACGCTAAATAAAACGTTTTTGTTGACTATTTCTAGATGAAAAACTAAAGACCATGTAGCAACGATTTAGTATGAAATATTTTGTTTGGAATGATTTGGTAGAAAGTTCAGTTTTAAAATGGATGTTGTGGCAACATGTGCTCGTCAACGAGCGACGACCTCGTAACAGTTCTGTGAAAAAAAAAAAAAAAAAACAGAAGTGTGAAGCAATGAGAGGTCGTATTCTTATTTCTTAAACATACTGAACGGGCGAAATGTTAGCAGTCAGAAACGTGTACCAGACACAAAGACATTTTTTCACAGCTGCTATTTCAGACTAGCTAATAACCGTCAAAACTTGACGGTAAATAATTGAACAGTTCCAATAAAATAAAGGTTCATAACCTTGTTGAAATATTTGAAATTTTTACAGAATATTAGCTGTTTTTCAATCCGATATTATAATTGAAAATGTTGTAATATTCCAAGATGTTATAATCCGAGTTTATAATAAAAAACGTCTTTCTTCTTGGAAAAAAATATGCTTACCGCTGATTTTTAAATCCAACTTGCAAAATTTAACTATTGTGCTATAAATATGCTATGTATAAATATATTAAGCAAAAGTAAAATATATAAACTAAAGAAAATCAGATTAAAAATTCATACAAATTACTCACATGCAAAAAACTTTTGCAGTTTACTTCAATAAATAAGAATAAATTCAAATTCAACAATCTAATTCAATCTATTTTAATTTTATATAAATATATTATATATTCATGTATTACGCAATATACATGTATAAATAAATATGCTATGTATAAATATATCACGCTAAAATAAAATATATAAACAAAAGAAAATCAGATAAAAAATCGTACAAATTACTCACGTGTAAAAATACAATAATAAACAGAAATTAAAAACACTATCATCGTAATAGAATGCTTTGCGGAAAATCGGTATGAACAAAAGAACAATTTTAAGCAAATATTCAATTAAACACAATTAAAATATTAAATTCAGTTACTTAGCTTGAAATTTACATCCCAATATAATCATTCAGACATTACGAAATCGAAATAATAAAAAAAAATAATAAAAAATAAATAAATAAATAAATAAATAAAAACTGGCCAATATGTTACGTCACACCGTTTAAATAAGAAATCGAATAGAATACAGACTGTTATAAAAGTACTATTAAAAGTAAATATTAAACAGAAATTAAAACACTATCATCGACTAGAATGCTTTACGAAAAATTACATGAAAGGCACGTGTGTTCGCAATTTAGAAATATTCATTTCTACCGTGCAGACAGTTTTGGACGTATCACTACGCATGCGTCGAGTTTGCAACTTTCCGAAAAAACTAAATTTGACATTATTGTGATATCTGGTTAAAATATATATATTATATGGTTAGAATATAAATATATGTATTAAAATAATAATATATTGAAACACTGTTTTATTGTGAAGACGATTCTCTGATTCCATTTTTCTTAAATTATTGACGATGAATGAATCACGGTGAATGAATGACTCACTCGTATTTACATTTTGAAGTTCTAAATATATAAAACGAATGCTTGCATTACAGCCGGTTAAAAATCGAAATAAAGTTGATTTGTGTCGATATTACGTTGTTTTAATTAAAATTATTTGGGTTAAGATAGCAAATAATCTTTTTGAACTTTGCTTTTAACTTGTTAAGCCTAACTCATAAAACAAAATGGATGCCATAGGCTGATATATTTATGAAGCGGTCGCTCCGGAAGCGTTACATGACAGATACATACACAGAACACGGCAACTATTAGGGGAATTCTTTCTGACTGTCGAAGTTGAAATTATGACGACATCGGGAATAGTATTCCAGAGACTATATTGTGACCTGAGTGCTTCGACCAATGTATATTCTTACCAGTCCAAAATGATGTGAATTTCTTACGATAGATTTTCTGTCCATTTTGTTATGAATCAGATTTCGAAAGATATCCTGAGGTCATTGATGGGATGTCATCACTTTGGAAATAGCGGGGTACTAAGGAAGGTGTGAACAAATTCTCTAATTTATGTATGGATTGAACATATGGCACATTTATTACCACAAAATGAGAAAAAAAACAAACTTTCCATTTTTATTTTTTTTAGTTTATTTTTACCATGTTTTTATTAACCTGCTTTCTTGTTTGTTTGTGTGTGTGTTTGTCCCTTTCAAATCTTGCAATCGACTTTTAACTAACTTCCCGTCTAGCTAGACATTTGAAACTTTTAGAATAGCTCAGAACACGATGATAATGCATTTTTTAAATAATTTTATCCATCTTTAAGTAGAATTTAATTCATTGTCAGTTAATTTTGTTTTGTACACTGGAATAGCCATCTATCGAACCGGAAAGGGAATGAAAAGTTAAACGCAAGTTAACTTCCAATTAACTTCATTTTCTTTCAAGTTGATGGGATAATTCATCAAAAAAATTTTAAAAAAGTATTTATTAATACATAGAATTATCAAGATTATATGATTCAACAGAAAATTAAAAAACATGGTATAAAAAAAAGTTCCTTTTTTTCGTGTAATTATTCAGCCTCTTTTCCGTTTTGATTCTATAGACACCTACAAAATAATCATTTCAGCTCTTATTTTCCGGGCACTTTTAAATGAGTGGAGCATGTAAATTTGTGCCCAAAGCTGAATTTCGGGCGAAAAGTAACAACTGGGGGGCGAAATCAAAATGAGCCTTCATTAAAACGGACTCTTTCATCTTCGGCAACAAATACTGAGAAGGGAAGGTGTAGGCTGTAAAAATTTACTTATTAGCCCTGGGCAACCGAAACTATCTGATCTATTTATTGTCTGTATAAACGCTATCGGTTCTTAGAGAGGAAGCAGGTCTTTCACATACCACGAGTTGAGTAAAACTATCACATGACAGTTTCTCTTGGATGGATGTTTTCGTGACAAAAGTGTTACGTTAAGAGTAAATGATACGTTCAGTTAAGGATCACATTGGGTGACGTCAGTCTGAATCAGTACTTACGCATCAGAATTGCTCTTAAAAAATTGGGTACTTTTCCGTTAGTCGGGCGCAAGTGATATATCGCCAAATTTGGTTCACAAGTCGCATTGTCTGTTGTTTTGTTTAATTAACTGTATCTCCCGTAATACGTGTGCATGAATAAACAAAATATATAAGTAACCCTGAATATTTGATTAATTTAGTAAATATTTAGTTAGGAGACCGAAAATCTTTAATATATTTCAAGATGTCATCAAAAAGACTATCGCCACAGAACTTCAGCTAGGTACGATTGTAAATGGTGGCGTGCTGTTCGCCAGTTATATCGACAACGCTATATTGCCATATGGTACTTCATATGCCATATTCATCACTATTGCTCAATCTTTTGTACGATTGTGAAGAAAGCAAATATTGTTGCGTCACCATGGATTTTAATGATGCGTCACCATGGACTTTAGAAAAACTAAGATGACGTATAGCACACTGGCAACCGAGATTTAAATGATTGCTTGGCAACGAGCAAGAAAAGAATTTTGTTATATATGTGTAATGTTAGTTCTTTAAGGTGTCTGTCTTGTGTTGTGTTCTTGTATGTCGAAATAAAAGATAAGAGAACGGCTTGACATGTTTTCCTTCTGACAGTAGGCTCTGCATACGTTTTTAGGAGCTAAAAGGAACGGCTATAGCTCGGAAAAGTGGCAGTCGAGAAGCACTATACAGGTAAAATACATTGTTTCTAGTTGCTACGTAACATTTAAAGTAGTTTGTGGTTAATAAGTTTCCAATTTTTATTTACGTGAATTTTGGGGTTATTTAGCTGGGTCTCTGAACTTCATATTCTCTCAGATTTAAACCCTCTGATCCACCTCTTCGTCCATAGTTTCGTGTGGTACAATACGTCTTCAAAATGCAGCCTGTCTATTATCCATTAAATCATATTCATAAGGTTGTTGAGCTGGCAACTTTTCATTCTCGCCAATGGCGATACTTGTTAGGACAAACGCCAAATGCGCTCAGCTAACGGAAAAGTACCAAAAATTGCAATAGACGTTCAAGTATCAATAGACGTTTTTTCTATTCCCTGTTCTAAACATTTATCTTTTCCAATATTACTGTCACATGAAAATGCAAATTAGACTTTTTACTAAGTTCTGTTTACACTAGAAGCTCATATTAATCATTAAGTTAGAAGAAAAGTTTTGGTTATTAATTAATGAAGTTACCTTTAGTTCATTACACATACACATGCACAAATATATATGTACACTAGCTGGAAACCCGCACTTCGCTACGGAGTACATTCAAATTAAATTCAACGGTCACTGTAATTTTTTCTATTCTCTGTGCTAAACATTTATCTTTTCCAATATTACTGTCACAGGAAAATGCACATTAGACTCTTTACTAAGTTTCTGGGTACTTTGGGATTATCCCGTCGACCATTTTCGCCAAACCCGATTCATTTTCGCCAAACCCGATATTATCACCAAAAGGTAGCTTTTGCGCCAATAACCGCAAATTTTATCACATTTACTGTGTAATCCTTGACTACGCGAGTTATTGTTCTTTAGCGTGTTGAAATATACTGTTTTCTTTACTCTGCTGCAAAATGATTCGAATTTAGAATTTGCCTAGCACCGAAGAGAGTGCAGTGGCATATTTTCACGAGTATGGAATCATTTCTTCTAAGAAAATGTGCGTGAATGGCGACTGCACAATGATAATGACTTGTTTGTTTGCGCTTTAAAAGCCATCAAGGACTTTTGGCCGCCGAAATGATTGATAATAATATATATGGTTAGATTCAAGACTAACTCAATGTGAAATTATAAAAAAATAGAGGTTTTTACTTTGTTTTGATTCTTTTTATTAATTATGTGTTTTAATAATATTATTGTATTAATAATAAATTTAATGTGTTTAGAATGTTTATTTTGGAAATTGCTTTTCATTATGATGGCGCCAAAGGTCTTGCGTATTTTCGCGAGCATTGACAGGTCGACGGAATAATCCTAAAGTACCCTATAAATCAACAAATAAAAATCTGGAACCAAATCTGTAGAGCATTACATTCTGAATATTTTGAAAAACATACGTGAAAAATTTCAGACATATATGTTTAGATTTTGAGTTATCACAACAGTAGTTTAAATTTTTAGTTAAAAATGAGTTGTTCGCAAAACACAATTAAAGTTTTCAGCCTGCATTGAAATTTGTAGCTGCTGCTTGATATTTAAATCGGTCTCATTTCATTTTTAATGATCGCACAGAAAAAATAAAAGCAGATTTAGAAACAGAAATTTACAATCTTTAAGAAAAAGGAATAAAAACACTTTCGGAATGTTGGTCAAAATCAACATTTTAAAGGTAGTCGGATATCTAAAAACAAAACAAATTAAATTTTATAACTTACCAGAAGGCCACGTTTTGAAGAAACAATTATAGAAGGGATGGAGGAAGTGAAGAATCGCCCACTGCTTGGCGCGATTTTCAAAATTGCCAACTTGGCGCGCTCTCGCGTCTTGTCTCCCGGAGTTGCAACATCTCTACAACAGAGCTCAGCAACCTTTTAACTTCCACGGCACAACAACGTTTTTTTTTTCGATAATTCCGCGGCACACCACAAGAAAATGCTTTCAAATATATAAATTACAGTAAATACGTATATGTTTTTATTAGATACAAAAACACAACAAAATAGCTCTATGTATCAAGATAATTATAATCATTTAAGTTTTATATAAATCATTTTGAACTGTACACCAACAAAAATATAAAATTATAGTTTACAAGTAAAAAAAAAATTCTCTTTAAATTTTTATATTAAAATTGGTTTTTTGGTCTTTACTTAAGCCTAATGTATCAAAGTTAATTTAAACATAACTAATTTATTAATGAGATATTTGAGATTGTTTTGATAAATGTGCGTTTTATATTTGCACGTTTTATATTTGGCTCTATAGCCATAGGTTAAAAAAAAATTAAAAAAAAAATTTTGGCTCTATAGTAGAAAGAGCTACAGTTCATGGTCAAGGCCCTTTAAATAGGATCGTTTGTCATTTTCAATTACAACCAGTGTCGAAAAACTTTGTAATCTATATTAAATCTATATAAGAAAAAAATTTTCACTTACATTAATGTAAAAAACCATTGGAAGAAACTATAGTAAACTATTGTTTCACTTACCTTAATTGTAAAAAAAACTATTCGAAATCGGTTTGGATACCACAATTGGCGCGCTTATGAATTTCGTAAAAAGCGCCAAATAAGTGGGCGATTCTTTACATGATCTGAAGGGATTTTGGAAGAAATGCGCGATACATACCATTTCGGTACTTTTCCGTTAGCTGGGTACCAGACAAAAACCGCCAAGCCTAAAAGTTGGCCCAGTTATCATTAAGCCTAAATGTTAAGGCGAATTTATTTTAGAATCTTATTTAATTGAATTTATGTGGTGACGTTTGCATGGTAAGACAAATTTATTTTCAGCAATTGTAAACGAAATTTACAATTAATGCCTGCTGTGTAAATTGATCTTTTTTTATTTATTTTATTATTATTATTTTTATATATGTTCCCATTTAGGTACACATGTAGTATACGCAACAAACGCCAAGGGAAGATTTTTCGCCAAATCTGATGGTTGTTTGGCGGTTTTTATATTCTGGCAGGGAGGATTTTCAGATCGGATGGTATTTTTTTAAATTTTTGTGCGATAAGCTTCGTTTTACTGACCGCTACAGCCAGCGGAAGCTTTTTTTTTACTGTACAACAGTCAGCGGTATGTAGCGAAGCCAGCGGCTGGGGATTTTCTGTAATGTTTTTGGACGGATGCGTAACGGAGTGTAGCGGAGCGAAGCAAGGGTATCTGAGAGAAGCGAAGATCCCGTGTGCACCTACGAGTTTCATAAAGCCAGCAGTAACTTTGTTTTCCAAATTTTTGTTTAAATTTCGCAGTTTAAGCCTAACAGGTCTCCAAACGGGATTTTGGCGCCAAATTGGCGATGGCCCGTTGCGTATACGGTACAGATGTGTTTCACGCACCTTTTTCAATTTGGCGATTTTTTTATTTTTAGCGATTTTTTTGTTTGGTCTGGCAGCCATGCGATTTGGCGTGATGTTTGTTTTTTGTTGCAACCCTGAATAGGTGTTGTGGTATTGTGTAGTGTTTTTGGAAGTTTAATATACCGGTGTTCGATATTTTTGTTGGCGTTTCATAGTAGCGGTTTAGGATTTCTGTAATGTTTTTGGAAGTTTAATGTCTTTGTTTTTTGATATATCTGCGTATGTTTTAAATAAGTGGTTGAGTATTTCTGCTGAGGTTTTGAAGTTTAATACAGCTGTTTTTAGATATTTTTGCGTGTTTTAAAGTAGCGGTTGAGCATTTCTGTTTAGGTTTTGAATTTTAATACAGCCGTTTTTAGATATATTCGTGTATGTTTTAAAGTAGATGTTGTGGTTTTGTGACATGTTTTTGAAAGTTTATTATTGCCATTGGTAAGTTTGTTTTGAATTTATTTTTATATTTGAGTTGTTATTGATATTTTATGTATATTTGTTATTTTAAGTGTAAAATGTCCGCGTAGGCCTGTTTTGTCGCCAAATTGTCGCCAAGGGAGGTGCGTGTAATACATCTGTTCCAAATATTCTTTTCCCGTCAACATTAGGCATTTCTTAAAAGTTGGCGTAACTGCCCCAAATTTTAAGCTTGGCGGTTTTTGTCTGGTAACCAGCGAACGAAAAAGTACCAAAATGGCTTATAATGAAAATATCCACAAACACCATTTCTCTATTTTTAAATAATCACATTAGTGTGATAAACGTTTAAAATCACTTTTGAAAATGAAAAAATTAAAAAGTAAGGGATGCATAGAGAAAAAAAATCTTAAATTGGCAGAAGCAAAGAGACTTACCTGCAATCCCTCCTTACGCCGTCGAAATGTCCGTTCAAAAATAATACTATAGAAGTGATAACATTTGAAATTACCACGTGATTAAAATTAAATTGATTTGCCTTTATATATACCACGTGAAAAACATCACAACAGAAAGGAATGAGAATACGCCATATTGAAATATTTATCTCCCAAAAAAATCGCCAAATTTCCGGCACACTATATGGAACTTCTCCAATGCCTTCCAAGAATCTGAAAAAATTGTAGTTCCATCTTCGATATTTGCTTTTATTGCGAGTGCTTCATTGGAACTCTTACAATGAGGCAATCGTTGGTCTTTCTGCACAGTCCACCAAATATCCATTGCTCTGGAAGTATTCTACCCGCTTGGTTTTTGCGCTTCGTAAAAAGGCTTTCGTCGATTTCTACGATTTTGTTTGTCCCATCAGTTTTTCTTGAAGCTCTAAGTAGAAGGCTATTTGTGTAAACTTCTCTGAGGTAGTTGTTCCAATTAATCACTGTCTTCTTCGCCAAATCCAACTGTACTTTTCCCCATTGAATGGATGTTAATTCTTTAGACCAGGGGTTCTCAACCTTTCAGGCTCTGTGCCCCCCTTTGAACACTGATGTGAGGTCACGCCCCCCCCCTCCCACCATCACCACCATATGTGGTCAATACAAGTAATACAATCGGAACTTGAAACTGAATCTGGTTATTAAATGAAAATATAGAATAGATAATTTCATACACAAAATTTAATATTACTACTCATATCTTAATATGGAACATATTATTATTAGAACATATGAAATTAAAGAATTAAATACAGATCAAATATATTTGAGGTAATCGAGGATTTAGGTGAGGTTGGCATGTAATACCAGTCACTTTCACAACATTAATGAGACGGCTTGCACTGTTTGTCCTTGACAAGTTTTTGAATATAAGGTTGTAACTATGACAAAGTACACCTCAGGTCACTTTCAACGTCCAGACGTACGACAATTACCGTGTTCGTGTTCGTATGTCGAAAATATGTTACGGTTACATTCTGAGTGCAAAATTGAGTACAGTAAATTAGTTAGTTTTACTTCTTATTTTGCTTTTTTTTTTAAACTCACGCCTCCCCTGAAATTTCTCTACGCCCCCCCAGGGGGGCGCGCCCCCCAGGTTGAGAACCGCTGCTTTAGACCAACTGTAAATAATTTGAAAATATTAAACTGCATGCTGTTCCGTAGAAGGCAGATCCCAAATTTGAATCATTTTTTTTTAATGCGAGGGAAAAATAGGGAAATAGAATTTGGAAGTTATAATCTGTTAATCGCTTGTATCCACGGAGATATTTTATATGCTGCCACTGTAGCAGCAACAAAATATGAATTCAAAACCAAGGCAGATGATAAGATAAATCTCTTATTTTTAAGCAAAAATATGGTGTTCTAGGTGAGAAATAATGTGCATGTGACGTCATGAGTGATTCCCGATTAGACTAGCTCCTTGGTCGACATCGCTACCTGTTGTGACGTCATGCTTATCCATTCTTGACGCTCAATCATATCGTTTGGCGACAACTTTTCTTTGGCGAAAACGGTCGACGGGATAATACACAAGTACCAAGTTCGGTTTACACTAGAAGCTGATATTAATCATTAAGTTAGAAGAAAAGTTTTGGTTATTAATTTATGAAGTTACCTTTAGTTCATTACACATACACATGCACAAATATATATGTACACTAGCTGGAAACCCGCACTTCGCTACGGAGTACATTCAAATTAAATTCAACGGTCACTGTAATTTTATCTATTTTCTGTGCTAAACATTTATCTTTTCCAATATTACTGTCACATGAAAATGCACATTAGACTCTTTACTACGTTCTGTTTGCACTAGAAGCTGATATTACTCATTAAGTTAGAAGAAAATTTTTGGTTATTAATTAATGAAGTTACCTTTAGTTCATTACACATACACATGCACAAATATACATGTACACTAGCTGAAAACCCGCACTTCGCTACGGAGTACATTCAAATTAAATACAACGGTCAATGTATGCAATTAATGCCAAAAAAAATAAATATATATATCTTTATCTTTACTTATATATAAAGAGAGAGCGATTTTGTACGTGGAGGGTAATCTCCAGAACCACTGCACCTATTTGAAAAATTCCTTCACTGTTTGAAAGGTACATTATTCCAGATGGACATAGGCTATATATTATGTATATCTGATGAGTAGAAATAAAGTTAGAGGCTTAATCCTAACAATCTCCATTGTTACCGCTACTATCTTCTACCGCTTTTTGTGCCGAAGATTTCAACGATCCATAGCGTGGTGCTATCGCGGTGGGTTTCTGTTCTGACGGTAGCGGTTCGAACCTAGCCGTTCTCCGGCACGCCTTTTTCTTTTAAAAAATTAATTTTAATTATCAACTAACGTAACATTAATTTAAGGTATTATTTAGGTTATTATTAAGGTAAAAAAAGATTTACAATTTATTGGCTATCAACTGGAAATTTATTGGTATAATATTTTGTTCAACCCGGACAAAGTCGGGACGGGCCGCTAGTTTATAATAAATGCGACAATCAATATATACAATTGATGTAGAAAAAAATAGATATATTTCTAAAAAAATCGTAAGGGATATTTTTATAGACAAAACAATGTCCAATCGTCTGCCGCATTTGCAAGAAAAAAAAAAAATTTTTCTCTATTTAGTTCTTATGCACGTAACGATAAATTTATTTAAAGTACCAGAAAAAGAAATCACGTGATCAGCATTTAATAAATTAAATTCTAAAATTTAATCTTTAAAAATTCACCAAAATTCAGAAAATCGAGGTAAAGATTCGAAAAATATTTCATTTTAAAGGAATTTTTAGGAACTTTCTCGTGATATAAATGTTATAACCCTCAAATTATTATTTTAAATGCAAACTTAAAAAATTCCCTAAAACAGCTAAAAAATTTAATTTAAAAGAATCTAAGAAGAATTTTTCAAAAATCTCTTAGTGCACCACTACACTATAAGAAGACTTGCCATGCAAAATTTCAGCCCTTTAGGTCCAGCGGTTTGGTCTGTGCGTTTTATGTCAGTCAGTCAGTCAGTTACGGAACTGTGTTATATATAGAGATACATAGATAAATAAGCAAATACGGTTTTTTTTATCATTAGTTGGAAGTTCTTTAACATGTTGAGGTTATAATAAACAGAACCAGTGGCGCACCCAGGATTTTTTCTTAGGGGGGGGGCGATATGGACGGATAAAAATATTTATAACGAAAAATCAATATTCATAATGCAACTTCTATTCCTTTTTTTTGGGGGGGGGGGCAGGGCCCCTGCCTCCCCCCGTGTGCGCCACTGAACAGAACCTTCGGTGCAAATAAAGATATTTCATCTACCAACCCCTCCAAAACTCCGTAATTAAAAACTGAAACATCCGCTCGCTTATTTTGTTTGTATTTCTGCTTTGAGAATGATGAAAAATCTGTAATGAAGAGATCACCAGAAATATTCTGTTCCATTTTATAGTGACTTTGAACCACGGAAACGAAAATTCTAAAGGAATATAGAACTTATCGAGGTCAAAGAACGTCAAATGCCACAAAAAAACGAAGGATATTCTGTCAGATTTTCAGTTCTTATACTAAGAGTCTTTTTTTTTTAAAATTTCTTCGAAATGCTGGTGAAAATTAATATTTTATAATAATAGTTTATTGTAATATATAATACTGGTCAGGATTATTCTTAATAATAAATATTTGATGTATAATACCGAACTGTTTAAATAGCTTAAGAAGAAAAAAATTATTCACTACACACTCTATAATATTTATGAACAAATTCCGTTAATTGTTTACATTTCGATGAAAAAATATCCACACATTACGCTGTGTAAACATAAGCATCTCATTTCCGTAATTTTGATGTATAGAAAAGGATAATTTTAATTTCATAATGCATCATTAATTTAATTTTAATTAATGATTGCATTCTACAGCCCGGGTGGATCGACTATTTAAATTGTACTAACAATTACTCAAAATCGGCTCTGCTAACCAGATGTGCGGTAGTTGAAAATATTTTAGTCTATATAGGAAATTTACACTTTGCCATAATTCTAATTTTCTTTAGAAAATTTACACTTTTTCTCTTCGCTTCACTACTTTATAAAACATTTTCTACGCATACAAGATTTCATATTCCTCTTGTTTCGCTACTGGAAAATAATTTACCATAGAGTGCGAAACGAAATAGTTACAGGAGAGCACTATATATTCTCCGCTTTAAAACTTTCCAAAAATTAAATATATATTTTATACATTTTCCAATAAAACGAGTGTGTCTATGAAATTCTCTTTTTATCTGCGAAGAAAGACGAGACCAAAAAAAAAAAGACGCACCAAGAAGGGGTAATGCAAATTGGACACAAATTGATATTAGAAAAGGTTCCGGTGGAAAATGAAAAATTTGAAAGTTTGGTGGCCAATGAATGTACATGTGACGCTGCAGCGTATCTTAACTGCGTAACTGGCCGGATATGAGGAAAAATTTCGATTCCAGGTTATAAATTCCGCGAATTTCATTCCCTGTACTCAGGTAGACAGTAACTATGTCTCGAATATAGGTGCGCGAACAATATGCGTAAAAGTCAGCATTTGAGAGAGGACGTGTACTTGGGCTCAAAGAAGCCGGTTGGTCTAATCGGCGAATCGCTAGACATTTGGATAAGGGGGATGCCACTATTACACGATGTTGGCAGGAACGGTTGATACGAACACAGCGTCAAGAAGGAATCGGTCGGCCTAGAGAAACGACAGAACGTGAGGACCGAGCAATCGTCAGAGCGGCACTCACAGCCCCAGATTCATCATTATCATCGATCGTACGTGCAACTGGTACTTCAGTGACTGCAAGGACCGTTCATAGGCGGCGCATAGAAAGGGGGCTGAGCTCACGGCGCCCCTTGAGCCAACTACCATTGACCTCTGTACACCGACAAGCCCGTTTGCAGTGGTTTGGGGCACATTCGACCTGGAATGCCACTGACTGGGGTAGAATTGTCTTCAGTGATGAGTCCCGCTACGAATTCAACCCTGATGACCAGCATGGTGCCCCTGTTAGCGGTGGGATATCAACCTGACGTCTTCCGCCATACGGGCCGACAAGTGATGGTCTTGGGCGCCATTCAATTTCAGAGCAGGACCCCTTTGGTTGTCATCCTCGGCACCCTTACAGAGCAGTGGTACGTTGACGATATTCTGCGCCCCGTTGTGTTGCCCTTCATATCACGCCTTCCTGGTTTACATTTCAGCAAGATAATGCCCACCCGCACACGGCGAGAGTTTCTACTGCTTGTCTTCGTGCTTGCACAACGCTATCTTGGCCAGCAAGGTCTCCGGATCTCTCCTCCATTGAGCCCGTTTGGAGCATTATGGGGAGGGTCCTCCAAGCAGCTCGTGATTTTGACGGTCTAACGTGCCAATTGGACAGAATTTGGCACGTTATCTCGCAGGAGGATATCCGCCACCTGTATCTATGAATGCCAAGCCGAATGATTGCTTGCTTAAGGACCAGAGGGGAACCAACGTGTTATTGACTTTTTCACTTTGTGAAACTCTTTCTCTTGAATAAATCATCAAATTTTTCTCAAATTCTAATCATTGGATTTTCTGTACATGTACATCACATCTACCGATTTTCGCCCCATTCGGATAACTCCTTCTTGGCGCGTCTTTTTTTTTAGGGGGGGGGGTCTAAGAGTTTATAAAAGTCGCCAAAATGTATTTGTGAGCTTTTTACTGCAAAAAGAGAATAATTATGCAAAGAAGTGCAATTGTCACCTCTGGAAAAACTTTAAGGACACCCCTATTCTTTATAAAATAGTTACGTATAACTATTATTGGTTTGCACGTTAAAAACTCTTGTGTATATTGATTTTTCTAACTTTTCTATTAAGAGTTCTGTTAACTTAATAATAACTAGTTCCTACCCGTCAAAACATGACGGCTAGGTAGCAAATGAATGTACTTATACACAAATTATACTCAACACATCACTGTCAAATGTTGAAAATCATATTAATGCGCAGAAGCAAATTAATGTGTGTGAGCGGCTTTATGCTTAGTGAGTATCTAAAGCCAGATTTAAATATGTCCCTGAGCATGCGCAGAGAGCAATTGTTTTAAATTGCAAATTATCGCTAGTCAAACAGCACAAATTTAGCAATTTCCATTAGGTTTAATCGTATATTTCCCAAACATAATTATGATGAAAATAAAAATGGCACAGAGGGATCTAGAGAGACTGCTCGGAATAAACGTGTTTATCATTAAAACATGTCACTCAGCATGCGCAGAAACAGCGAGTTTCTAAAGCCAGATTTAAACATGCCACTGAGCAGAAATAAATTTTTAATTGTAAATTATCGCTAATTAATAGAAATTGCGGTTACAAAAACCGAATTTGACAAATCTACAGATTACAATCTTTCGTATAAGGCCAAAATGAAGTAAACTGATACAGTAGTTTTCTCTCAAGGACTGCCCGAAAAATCGGCTTAGCAACTTAAATGTATAGATGCCAAAAGCAAGTAAACTGCCTGCATATGAAAAAGGTGCTGTTGAATCTTTAGTATTTTCAGGAATGAGTTGTCAGTCTATTTCCAAAAAGATAGGAACATCTGAAACCGTCATCAACAATTTTTTAAGATTAAAAGACGAGTATGTGTTAAAAAAAAAGGCTGGAGGTAGACGAAAAGTTTTGCCCCCAGAGATAAAAGGAGAGTTTTAAAGTTAGCATTAACTGGAAAATACTCAAGTAAAGAAATTTTACGAACCACTGGGTACAATGTGTGCATGAAAACAACCGCAATACAGTTACTCGATCTGAGAATTTCCAGTACATTGCGAAATTGTGTAAACCCTCTTTACTGACTAGACACAAAACCCAGAGTTTTCAGTTTGTAATACAAGTGATGTCTTGGGACGACAAATGGCGGCTGGTTATTTTGTCCGAAGAAAAAAAAATGGAACTTATATGGTCCTGATGGCTGGAAGTATTATTGGCAAGATTTCAGAAAAGAAAAAAGAAATTTTCTCAAAACGTCAATTAGGTGGCTGAGTGATTATGACATGCGGTTGCGTTTCATTTGACATCGTGGGGTCACTTGCAATTCTGTCAGGAAAATGAAAATTCAAAGGCATATCTAAAAACACGTCTGTGAAGTTGGCCCCCCGACATTGAGATATCCAAATTTTGAAAACGGCATACGTTTGAGCGTCGTTTGAGCGCGTTTGAGCGCCAAAAATTTTCGTTTGAGCGCCATTTGTAAAAAAGTTATGGGCATTTCTTTTTTTGGCGGGAAAAACACCTAGCCCCCCCGACATTGAGATATTCAAATTTTGAGAACGGCATTCGTTTGAGCGTCGTTTGAGCGCGTTTGAGCGCCAAAAATTTTCGTTTGAGCGCCATTTGTAAAAAAGTTATAGGCATTTCTTTTTTTGGCGGGAAAAACACCTAGCCCCCCCGACATTGAGATATTCAAATTTTGAGAACGGCATTCGTTTGAGCGTCGTTTGAGCGCGTTTGAGCGCCAAAAATTTTCGTTTGAGCGCCATTTGTAAAAAAGTTATAGGCATTTCTTTTTTTGGCGGGAAAAACACCTAGCCCCCCCGACATTGAGATATTCAAATTTTGAGAACGGCATTCGTTTGAGCGTCGTTTGAGCGCGTTTGAGCGCCAAAAATTTTCGTTTGAGCGCCATTTGTAAAAAAGTTATGGGCATTTCTTTTTTTGGCGGGAAAAACACCTAGCCCCCCCGACATTGAGATATTCAAATTTTGAGAACGGCATTCGTTTGAGCGTCGTTTGAGCGCGTTTGAGCGCCAAAAATTTTCGTTTGAGCGCCATTTGTAAAAAAGTTATAGGCATTTCTTTTTTTGGCGGGAAAAAACACCTAGCCCCCCCCCGACATTGAGATATTCAAATTTTGAGAACGGCATTCGTTTGAGCGTCGTTTGAGCGCGTTTGAGCGCCAAAAATTTTCGTTTGAGCGCCATTTGTAAAAAAGTTATGGGCATTTCTTTTTTTGGCGGGATAAACACCTAGCCCCCCCGACATTGAGATATTCAAATTTTGAGAACGGCATTCGTTTGAGCGTCGTTTGAGCGCGTTTGAGCGCAAAAAATTTTCGTTTGAGCGCCATTTGTAAAAAAGTTATGGGCATTTCTTTTTTTGGCGGGAAAAACACCTAGCCCCCCCGACATTGAGATATTCAAATTTTGAGAACGGCATTCGTTTGAGCGTCGTTTGAGCGTGTTTGAGCGCCAAAAATTTTCGCTATTT
Source organism: Dolomedes plantarius (assembly GCA_907164885.2). Lineage (NCBI taxonomy): Eukaryota > Metazoa > Arthropoda > Arachnida > Araneae > Dolomedidae > Dolomedes > Dolomedes plantarius. Next base: position 210,541,164 of record OU015493.1, read on the forward strand.
TCTTTGTATACAATGGGCGCTACATCAAGAAGTGAAGGTGATCAGTGTGTGAAGTGTTGTACCGAGTTATCCCCCCCCCCCAACTTTAAAAATAGAAGTGATGAAAAGAATGGCATCCCCCCCCCCTTCTTTCCCAAGATTACCAACGCCCAACGGACACAGGTGTCAGCCGGTCTTAAAATAACAACCCCTCATAAACTGTACCTTTTTTGGTTTGTACTTTTTTGTCTGTCATGCCCACACTGTACATTCCCGTTTTTATGCAGATTTTTTTTTTTTATAATAGAGAATGAAAAACGCTACCCTAGGACTTTTTAAACCTTCAAATTCCAATAAATACATCAAGAAAAAAATAGAAGCAGAAAAATTAGGGCAAGAATTCTGTCAGCTGTAAATGATTTTCAACTATGTTAAGCAATTGCTTGATGCAATTTTATAATTTGAGTTTTTATAATTTTCTAACACTGTAACACAGTTATTGTAAATGTGGTAAAAGCAAAGATTATTTTAACGAGGAAGGATATGTCAAACTGTTTTCTAGACCAGCGGTTCTCAACCTGGGGGGTGCGCCCCCCTAGGGGGGGGTGTAGAAGAATTTCAAGGGAGGCTTGAGTTAAAAAAAATAAATAAAAAGTAAAACTAACTGTTATTTACTGTATTCAATTTTGTGGTCACAATGTAACCGTAACGTATTTTCGACATTCAACTGTCTGAACATGAAGCTACAATGTCAGAAAAAAATTCTGAAGACTTATGATGCAGTTAAGGGTTTCGCAAAGAATATAGCTCTTTGGCAACGCCGTCTTCAGAGTTCAGAGCCAAATTTTTCATCCTCTCCAAGATTGAACGACCTCCTCGATGATAAAAAAAAAATCCCCCATTGCAACAGATAAATGTATTGAAGGACCTTATATCATTATGCATTTGGTAGGTAGCATTGCAAAATGAAATTGCAGACTATTTTCCAGATATTAGTTCACAGAATCGGGAGTTTAAGTTAACAAGAGACCCTTTTAAAATCGACGTGGATGTACTTCCTGATAATATCCAGGAACAAGCTTTCGACCTAAAATGTGATTCTCAGGCAAACGCGGAATTCGAAAACATGGATGTTGAAAATTTTTGGTTACGCTATTTTCCTGTTTACCCAGAAGTTGCTTTGGAAGCTTTGAGGTTGTTAGTGCAGTTTTCATCCACATATCTCTGTGAATCTGGATTTTCAGCATTAGCATACATAAAGTCAAAATATCGAGCAAAGCTGGACGTTGAAAGAGACCTGAGGTGTGCTTTGTCACAGTTACAACCTAATATTCAAAAACTTGTCAATGACAAACAATGCCAGACCTCTTATTAATGTTTTGAAAGTGACTGGTATTACATTCCAAACTCACCTAGATCCTTGATTACTTCAAATATATTTGATCTGTATTTAATTCTTTGATTTCCTATGTTCTAATAACAATACTATGTTCCAAATTAAGATATGTGTAGTAATATTAAATATTGTGTATGAAATTATCTATTCTATATTTTCATTTAATAACCAGCTTCAGTTTCAAATTTCGATTGTACTACTTGTATTGACCACATATCGCTCACTCCTTTCAACAACGTCATACCTCAAAAATCGGTGATTTTTAGTTATGCTTGTTTTCAGAATGCTCTGAAAGAGTATTAGCTACAGGTAGTAATTTTTTTCCTTGTATATTGATAAAACTATTTTGCATTTTACATCTAGCAAATTTTATCGCTCTCCGATTTGTAAGTAAAATTTTTTGGATTGCCTCACCAAATTACTGGGCAATCCTCAATGCCGAATTATTATATCATAATCTTTGAGCATATTTGTTTTTTACTTTCTGTAACTCAAACTGGTGAGGGGAGTTTGCAAAACCTTCCCCGGTAACCTACGCCTTTCAACACCGCCCCCTTTTGCGTCCAGCTGTATTATAACTTCTCTCTTCTCCCGAATTCCACTGAGCAGACACGGTATGGGTGTCCACCCCGTTTCGTCGACACTAAATTTTCTCCCCCCCCCCCTTTTTCCCGTTCAAGTTTCCCTTTCGGTATGCACGGGTCTAGAAATCATCACAAAAACTCACAGAAACGCATCTGGTTCAGCGGCAAACCTCTTCCCAGACGGTCAGCGACAATCAAACTTACGATACCGCTTTGTAATGGGAGCAGAAATGCGTGTTCACAGTCCAAACATAAAGATGTCAGATAAGGGGGTGGCCCACTGGTCGCCCAAACAAAAGCAACCCCTCTCACCCCCGGGGAGATGACACAAGCTTGGGCTATCCAGACAGAAATGTAAACAAACAGGAGCTATCACCAATTCTTCTACACCAGGGGTGTCAAACTCAAAGGCTAACTTGGGCCAAACAAACAAGGTTTAACTATAGGTGGGCCGCAAAAAAATCAATATTAATAGAAACGTAGGTTTATTTACCTAATTACAGTATATTCAACATAAATATACGCATTTTGTTTAATAATAGCAAAAAAAGAGTATAATTAAAAAACATTTAGCGAATTTTTCCTGTCTTATTATAATTCTGCGTCGGTTATTTCGTTATATATTATTGTGTACCAATATATTGGCCGGACCGCAAAAATGTTCGTCCATTGGACTTTGCATGCATGTGCTTACTTAAACGAGGAGCTTTCACACCGATCGGTGGGGCGTGCGAGTGACAGTGATTTACCCTTAATCACATGGCCACCAAGATCCCCGGACCTCACGCCATGCGATCTCTTTTATGGGGTTCCTTCAAAGACACTATTTATGCACTACTGATGCCGAAAATACTGAAAGAACTTCAAGAACGCATTTGTGCAGTGTTAGGAACTATTGACTACAAAATGTGTGGTACGAACTTGATTACAGATTAGATGCTTGTCGTGTAACAAAAGGGTCACACATCGAACATTTGTAACTGAAAATAAAACTTGGTATATTTTTCTCTAATTTCGTGTATCACTTATTGTAATATGTGTAATAGTTTCGAAAATATAAAATATTTAAAATCTGGTCATTCATTTGTGCTAACCCTGTATATATGGTTAAATTACAAATAAAAAATTAAGGTTTTTAAATGATATGGAATGCGCATGGAGTATTTTTAAAAATGTCAGTATTTTTGAAAAAAATTTGAAACATATAGGTATTATTCTTCAAAAAAATCTTTGTTTTGAGTTCTCTCCTGAAAAATCTTGTTTTTCGAGATATGACGTTGTTGAAAGGAGTAAGCGATATGGTGATGGTGGGGGGGGGGGGGGGGGGAGGCGTGACCTCACATCAGTGTTCAAAGGGGGGCACAGAGCCTGAAAGGTTGAGAACCCCTGTTCTAGACCATAAATGTAGTGCTATTGACGTCTAGTTAACTCTAACTCTTCTAAACACTATAAAAAGGTCGGTAAGTTTATTCCAATATTCTGTTGAATACATTTCATTTCTTATATCGACTATTTTTATTTAGTAACTGATTGCACTCATTTAGTTATGTTATAAAATATTTGACCAGAAATCTTATGGTATATTTTGGGTTTTAATACACTGGTTATCAAAAATTAAGGAAAAGTCACAAAAATACCGATTACTCAAAAAGTTTCGCGTGGAATTTAATGAAACTTATATACATTATACAACACATAGGTAGGTATAAAATAGCATAAAAAGAAATCGCCAGGCAATTATGGTGTTGCAGAAACTAGCATGTGCATAGAAAGAACATATCGGACGTATCAGTTTGGTATAGGAAAAGTGCCTTTAATATGGTGTATTATCCCCCCGAGAAGCAATACAGCACATACAGCGATGTGTGAAGCTGTCAATTATGCGGTCTATGAGTTCGGTAGGAAGCGAGAGCCATTGCTCTTGCAAAGCCGTTGAAAGCGTGGCTAGGGTCCTAAGAGGAGGATTGAGAGCAGATATACGTCGTCCTTAAGCGTCCCAAACATGCTCGATAGGATTCAGGTCCGATGATCGAGCTGGCCACTCCGTGCGCTGAATTGTTTCCTGCTCAAGATAAGCATCCACGATGCGAGCCCTGTGCGGTCTCGCGTTATCGTCCTGTAGCACGAAAGCATCACCTATTGCCCCGGCATAAGGGCGCACATAAGCATCAAGGATGTCATCTCTATAGGTGTGAGCATTCACATTTCCACGGGTAAAGACATGGAGGTCTGTGCCAAAAAGATACCACCCCAAACACAGACACTACCTGATCCGTATGCATCTCTTTCACGGATATGTGATGGATGAAAACGAGTTCCAGGTTCTGTCCAAATTAAAATACGCCTACTATCTCTTTGGAGGCTAAACCTGGACTCATCCGTAAAGCGAACAGCCGTCCATTGATCACGCGTCAAGTGGACATGTTGACGTGCCCACTGCAAATGTTCCCCCGCCTATGGTGTGACGTGAGCGGGACGCAAATGACTGGTCGCCTCGCAAATTGACCACCTTCGTTAAGCTTTCTACATACGGTTGACGTTGATAACAACCTTCCGGAGCTTGCAGCGAGGGAGAATCTACAGACGGAGCTTGCAGACGGAGTTTCGGTTCTATTCCTTCGTGTGCATAATGACAAATATCGGTCATCGGCACTCGTCGTAGCTTATGGCCGTCCTTGGCTGAACCTCTTGAATGCGACATCCGTGGTTAGAAATTGTTAGAAAGTCTATGAACCTCAGACGGATTCACATTTAGCCGTCTGGCCGCTTCTGTCTGACTTTGTCCTGCCTCTATTCTCCCAATAGCTCGCCATCGCATTTCTTCGGTCAAATGATGCCTGGAGGTCATTGTTACAATTTGGGTATGCCAATTGTCCAATTCGGCGTCAATGAAATTAATTAAAAATGGCAATTTATGCCAGCCACAAGAAATTTGTGGAGAAGTCATTTCAATAAAAAACACATGTCCTTTCGATTCCATTCTGCAGAGTTTAAGTACAGCGATAACGGACTTTAAAGATTACATTAATTACGCAAAATGTTCTTCAAATTCCGTTTTGCAGTTAGCTCTAAAACTTCTGGCTGACAAAAACTTGACCGCATTTTATAAAAGCAGAGCTATATTTTTAAAATCCATGTATCCCAAATCACAATCTCCAGTCCTTCCAAATCTTTCTTTTGTAGACGCAACTGATAATATAATAAATTTTTTGGAAAAAACACTTAAGGACGCACCCAGCGTCACTCTTGTTAAAATCTGCAATAAGTGCAGTGCAACGAAAATACAAGTTTTGCCCGTCCTGCGTGTCAACAGAGAACGAATTATGGCAGATGGCGTAAAATCATTACAAACTGCAATTTCTGAACAGTTCGATTCTACCTATATGTGCAAGAAGCCAAACTGCAACAACAGCATTCAAGCCGTAAAACGGACTTTCGGCCACTATTTATTCGTTGAACTCGATTTCTTAGATTCGACAAATCGTTTGTTGCAAGAAAAAATTACTAAAAATCAAGTGTGTGACTTGACAAAACTTTTGGATTTTCCGGTCGAACTGAAATTAGAAAATTCCCTATATATTTTAGGTGCAGTTATTGCTTACCAGTCAAATCACTATATAGCGTACTGCCATCGAACGAGTGGGACTTGGGAAAAATACAACGATTTGGAGAACAAAGTTATTAATATTAAAGAAGATTTATTCGTTAATCCACACGCGGTCCTATATTTACTATCAGCTTAATCTTAAAATTGGAACCATTTTAACGATCAACTAACTATTGGAACCTTTTGTTTTTAATTACCTGACTTCAGCGTGGAATATTATAATTACCATATTTAGCTTTTTACGATAATTGATAATTTTGTACATATTTTGAATGTCACAGCAATCTCGGGTTTATGTTTCTAATCATTTATGCGCGTATCTCTTAATAATTATATTAAAATGTTAATCTTTTGCTCCGTTCTGTACGAGAAACAAAACATTTTATTTATTGTATATTATAATTTTGAAATTGGGATTTTTAATGTAGTCATATTTTATTGTAGTATTCATGCATCAAGTTTTATACTTAATTTTTGTACATACATATTTTGAATGTCACAGCAATCTCGGGTTTATGTTTAAAAAGTCCTTGGGTAGCGTTTTTCATTCTCTATGAAAAAAAATTCTGTACAAAAACGGGAATGCACAGTGTGGGCATGACAGACAAAAAAGTACAAACCAAAAAAGGTACAGTTTATGAGGGGTTGTTATTTTAAGACCGGCTGACACCTGTGTCCGTTGGGCGTTGGTAATCTTGGGAAAGAAGGGGGGGGGGATGTCATTCTTTTCATCACTTCTATTTTTAAAGTTGAGGGGGGGATAACTCGGTACAACACTTCACACACTGATCACCTTCACTTCTTGATGTAGCGCCCATTGTATACAAAGAAAATAGCGAAAATTTTTGGCGCTCAAACACGCTCAAACGACGCTCAAACGAATGCCGTTCTCAAAATTTGAATATCTCAATGTCGGGGGGGCTAGGTGTTTTTCCCGCCAAAAAAAGAAATGCCTATAACTTTTTTACAAATGGCGCTCAAACGAAAATTTTTGGCGCTCAAACGCGCTCAAACGACGCTCAAACGAATGCCGTTCTCAAAATTTGAATATCTCAATGTCGGGGGGGGGGGGGGGGCTAGGTGTTTTTCCCGCCAAAAAAAGAAATGCCCATAACTTTTTTACAAATGGCGCTCAAACGAAAATTTTTGGCGCTCAAACGCGCTCAAACGACGCTCAAACGAATGCCGTTCTCAAAATTTGAATATCTCAATGTCGGGGGGGCTATGTGTTTTTCCCGCCAAAAAAAGAAATGCCCATAACTTTTTTACAAATGGCGCTCAAACGAAAATTTTTGGCGCTCAAACGCGCTCAAACGACGCTCAAACGAATGCCGTTCTCAAAATTTGAATATCTCAATGTCGGGGGGGCTAGGTGTTTTTCCCGCCAAAAAAAGAAATGCCTATAACTTTTTTACAAATGGCGCTCAAACGAAAATTTTTGGCGCTCAAACGCGCTCAAACGACGCTCAAACGAATGCCGTTCTCAAAATTTGAATATCTCAATGTCGGGGGGGCTAGGTGTTTTTCCCGCCAAAAAAAGAAATGCCTATAACTTTTTTACAAATGGCGCTCAAACGAAAATTTTTGGCGCTCAAACGCGCTCAAACGACGCTCAAACGTATGCCGTTTTCAAAATTTGGATATCTCAATGTCGGGGGGCCAACTTCACAGACGTTCTAAAAACTCTTTCAGACCATCTTTCACCCATTGGAACACTTCTGGCATGGATTTATCAGTAAGATAATGCGCCTAGCCACACAAGAAGAAAGGGTCAAACTCTGGTTGAAAGAATAAAAATATTGCAGTTTTGCAATGACCACACAGAAGTCTTGATATAAACGCTATAGAGAGCTTGAGAGGAGTTCTAGCAACAAGAGTTTACAAAAATGGGAGGCATTTTTCCTCAGCTTCAGAACACAGATCTACGATTGAAGATAAATGGTACAAAACCAGTCCCGAACTATGCCAAAAATTAATACTGTCCATGAAAGATAGAATATTTGTGGTCATTAAAAGCAATGGTAGGGGCACAACATAATAAGTATTTGTTTCTTCGTTACTGTATTGTTTTTATTTTGCTGTCCTTAAAGATTTTACACGCAATATAAATATATATATATATATATATATATATATATATATATATATATATATATATATATGTGTGTGTGTAAGTAACGGCCCTTCGCCTCGTACCCCTTTAACAAACTAATTACTCTAAATTGCAGTCATAAAAGAATAGGCCATGGAAGAACTAATGCTTAAATAACATATAAGCAGCTTTATTAATTAACATTAAGTGAATACCCAAATAACCCAGCTAAATCGACATTTTCAATCATCTCTCAGCTCACGTCAGACGCACGTCCCCATGTCATGCCTCTTTTGCTAATTTCTAATAGTTTTGCCATAAAACAAATGACAGAGAAAATAGCCCGCTGATATTGCATTCTTCCAAGAATTTTTACGCTTTAAACTCATCAGAGACTTCTGATCTGAAGGGAAGAACATTTTAAATTTTTTCCCCCAAAATGTGATTTTATCCAACACGTATGCGCTTCGAAAGCATATCTTGATGTTATGACATATTTCATGCAACTACTTAAGAGCAGTTCCGGGGAGAAAAACTCTTATTTACTGAACAGAAAATAGGTCTAAAAGGGGATTAAGGAAAAATTTGAATAATGTAATGAGCCACGGGCATAACAAAATATTTACTAGTTTATTAAAAGACTTCCTTAAGCCTAAACTTCCTAAACCTTTAAAAAAGAAGAAGACACGTGGTGAAAATTTAAAAGAGCTAACGGTTAATATATTTGATAATTACACAAAAAAGGAAGAGTAAATATTTATAAATCTTCTCTGTTTACACACTAAAATGTTTAAAATAAAGTTCGTGTATAAAGAAGTTTCCATAGACTTATGACAAAACGAGACCTGCTGAGATTGCACTATAAAAAAACACATTCTGTTCTCTAAACTTTAAAAATTCATTTATTCATTGCATGTTTCAGTCACAGTACAGTAAAAATGAACGCTTTCTACAGGGAAGAAATATTTTTAATTAAAAGAGGTAATTTATAGTCTTTTCATTAGAATGGTTTCTTTCAAAAAATGGGCATGTCTTTCATGTATTATCAGTAGTTTTAAGAATAGCAGAAAAATATTATTCTGTCGCTGAACTTTGAATTTCAAACTACCACTAAAAGCATTTTACGCGAAAAAGTAAAATATTGAAAAAAATGAAAGCTTAAATTTAAACTCATTACTTTACTTTTTCCAATAAAAGAAAATTTCTCTACCTTATGTTCAGTACAATTCATTTTAAGCTGCATTACGGGTTTTTTTTCTTTCTCAAAGTTAGCTGTCACTAGAAGAGGCAAAAAAAAGGTCTTTGTTCCTGTGCAGGAATTAACTCTTCCCTTTAAACAACAAAAGCACTGAAAAATTGAAATAAAAAATTTGAATCAGAAAAAAAGCAGGAAGTATCAATAGACGTTTTTCTATTCCCTGTGCTAAAAATTTATCTTTTCCAAGATTACAGTCACATTAAAATGCAAATTAGGCTCTTTTCTAAGTTCTGCTTACAATAGAAGCTGATATTAATCATCAAATTAGGAGAAAAGTTTTGGTTATTAATTATTGAAGTGACGTTTAGCCCATTAATAAAAGAAAATACACACACACATATATATATACACACATACACATCGTATAGATACACCACGCGATATAAAAATCTGACAATATAGACACTCAAGTATGTCCCAACGGTTCAGTGTACTTTCAAACTCACTGTGTCACAAAAATACACAAACCTATTCCTAGGAATATGATTGAATAGCTTGTAATGAAATTTTTACCATTTCCATGTTAATGTTTTCAAAGCTTAAACTTTATGTCATTACTAGCTGAAAACCCACACTTCGCTGCGGGGTACATTCAAATTAAATACAACGGTCAATGTATGCAATTAATGCCAAAATGTATATATATATATATATATATATATATATATATATATATATAATAAATACGACGATCAATATATACAATTGATGTAGAAAAAATATATATTTATAAAAAAATCGTAAGGGATATTTTTATAGACAAAATAAAGTGCAATCGTCTGCCGTATTAGCAAGAAAAAAAGTTTTTTTTTGTGTATTTAGTTGTTATGCACGTGACGATAAATTTATTTCAAGTACCAGAAAAAGAAATCACGTGATCGGCATTTAATAAATTAAATTATAAAAACTAATCTTTAAAAATTCACCAAAAATCAGAAAATAGAGGTAACGATTCGAAAAAGATTTCATTTTAAAGGAATTTTTATGATCTTTCTCGTGATATAAATTTTATAACCCTCAAATTATTATTTTAAATGCAAACTTAAAAGTTACTAAAACAGATTAAAAATTAAATTTTAAAAAATCTAAGAAGAATTTTTCAAAAATCTCTCTTAGTGCACCCCTACACTATAAGAAGAATCGCCATGCAAAATTTCAGCCCTTTAGGTCCAGCGGTTTGGTCTGTGCGTTGTATGTCAGTCAGTCAGTCAGTGAATCAGTTACGTAACTGTTTTATATATATAGATTGTGTTGTTTTAAAAGTAGTTCTGATTCCTATTTATTTTATTTTGATCCTAAGATTAATCCAGCCACAATCTGAAGTTTAGGAAGTGATCATTTTGTACACCCAGTTTCTAAAAGCGTTTGCCATTATATTAGATTTCAAATGCTTTCCGATCAAAGTACTTTTCATAAAGACACTCTATGATATAATATCAGTTTTCTTCCATGTATTTATAATCAGCACGATTACGACAATCAGATGAACTATAATTCTACGATTCAAGTTCAAAGAATGACACTTTCCCACTTTTTAGCGGAAATGGTCGACGAAAGTGGTACCCACCATTGTCAATTCCCTTGATAAGACGCGACATGGTTTGTTAGTTAGTGAGAAGTAAAACTAGGTTTAGATAGATAAAAGATCGTATTGTGGTACCATTGGGATGGTTAAAAATCGATATTTTGACTGGAAATGATTTTTCATAAGTGACATATTATAATGACCGCTTCCCGGAACCCTGATACAACCTACAGTGTACATTTAGCTTTTTATTTAATTATAGACAATGCCGCCTATTTACACTTCATGAATATGCCTCATACTTTTCCTATACGTACATTATTAATTATTGAAACTGTCGTTCATTGCTACAATCAGCAAACCACGAGATCCGTATTCTACTTCCGAAATGAATGCCAGTAAAAACATATCCTTCAAGATTTTAAGAGGATAAATCTGCCTAAAAAATAACAAAGACATCTTGAAGGTGGAGGCTGTTCATAATTTGGGTCTATTTTAGCTTGGGAAATGGAACCAGCATCCCTCTGCAATACTCTCAGGCTATCAGTTACCATAATGGAATCAATTAGAATCGACCAATCAAATAAAGAAGCAAAGAGGAGAGTCAACGTTGTGATAAATTTGGCGATCTCAGGGGGCATCGCGACGAGACCTATCCCATTACATCCACAAAATATCTTTAATAGTATAAAATGAGATTCAGGGTTAATCTTCGAATGTTGCTGCTGATTCCGTCGCACCACTAGTGGGTTCCTGCTTACTGCGGTAATGAAAAGGCCGATTCCATAACGAAGAAGGGTATCGTCGAATAAGGGTACTGCTATCTTTCAGAGGCCAAAAAAATGGCATTCCATTCAGTCAAACTTCCAATAAAATTGTAGTTTATGAAAATATATAGATCCCACAAGTTTAAGGAAGCTTGGGGAAAGGCCTGAGAGTGACTTGCTGATTCAAAGTCCGGGATTCCAAGTGGCTCATCTGTTGCTTTATTTTTCGCCTTCTAACTGGACACGATTGTCTCAGCGCCCCTTTATTTAAATTTGGACTAAATATCTTTCCTGTTTGTCATTCTAGACAACCAATGAGCAGTTCGCCTATTGGCACGTGCATTGCACTCAATGGTTTTAATGGTATTTGTCTATGATCAATCGTTTAGAATGGACTGTACATAAACTTTTACGAAATCAAACTTTATTTCGGCCTTTGACAGGGCGCACATATTCCATACAACAAAACGTAAAGAGAATATAATTTCATCGCTAAGCAGGAGTCACGTGACTCTCGCTTACGTCATTTGGCAGCTTGCCGAATGACGTACGCTTGCCAAATGACGCAGCTAGCCAAATGACCGGCTTTAACAGTATTGTTCAAAAGGTATTGGGAAGCCAAGCCGGCGGCTTAGGTGCCAAAAGCCTGGAATTTGTAAATAAAATACTTTCAAAAGTATCCAGGATTGGTGACATTTATGTCTTCTCCTTAGGCTTCGTAGAAAATAGTCTCTCATTGTGTAGTCCCGTCATGAATGAAATGGGACACCAATAACTATTACAAAGTAATTTATTGTCAGATTTGCTCAGTTCATCCAACATACTCTCGTACAGATGATACCCAGATCAAAGTGAAACTCTCCCAGAATCTGCCTTCAATTACGCTTTTGATTCCTGTCATCTCTCGCTGTTTGTATTCGATTTAGAACAGCTGTGGAAGATTTAGCACTAACCAGGGTGCCCCACAAGGAGGCCTGCTACTTTAAACGCCCAAAAATTTCGAAAACCTATGAGATCCCTAGGATTCGAGCCTCCAATCTGCTCAACCACACTTCAGAGCCTATTTCCGTTCAGCCATCTCGACACTTCGTGACAGCTTTGCCGTCTATAGGTCTCCTCCAAGTACTCTGGCGCGGACTGAATCATATTCTTCACGCTGCTCAACGTGACACGCATACCGCGCTTAAAAATTTTGATTCTCTCGTTCAGAGATAACGAAGAGCAACAGAATTTATGACTTGGTAGCCAACAATCCACATTTTCCACAAAGATGTATTCGGTTTATAATCATGACAACAGTGCCCATATCGAATGAGAGAACAGAAACACAGGATAGTAACACGACGTACATTCTAAAGTTATCTAACCATTGTTCTAAAGTTATCTAACCATTAAGGGAACAGTGGACCTTCAAACCTTATTTTTTTTTTAATGGATTAGCTTGAAATTTTTATATGTGATTAGTACTATAGATATGAAAAAGTGGTTAAAATTTAAGATGAAATATTAAGAATTTAAAATTATGAATTATTAATTATATCAATAATTAGCCTAATTAAAAATGTTCCAGGCGCATTTCTTTTGCACATAATATGGTAATTTTTATTTACAGGATACCTTATAGAACTAACAATGAAACTTATTGCTTATTTTAAGCATTCATTGAAAATATAAAGAGAAAAAAATAATAATAGTGAAAATACCCTTTTTATTACGCAAAATACGTATAAATCATCTATTCAAGTACAAAATTTAGAAATTCTGAGCTACGAAGCATAATTTTTTTCAATAAGATTTATTTGATATACAGTTAATTATATATAACTTAAATTTCAAAGCCATACGATAATTAGAAATGCGCCTGGAGCAATTTGAATATTATATGTATGACATGAACATTTTTATTTTGAGAAAAGCACATTTAAAGTTATTGCTATTAGTAACCACATAATATCTAAATTAAATGCAAATGCCTATAACTAGGAAAGTAATCACAGAAATTAAAAATTATTTTTGCAACACATTCCTACTCGTCTGTTGTTTCACAATTCAATAAAATAAAAAAAAATCGAATTTTTGGACAAATTTCCCAATTTTGAAAGTCTACTGTCCCCTTAAAAAAATTGTTTTAAATTTCATTCCAGTTATTAAATTTTTATTCAAATCCCCATGTTTTTTGCATTAGTAGATGAAATAAAAATTTCTACCTATCTTAAAGGTGGTCGCATAAAAATCTTTAGCCCAAAGCCGTGTATAATGCACATACTATAAATGACATGCAAAAGTATGAAAGGGAGAATGTCTTTGTACCTGCATCTCCCTAACAATTATTGGAGGATTAATGAACAAAATGTTGTTCCTCTTTTGTTCGTGGTCCATTAACATAATAGCGGAAAAAAAAGCATTCTAAAGAATTTGAGAACCTGACTCTTGTTAGCATTTTGAAATGATGACGTTTATTCTTTCTGGATGAAATTATTCTTATAAAGATGCCAGATTCTTTTGACACAATGAAAATGCCTCAAGAGAATTTAATGATTAAATTAAAATATTTCGTAAACATTAGTCATTTTGTTTCATTGTTCTATGTGTCTTGGTTTCCAAGGGCACAGTTTCACTTTGTTCTATATACTACGTTCAATCTTTTTTCTGCTGCAAACTACACAATGAAAATATCCGTGAAATCTTGTAGAAAATTGAAAGTAATTAAAATTGTCATATCCAACGTTAAATTTTTATCCAATTTAAATCATATAATAGGGTATCACAAATACACGCGCCTAAACCCACACATATCTACTCTCTCTCTCTCTCTCTCTATTAAAAGATGAACTCATATCTGCAACTTTTTTATGCAACATTTGTGCTACGTTTCAGTGGCGTAGCGAGGGGTGGGCAAGGGGGTCTATCATGCCCCGGGCGCCACTCGCACAGGGGCGCCAAATGGTCCTTTTCACCAATTCTATATATTATATTACTATATGTTTTTCGGAAATGGGAGCGCCAAAATGGTATCGTGCCCAGGCGCCAGTTATGCTCGCTACGTCACTGCTACGTTTTAAGGTTTTTCAGTGCAGTGGTGCCATCTCTGTTTACTAAATATAAATAAAATTTGTTTATCAAAAATGTGAAAATATTTCTCGTTCGGGTCACGGTTCAGACCGGAAGCCTCAGGGGGCGGAGCCTCTTACTTTATGTGTGTGCGTGTAATGGAGGGGAACGCAAAATTAATAAGGAAGAACGCCTCGGGGCCTGTTCACATAATATCCGTCAGCGTCAGAGTTACTCTTATTGGCCTATTTTAAACCAATCACAGACCTCAATAATTTCGTGGCTAATCCTTGTGTGGCTTGTAATTGGTTAATATATTTCAACTAGATAGTACCCGTCAAAACTTGACGGTAAATAATTGAACAGTTCCAATAAAAAAAGGTTCATAACCTTGTTAAAATATTAGAAATTTTTACAGAATATTAGCTGTTTTTCAATCCGATATTATAATTAAAAATGTTGTAATAATCCGAGTTTATAATTAAAAAAAGTCTTTCTTCTTGGAAAAAAAAGCATGCTCACCGCTGATTTTTCAATCCGACTTGCACAGTCTAACTAATATGCTATGTATACAATCTAACTAATATGCTATAAATATGCTATGTATAAATATATTAAGCAAAAATAAAACTATATAAATTAAACAAAATGAGATTAAAAATCATACAAATTACTCACGTGCAAAACATTTTTGCAGTCAATTTCAAAAAATAAAAATAAATTCAAGTTTAACAATCTAATTCAATCTATTTCAATTTAATATAAATATCTTTAATTATATAAAAGCCTAGATGTAGGCAACCGTTCCAAGACGGACCAAGTCGGGAACATCTTAACATTGCGGCGCCATTTTCTGAAATTTTTCTTGAAAAATAATACCACAAAAGTTACATATTTTGAAAGCCCTTTAAAAAATATGAAAATTGCAAGTGAACAAACACCCTAGCTCAAAACCGTTTAGTTTTTGAAATATCTTCAAATTAAAATATCCATTGAAAAGAATCATTTATTCAATTGAGTCATTCACTTGAATTTCGAATTCATTCTACTCCATGGTTTTTCATATTCCCTTTAAATAACTACATTTTTAATGTTTAATTTTAATGTTAATTATATTGTGTTTCTCTTTGCTAATTATTATGTAATTATTATAAATTAATGGCCTGCTGTGTGGTGAGTCATTTACTTTTGAAACTATTTATTTTTGTTTTATTTTATTGTTGTTTACTGCTGTTTAAGTATCGTTTTCAGCAATGCCTGCTGTGTGGCGAGTCATTTACTTTTGAAACTATTTAGTTTTGTTTTATTTTATTGTTGTTTACTGCTGTTTAAGTATCGTTTTCAGCAATGCCTGCTGTGTGGCGAGTCATTTACTTTTGAAACTATTTATTTTTGTTTTATTTTATTGTTGTTTACTGCTGTTTAAGTATCGTTTTCAGCAATGCCTGCTGTGTGGCGAGTCATTCACTTTTGAAACAGTTTTGGTTTAGTTTTGATTTAGTTTAGTTTTGTTTTGTTGTTTACTGCTGTTTAAGTACAGTTTGTGTTATTTAATTGGCTAACTTTTTGTATTTTTATTTATTTAATATTGATGCAGAATTTTACACTTAAAGGAAAATAATATTTTTCTGGAACCTATATAGCATTATGTACCTGTATTCATCGTAGTATATGTTTAAAATCTTTCTTCATTACATTCAAAAATAGAATCTTTTTTGTTGTTGTTCGTATGAACGCTTATGAGAAAGAAACGCTGATCAACTTTCCGTCAATTTTGACGGGGGTTATACACTAGTATTATATATTCCTGTATTACGCTATATACATGTATAAATATGCTATGTATAAATATATTAAGCAAAAATAGAATATATAAACTAAAGAAAATCAGATAAAAAAATCATACAAATTACTCACGTGTAAAAATACAATAATAAACAGAAATTAAAAACACTTTCATCGTAATAGAATGCTTTACGGAAAATCGGTATGAACAAAAGAACAATTTTAAGCAAATCATTATTCAATTAAACCGAATTAAAATGTTAAATTCAGTGACTTAGCTTGAAATTTACATCCAAATATAATCATTCAGACATTACGAAAATAAAAAATAAAAAGCTGGGCGATATGTTACTTCACACCGTTTAAATAAGAAATCGAATAGAATACAAACCGTTATAAAAGGACTATTAAAAGTAAATATTAAACAGAAATTTAAACAGTATCATCGAATAGAATGCTTTAGGAAAAATTACATGAAAGCCACATGCGAGCACATAAAAGCCACGTGTGTTGGCAATTTAGAAATATTCATTTCTACCATACAGACAGTTTTGAACATATCACTACGCATGCGTCTAGTTTGCAACTTTCCGAAAATACTAAATTTGACATTATTGTAATTTCTGGTTAAAATATATATATTATATGGTTAAAATATAATTATATATATATTAAAATAATAATATAATGAAAAACTGTTTTATTGTGAAGAAGATTCTCTGATTCAATTTTTCTCAAATTTAACGACGATGAATGAATCACGGTGAATGAATGACTCACTCGTGTTTACATTTTCATGTTATGAGTATATAAATGAATACTTGTATTACAGCAGTCTAGAAATCGAAATAAAGTTCATTTGTGTCGATATTACGTTGTTTTAATTAAAATAATTTGGGTTTAGAAAGCAAATAAGCTTTTTGAACTTTACTTGTTAAGCCTAACTCTTAAAACAAAATGGATGCCATAGGCTGATATATTTATGAAGCGGTCACTCCGTAAGGGTTACATGACAGATCCATACACAGAAGACGGCAACTATTAGGGGAATACGAGTAATGCTGGAGGATTCTGTGTGAAGAAGCCATTACTCGAAATGGATATATCCGAGAATACATCGACAGTTTAATAGAAAAGTTGTCGGACAGTATAATGTTAAAAATTGTCTGAGTTTTTAAATTTGAATTGAAGAACCCAATATGCATGAGTAGCTTGAGAAATAAATGAAGAAATATTTTGAAATAACAGAAAAATTAAACAGTAATAGAGCAAGAAAATATTGTTGGGTTTTAAAGATTAAATCCTTAATTATTTTAATCTCCAGCACTTCGCTAAACTCTAAAAGTAATGACATTACGTCATCTTATTTATTTAATTAAATTTTATAATACTCTGTAAAATATTCAGAGATTTATAAGTGAATCATTCGCGCATATGCGGATATATGTCATGAATCATATGCAAATATATGTGGCGCAGTAATTGATTGGATGGCAATTACTATAAAAGCTAGCCGCATTGTATTAAATTTCGTTCCTTCTACCCTTCGCTGCCTTTCTCCCAGTTGCCAGATGTTAACCAGTTGTACCATGTTAAAGTCCTGACATGGATATTATTCGTTTGCCTGTTACAACGCCAGTTTGGTGTATCTGCAAACAGATAAGTTATCTCTGTTATGTTATACAGTCGAACCTCCATATATCGAAGTAGCAAAATGCCGGAAAAAATTCTATATATAGAAATTTCGATATATGGAATTGATCTTAGTTTTATCATAATTCTCCTAAAACATTAAAATTAAAGCTAATTTTCGCATACGAAACTCAATTTCTAATTTATATGCGAATCACATTAAATGAAAGTTAATAACAAAAAAAATAATTAATATGAAAGATTTATTGAGTACTACATACCTTTAAAAAAAACAACAATCCAGACAGTGGTTACTATGATAACAGTTACATTCTTTAAAAAAACTACGAATATCTTGCTGAACAGCCTATTTTGCCGAAGTTCATCAAAGAAATGTTCGCATTTATTCAGTCCACTAAAAACTTCATCAGGGACATTTTCCACGAATTGAATTCCACGACGTATTGTTTCAAGTGCCAAAAATTGGGAGATTTCATTCTAAAGTGGAATAAAATCTCCCAATATGTCGTGAAAAAAAATTCGATATATAGAGATTTTTCCGATATATAGAAACAGTTTTTCTATGTAATGAACACGGAGATTTGCTAAGAGTTCGATATATAGAAAATTTCGATATAGGGAAGTTCGATATATGGAGGTTCGGCTGTACCTTGTTATGTTATTCTATGTTATTAAATATCTATTCTCAACCGAAACTCAGTTTTAATTTCTCACTCTGCTACTTACATTTCTATGGCATGACTGCCACTTTAAACTCTGTATCAAAGTTCTGTCAGCTATTCTTTGAAACCACTGACTGATCATCAAAAAATATATCATTCTTTTTCATAAATGATTATCTGTAAGTATAACGAGAAGAAAAAATTAAGGGGGGAAAATGTCATTTTACTGAAATATTAATAAAACAAATATAATTTTTTTTTTATTTTGTAGGAATTTGTTCGTTGGTGTGATTTATTTGTTTGGCATGTCGAATGAAATGTTTAACCATGAATCCTGCTTTCGATATTCTTTTTTAATAAATGTGTATCCCACGGAAACCATGCTGAAATACGACTTAAATCTTTATCCAATAGAGCAAGTGCATTAAAATTAACATCATTTCGGACATTCATTTTAATTCACTCGACGAATAGAGACGGGATACCATCACTTCCATCTGAAGGATTTATCTTATTAGTGTAATCGTTAAAATGCTACAGGTATTATCCAAAGCGACTGGGGCGGAGCTTTAATTGAAAGTAATCGATAACACTGCCCACCCAAAGTGGCTGCATTTGTTTAGTATATACCCGAATATTATTGAATTAGTATTCCCGTTTTCCGTATCAAACTACTTTACTTTATCGTAATGATCAGAAAAAGATCTGAATCATTCTTTTTTTCCACTGCTTCTAATCTGTTACTGCCTACTTCCACTTTAAATACCCAGATGCCGCGAAAGAATTTTCTTAAATGGAATTATTCGGGAGCAATTCAATTTATTTGTAAATAAGTAGAGATGCAGGTTGCAGAGTAATTTGCAATCTTGATCAGACATTTAATTTCTAAACTTTGTCTAGGATAATTTAATAACGGGGACGTTTCGGCAATAGGAAATCGGGCTGTGATTTAATAACGTAAAATGAGTCTCGCAGTAAGCAAATATTTTAAGATAATTAGCAAATATTTTAAGATATATTAAATATTTTGAGATAATATATATTGCACCAAATCCGAGCGACGGGTAGATATTCTAAAAAGTGAATTTCGAAAGCAGAAATAAATATGCCAGTTACCGCAATTGGATAACAGAAATTAATATGACATTAAATCTTCAGTACACTTTTGGACAACTTGCAGAAGAGTAGACAAAATAAAAACGTTGAATCTTCGGTAGAAGTTAACAATTCCAGCACCTAAGAACTTTTCTTATCATAGAGGAATTCAGATTCAATAATTTAAACAATATAACAGTTATTTATAAGTTGCATACGACCTTTAACCTCCGTCCTTCTAAGGATCTCGTCTTATACCAGCCGTGAATAAAACTTTTTACAAGAAGAATATCACCTGTTGAAAAACCTCAACCGATCGCATCTTTACCAACTTTAGATCTGCACTTTTTATTTCACTCTTATTCACCTAGGAAACAAAACCCGTGTTGCCATATCGCTCAACCAAACCATTTTCCCACAATATACCCAAGAGCAGGATTTATTACTTACTCCATGGTAGACGCGTGAACGTGCTAAACCATTGTTTTATTTGTCGTGGGCTCCAAAACATCGCATGCTGGGGATAACACGCCAAATTGGTCCCAAACTCATAACAATATGGAACATTTGAAATCTAGGTACGGAGAAAATTGCACGGAGAAAATTGCAAAAGGCTAACGAAAAATGGATGTCACACTTAAAATAACACTGTAATACTTCATAAAAAACTGTTACCTGACACAAAGATGTTGTTAACTCCAAACATGACATGTATGTATCATAGAACCACGTAAATGATTGTTCCATAGTTAAAAAGTTGCATGGTATTTATATCTCAGGTGTGCTCTATACCTCGTCAGAATTTGTCTTGCAGTTTTTGATAGCTCTCAGTTTGGTATGAAATTCTGCAAACTACGTTTTACTCGTTCTATGTATCTAAAAATCTCACAAAGAGTTTTGGGCAATTTGATTTAGAAAATAGAATTATGATGACTGAAGTTAAAAACCACTTGCTTAATGTGTTTGAAAAAGAGTTTGCATAAGTTGTCAAGTTTAATAATCGTACCTATGCTTTTTAAAATTAAATTATTCTAATTTTTTTAAAAATTGATATTGCATGGATTCACTTACGCAATCTTCCTTACACGTTTCGAATGTTATCTAAGCCTCATTGGACCCTAATGGAAATGACTTGAGGTTTACTTGATTGCAAATTTAGATGAACTAGTTGTTATTTATATTTGTTATGTATATAGAAGTCAGGGGTCCAAAAACACAAGATTATACAAAAACAAGACAAAGCCAAATAAATGATGGAAGTTGTAATACCAAAAGCTCTGATTCTGCCTGTTATCTTTACTTTTACTTTGGTCGGAAATGTCCACTGTCGTGTGAACGTGCGTTACCGTCCGTTTTGCTTGTACGTAATAAAACAAATTGGAAGCTTATTAATTGTAAAACAGACAATTTACTGGACAGCGTTAGAGCATGACCGCTCTCTTTCGTTTCACTTCTACATCTCCTCTCTTTACAAGTTAACAGACTCACAGCGCCATCTCACGAAACTTGGCAAGCAAATAGCGTTAACAGTCGGGCATCCTGATATTACAATTGCCCTCAATTGTGAATCAACGTAAATATACTGAAAAAACTTATTTAAACAATTTTTAAAAAACACACTTTTAAGTTGAAAACATTAATTCTAACTTAAAACACATTCTTTACGATAAACAGAAATTTAGTACACAATTATTCAAAAATTTATGACAACTTGGTTAACATTTTCTTTAAAACACAACATAATAAACAATTTAAGTATATGAATATCATTTTAAAATATATTTTCATACCTTTCTAAAAGAATATTCAAATTTACTGTTCTATTTTCAAATTTTTTGAGTCCTCACATTATTTTTTATAAATGCAGATAAATAGTTCTTTCTAGTTCAATATGGGTCCTTGGTCAAAATAAAAGAAAGTAGTTTATATTACCTTATTCCTTCGTCTGTTTTAGGGTGAAAATTACCTGAATTCAATTCCGCTGGACCAGAAGTCTCCTCATCTTCGGATTCGTCTTCTAGGTTACGCCTAGATCTCCATTTGGTCGACAATACTGTTCAAATTGGTGGTAGGTGCGGCAAGGCTCTGTCCCCGCTGATTCGCTTGGACAGTCCGAATTCGTCGGCAAGGTTTCTAAGAGCTTTTAAGATGTGCTGGATGGAAGTATTCTTTAAGGTATTAAGCCTGGGGAATCTAGGGAAGTTGCCACTTGCCACAATCAAATCTTGGATACATCCAGTGCAGATGTTGGTCTTATAAACTGCATCATGTTTATTATCTTCAGCTCATAAACGCCTATGGTCAGTATGCATTATCTAAGCATAAACATGCCTTAGCGTCTCAGTTTTAACATCCACCGGAGAATGTTTATCTTCCATAATACGAGGGTCATTCTAAAAGTAAAGAACGTTTGTTTCTCTAGTCATTTTTATTCAAGATAATGAAAGAAAATTTACTGTACAACACATTTTGATATCTTACCTATTTTTCTACGTAGTTGCCGTTCAAATTGAACCATTTGTCAAAGCGCTGTACCAGCTTTCCTATGCCTTCTGCATACTCACTTGCCGCCAAGTTTTTGAACCAGTCACTAACTTCCTCTTTCAGTTCGTCATCATTTCCATAGTGGTTGTCGTCCTAAAAATCCTTCAATTTGGTAAAAAAGAAAGTAATCACTGGGGGCCAAGTCCGGGCTATAAGGTGGGATGTTCAAAAACTCCCCAGTTAAATTGCTGAAGCAAATTCCTTCGTCAACGCAGCAGCATGCGGACGAGCGAAGAAGCACAATGCCGCTGGACAACAATCCACGCCGTTTGTTTTGAATGGCACGGCGTAGTCGATGAAGGGTCTGTCAGTAGGCCTCGGCATTTAAAAATAATGCACCATTTTCGAACTGAAGCTTCATTCATAATATTTTCCATAAACTTCAGTTATTTGTCTGTAAATTTCAATAGGGTGAACGTGTTTTTGCATTTAGGAAGCGTATTACCCTACGAACCTCACACTCGGCGGGATCCTTAGTTTTGTCACGCGTTTTCAAATCACAAAAATGAACAGTAAATGACCGCAGCTGCTCGCTGTTAGCGTCAAACTGGCTGGAATGATTTGGTAAGTAAATTTCACGGCAGCGGGGGTGGTGGGAGAATTACGCGGCTCGTCAGATCAAAACGTTCTTTACTTTTAGAATGACCCTCGTATAATTCTCTATAGCTTTATTATTTTCTTTATTCTTGGTCGCGCTTTTTAAGCAGTCCTGCACATCGGCAATGAAAATGCAATTTTCTGAAACACTTTCTTTGTCGATACATGAACTGACATCAGGCAAAGGCTCACCCGGTATACCGTCTTGGTCACTCAAAGAATCAAAACAAAATAGCGTTATAGCGTTAGTAGCGCAAATAGCGTTAACATGCCTACCAGTACAAAGGGAAGACATAGCCACCACATATTGACAGACATGATGTTTTTTTCACCGCAACATCATCCTTTGTAAGCAATGTTAGAATGAGCCTACGACAGCGAGGGTTTGGAAAGCGAGTTGTTTACAAATGCCATGAAATGTTTGGCCCTTCCATTCTCTTGCCCTCCAGTACCCCTGAACAACACATTTAAAATCATGTAGTGCAGTCTTGTGATTTCAAATAGCCACCTGCTACGTTAGAACATCTCTCGGAACGAAAACAAAAGTAAGACATATCTGCTATTGCTGTGATTTTAAAAATAATGGATATTTTTACTATTTATCAACTCTCTAGTGTCTAGTATTTGCCCCCAAAGGCTAGATATAATTTATTTGGGTTGCTCTCTCCCGATAACTCTTCAGTACCGCATGCATGGAGTGGGGCTGACCTACATGCAACAATTTTGGAAAAGGACGTGTTTTAAATTAACTGGGACCGTGGTCCCCTAATGTTTAGCGCGTCGGGATCCGACACTGGGAATGCTCGTTTTGAAAGCGCACTGAATGCCTCCTATAGGTACAGGTGACCCTCCTATAACACGGTGGATAGGTTCCTAGAAAATGCCGTGTTGTGTGAAACCGTGTTATATGAGACCCAGAGACAGTACAAAAAAGGGGATTACGTTCCGAAAACTTATTGAAAACAATTTTTCGGCTGAACGATATCACTTTCAAAACCCTTTTCTTCATTTAGATTTTTTGCACCTTCTATCCTCTTTAAAAAATCTTTAATTTTGGTTTGTTTGCTGATTCTTACAAGGTCATTGTAGATTTCACGATATGGAGATAGACAATTTTACGGCTTCCTTTTCAATTTTCGGCTTCTTTCAGCGGAAGGGTCTGCATTCAAGAAACATTATGCAAGATTTTCAGCTCAGCTTAGGCCTTCTTGCAATTTTATAGAGGCATAAATGAATGAATTATAATCTATATATATATAAAACAGTTCCGTAACTGACTCACTGACATACAACGCACAGACCAAACCGCTGGACCTAAAGGGCTGAAAGTTTGCATGGCGATTCTTCTTATGGTGTAGGGGTGCACTAAGAAAGATTTTTCAAAAATTCTGCTTAGATTTTTTAAAATTAAAATTTTAAGCTGTTTTCGTAACTTTTTTTAAGTTTGTATTTAAAATATTAATTTGAGGGTTAAAAAATTTATAATGCGAGAAAGATCCTAAAAATTTCTTTAAAATGAAATCTTTTTCGAATCTTTACCTCTATTTTGTGATTCTTGGTGAATTTTTAAAGATTCATTTTTAGAATTTAATTTATTAAATGCCGATCACGTGATTTCTTTTTCTGGTAATTTAAATAAATTTATCGTCACGTACATAATAACTAAATAGACAAAAATATTTTTTTTCTTGCTAATGCGGCAGACGATTGGACATTATTTTGTCTATAAAAATATCCCTTACGATTTTTTTATAAATATATATACACTCATGGACAAAAAAATTAGCGCACCAAGAAATAATTGCGGGATCGTAACGAAACTTGCAATGAAGGTACATGTCGGGGAGATATGCAAATGATTAGAAATGCAGCGTGATTGCGCATTACGTATAGCCGGTACAGGGCGTTGAACATCGTACTCTGTGGAGTATAATACAGGTAACCAAAGCTTGTTTGAGTGTGCTGAATCATTTACAAAGGAAGAGCTGAGATAGACATGCCATTACGCCGTGTTCGAAGACAATATAAGCAGTTGTCGCAGTTTGAGAGGGGGAGAATCGTCGGGATGATGGAAGCTGGGTAGTGAGCTAGGCGAGTAGCTCGTCAATTAGGCCGCTCTGATTGTGTTGTGAGGAGGTGTTGGGACCAGTGGACCCGAGAGATGTCACGTACACGAAGACCAGGCTCAGGACGCCCTCGACAGACCAGTCGTCGAGAAGACCGCCAAATCGTAAGAAATGCACGCGTACAGCCAACTGCTTCATCGGCCGCCATCCAGGCACAGGTAGCACCTTCACTAGGGGCCTCTGTGTCTTCTTGAACCATACGAAGGCGCCTGGCTGAAGGACAGTTGGTATCGCGGCGGCCATTACGTGTGCTGCCCTTGACGCCCACCCATCGACGCCTCCGTTTGGAGTTTTGCCGCGCACGAGGAAACTGGACTGCAGCGGAATGGAACCAGGTCGTCTTTAGCGACGAATCCAGATTCAATCTCGGCAGTGATGACAATCGTGTTCGTGTGTGGAGAGCACGTGGTGAACTCTTCAATCCTGCCTTTGCTGTACAGCGGCACATCGCTCCCACAGCTGGTGTGATGGTATGGCGTGCCATTGCCTACAATACACTCTCACCCCTAGTATTGTTCCATGGCACCATGACAGCCCAGCGGTATGTTCATGAAATCCTGCAACCACATGTGTTGCCACTCATGCAACGGCTCCCAGGAGCCATTTTTCAACAAGACAATGCTCGGCCTCATACGGCAAGGGCGTCACAAGACTGTCTCCGCACTGTTATTACCCTTCCTTGGCCTGCCCGATCCCCAGATTTGCCTCCAATCGAGCATATCTGGGATCATTTGGGACGACGAGTTGGGCATCCCACGAGTTTGCACGAACTAGAGGCAAGGTTACAGCAAATATGGAACGAAATGTCTCAAGACATCATACAGAACTTGTATGACTCAATGCACGATCGTATCGCATCGTGCATTCGTGGTAGAGGGGGTCCAACGGAGTATTAACTCCTCCGTTCTTTTGGCTTTTTCTCTGAAATAAATTATTCTTTTTCTTTGATTTTCTTATCATTTACTTATATCAAAGTAGTCATTACGTATGTAAAATTTCGTTTCATTTTGACGACTCCTTCTTGGTGCGCTAATTTTTTTGTCCATGAGTGTATTTTTTTCTACATCAATTGTATATATTGATCGTCGTATTTATTATAAATATATATACATTTATATTTTTTGGCATTAATTGTATACATTGACCGTTGTATTTAATTTGAATGTACTCCGTAGCGAAGTGCGGGTTTTCAGCTAGTTTGCTTATAAATTTCATGTAAAGTCACTATAGTTTATTATTCCTTCCCGTCATTATTTTAAGGCAATTTAGCTTTTAAATGTGTGAAACAAAAATCATATTATCTAGTGCTGTAGAAGTACAGTGTTGTACAAAGGTTTTCGCAATTTTTTAATCGTGTTAGAGCTAAACCATGTTACAGGTTGCAGTGTTATACGAGGGTTCCCGCAATTTATCCTACCGTGTTAGAGCGAATCCGTGTTGTAAGATGCCGTGCTGTAGAAGGGCTACCTTTACCTCAAATCCGTGAGTCAGAAAGTCCCTTCCTGCGCTATGAGTTTGAGAAGAGGGTACGGACACACCAGATGTCTCCATTAGAAGAAACCAACAAATATCGGGGTGTAGTGGGCGAAGGTCGAAAGACAATCCGCCTTCCTCGTTCAAATTTATTTATCCTTTTTTTGTTTTAAGGGGGCTCACAACCTTTGAAACTTCAAAAAATCGATTTTTGGTTTTTGCTATATTCTGATTTTTGGGACATTTCTGAACAATATGCAAAAAAACGCATAAAAAAAAATTTGCATTATTTCTCGAGTTATGAGAGTTTATGTAAAGCTCACTCTGTTGCCATAGCCATGTTATTCCAACTTTAACTTCAGTTTTCTCAAATATGTGAATTTTTGGATTGCGCGCACTGTTACTCCCAAACTATGTGTGCTAGATACACACAATTTTTATCAGATTTGTATTATAAGCTTCTTTACACACTAAAACCAGAAAAGTTAAAAAAATTTGTAAAAAATTTTTTTACACTTGAAAATGTTTTAAAAAATTGCTAAATTTTAAATTTTTTTAATTTTATGTAAATTTTTAATTTAAACTATATTTTTTGTATATTTTTTGGTTTTACATTAAACTTGAGTGTATTATTAATTTAATTTGACCAAAAAATAGTTTCTGTATGCATATTTCTTAATTTTACGATACGCGAAACATCCAGTGATTTTTTCCCCTTTTTAGTAATGTGTACATTTTAAAAAAAAATCTAAAAATTATTTATGGCTTTAGAAGTTCTGTTTTTGTATAAAATATAACTGAAGACTTGTAATTTTGATATAAAATAAAAAAATTATATATATATATTAGTATTATTGGAGTTTCAGTAGCTCGATTTTGATCATGTTTAGGGTCATTTCCCCGTAGTCAAAGGTTGTGACATTAACTACAAATGCTGATATGGCCAATAAAAACCAAATTCTCTCATATTGTATTGATCCTGTGCATCAAAACAATATTATTTGTTAATGTCTGTCTTCGGTGTGCTACCTTGTAGGCTGTGGTTTGCAAGAACTCACTGAAGAATTTTTTACATCACCAAAAAATGAAATTATAGAATCCTGACATTCATTTTCCACAGTAAATTTGATTTTTTAAAGAGGTCTTCATAGCGACCAAAGTTTCTAAAAAGCGTGTTCTTTCGTAACGCTGAATTCTTAAAAAGGCTCCCAATAAATAACATTAAGTTCCCCGAATTTCAAAGCCCTAATAGTAAATTATTTTAATTACCAAGCTCATTTATAAGTCTGTAAACCTTCTAAAAATGAATAGATTTTTGGAAACAACTCCCTCGGTGCATTCCTGAAGGGACATTCTGATACAAATTAACAACGCTTTCTTCCAGTAATAAATTTTTGAAAAAAAAAAGCATTTTCTCTTTGAATTTGTAATATAAGCTTTTGAAATTCTTGCTCAGATAGTTTGAAACTATATACATTAAGTACTACTATGACATACTTTTATGTTTTTAAATCATTACAGTAGAGTGAAGACTAGAAAGATGTTACAAAAAATGTTTTAAAGATCAACCCTTAAAATGGCTTTTACTAGGCTGTAAGTTTTATGGAACTAAATTTTCTAACATCAATGCCAAAATTCCCTCCTAAGAAACGTCCGGTAATCTCGATTAAAGCATTTGAAAGAGAAAGCATTTTTTGAGGAGCATAATTCTTTAACTACCCAGTGGTTTTATCAAAGGAACTATATTTCTATACTAATTGACTCGATAGAATTCCACCATATTCCCTTGGGCATCCAATCAAATACCATAACAAACCTTAATTTATGGTATTATAGCTTAAAAAAGCCAAAGTTGGCGAAGAACGTTATTTCTAAAATTTGTTGACTGGAGTTCAGCATTTTGTTTAAAATAGAATTATTTTTTTTTCTTTTGAGTAACTCCGATGAATATCTAACAAGCCTGTGGCGTATTCAAGAATTCATCGGACAGGAATTTATTTCAAAATTTATCTTGTTTTAATTATTATAAAAGGAATATCGGGTTTCCAATTTGTGGTTAAAAATTAAAGTTTTTGTTTCTTTGTTTATCATTATACGTACAATATTTATTTTTTTTTAATGCGGAGGCACTTGTCGAGAAGACAATTATACGTACAAACAAAAAAAAAGTGATTTTTACAATTCCCTGTGATGCCGTATATCTGAACAATTTAATTGTTATAAAGTTCTTGTAAACTGAAAGTTATATGAACTTACTAGATTTACCCCGCAAGATCTGATTACTGTTTATTGCAATGTAGGCAGAACAATTGTAATACAATGGAGTCTAAAAACTAATAATCGAACTCAAATATAACAAAAGATAATAGCATAAGAAATATCCATTTACCTAACACATTGATTAACAACCAGTGTGCCACGGAACTGTAGAGTGCAGCAATATTATTTAGTAATAAACAAAAAAAATACTCGTAGAGCCCACTTGAAATCAATATTAAGTTGATATCAAACATTTGTTCCCTAAGCATCCACTGTAAGTCTCAAATTAATAAAACAAAACTATTTTTACCATGTTTTTATTAACTTGCTTTCTTGTTTGTGTGTTTGTGTGTGTGTTTGTCAAGTACAAATCTTGCAATCGATTTTTAACTAACTTCCCGACTAGCTAGACATTTGAAAACTTATAGAATAGCTCAAAACACGATGATAATACATATTTTTAATACTTTTAGCCATCTTTAAACAGATGTTTACCATGTTTTTATTATTTTCAGTTAATTTTGTTTTGTAGACTGGGGCAGCCATCTGTCGAGCGGAAAGGGAATGAAAAGATAAACGCAAGTTAACTTCCAATTAACTTCATTTTCTTTCAAGTTGATGGGATAATTCATCAAAAAAATTTTAAAAAAGTATTTATTAATGCATAGAATTGTCAAATTTATATGATTCAACAGAAAATTTAAAAACACGGTTTATAAAAAGTTCTTTTTATCTTGTAATTAGAGATTTCTTCTGTAGTCCTCACACTATATAGAACACCGTGGCTTTTTTGAAATTATATTAATATATTCTGACTGTATTAAAATACAAGGTGAGATCGATAAGTAAGGTGAATCCCCCTCCTTTCGAAAATTAAATACGCATTGCGTTCTTGACACATACGCATTGCGTTCTTCCCTACGTAAATTTTGCACTTTCTTTTCAAAATTTCTCTGCAGGTGTTTGCTCATGCGGTAGCTCTGATGCAACAGTTGTTGGGACATTGCGTCCAGGAGCAGAGCGTCAATATCAAATTTTGTTTCAAATTAAGGCGACAATGGACCTTCAGATTGATAAAAATATGTCCCCCAAAACGATTTTTTTTTGTTTCAGAAAATGATTCTGCAACTCATCAGCTTTAAATTTAAGAAAAAGTATGTTGATCCGATCATTATTAACAGAGTTATAAGTATTTTTTTCAAACGTAAACAATGGAAATGTTAGTCAAATTAAAACTTTAAATGCCATTTTCTCAAAAGAAGTTTTCATGTCGTTTCGATAAGTTCAAAATGTTTCATGCGTCATAATTTTTCTTGAATTTTCATAAAATTTCATAAAATGATTATTTATGTATGTTAGAATAAAACTTAGTAGTCAATTCATTATGCTATTTTAAAACAACTTAAATTTTTTCAACCCAAAAAAATTTTGATAAAATTTTGCATAAATTGACCTATTTTTATCGATTTCTTTTCTAGTTTTTATAAATATGACTGTAAATCAAATGTTGCTACTAACTTTTATAATAACTATATAAAGCTAGCTTAAGAGAGAAAATTAGATATCTGAGGCAAAAATTAATGCGCATGGAGCATTTTTAAATAGAGTAATTAACAAACTGATTTTAATTAATATCTTAATTAATTGCATTCTGATTTTCTTTTAATTTAGAATTTCCATCTCTAAACAACACTGTATAAGTATACAAAATTTCATAGCAAGTGGTTGGTAAATAAATAAAAAGTTTGTCATTAAATTAAGTAGATTTCTAAGTAAAAAAAAAAATAAACCTTACAGGAATTTATGAGCTGACGCTCGTCAGACATGACGCGTTGATGAAATGGTACAGTGAAAACAACTAATCATCTGCAGTTATTTCACCTGTCTTCCTCAACAGTTTGTTGGGGACTTCGAACCTGATAACCTTGGAACCCTGCACTGCCGAAAACCAAATAAAACAATGTATCGTGAAATGGAAATCTTTAAATAATATTACAACTATTAACGCAGGATTTCTAAAATATAAAGCACTGCATCATTTCCTTTCCCTAATGTTTTCTTAGTGATAAAATATAATGAGTGGCAGAATGTTGCAACAAAAAAGGATGCATTAGTTTAACGACAGCATTCAACTAATGACCTCACCGTCTGTTTCTTTATATACAAATAAATAATCTTACTTTATATTTTTTAACTATGTATACACTTAACTCATACAGTTGCACATAAATGAACTAACTCACCTGTCTATCTATGTATGTCTGTCTTTATAACGTATGTATGTATATGCAAGAAATGTCTAAACTACTATTTATAATACTATTAATAAAAAAAGTTTTTCGTGGTCCATTGTCGCCTTAACTGAAAGAAACCCGCTTAGAAAAATCAAAGGTGAAATCAATGCCGATTACCTTTTTCGAACTTTTTCGATCAGACGACGGTGTATGTTTTCGGGTATGCAAAGGGTTCGTTTTATAGCACCGTGAATGCAGCCGACCTCAGAGTGCAGGCCATTTCTTGCAATCCCCGTGAACAGTCATTATTTGGTAGGAGATGATGAGAGAAAGACGCAAAAATGACCTTTAACCCCTTGCGCACCACGTTGACTTTACCATTAAATACACTCAAATCCAGATTTCTTCGATTTTCTTAAAACTGAAGTTTTGGATGTATTTGAATTGAGAATACATGAGTAATATGTAAATTAGGAAAATGATACATTTGTAATTCAGAGCTATTATCTATATATATAAAACAGTTCCGTAACTGACTCATTCATTCACTGACTGACTGACTGACTGACATACAACGCACAGACGAAACCGCTGGACCTAAAGGGCTGAAATTTTGCATGGCGATTCTTCTTATAGTGTAGGGGTGCACTAAGAGAGATTTTTGAAAAATTCTTCTTAGATTTTTTTAAATTAAATTTTTAAGCTGTTTTTTAGTAGCTTTTTTAAGTTTACATTTAAAATAATAATTTGAGGGTTATAAAATTTATATCACGAGAAAGATCATAAAAGCTCCTTCAAAATGAGATCTTTTTTCGAATCTTTACCTCCATTTTCTGATTATTGGTGAATTTTTAAAGATTAATTTTTTAGAATTTAATTTATTAAATGCTGATCACGTGATTTCTTTTTCTGGTACTTTAAATAAATTTATCGTCACGTGCATAAAAACTAAATAGACAAAAAAAAATTTTTCTTGCTAATGCGGCAGACGATTGGACATTATTTTGTCTAATAAAATATCCGTTACGATTTTTTTTGTAAATGTTTTTTTTTTACATCAATTGTATACATCGATCGTCGTATTTATTATAAATATATATATATATATATATATATATGTGTATATATTTATTTTTTTGGCATTAATTGCATACATTGACCGTTGTATTTAATTTGAATGTACTCCGTAGCGAAGTGCGGGTTTTCAGCTAGTTACACTATAATTACCTTGTTTACAAAGATCTAAAAAACTTGCAAAATACTGAAAAATCTACGTTTCAGTAAAAAATATAGCCGCAAAATTACATAGCAAATACATAACGGAAAATAAATGTATGAAAATAAGAACGTAATACAGCTCACATTACCAAACCACAATTTTCTCGCATAGTGAAATAACCAATCAACAATTACAGTGAATGTGCTGAAATAGAATAATGACGTACACATGTACGTCATGGTTTTGAGTCACGAGAATTCATGACGCAGGTATGTGCATCATGGTGCGCAGGCGGTTAATGGATAGGTCGAATCACAAGTCACAGATTCAAGTTTCCAGAGGACCACAGTGTCCATCCCCAGACCACGAGAGAAGGTTCCTAAATATTGGAGAAAGGATATAGTCTGAAAACAGATAAAGTTAACCGCTCGGTAGGACAGATATCTGTCTTCAACGAACAATATGTATATACATATATACAAAAAATAATGGTCGGATTTTAATGGTTATGGCTTTGGAACAAAGCAATGTGGAGAGATGAAATATACGTCGAATTGAAGAGAAAATCTTCAAGTTTCTTATCTGTTCAACAGACTTCTATGTGTGCTTCCGTAGTTGCCCTGTAGACGTCAAGACTATATTCAGTTTCTCCCCATACACGGTAGAGAACATTTGGCGTGATAGACGAAACAGACTCAGTGATCCTTTCTTTTACATAAACCAGATTTCGGGAATGAAGGGAATACACCTGCGTTTTTACTTTACCCCAAGAATAGAAATCCATGGGGATAGGGTTTGGAGACTTTGAGGGCCAGACAATCCACCCTTCTCGCCCGACCCATCGCTGAGGAAATGTTTCGTTAAGAAATTCCCCCACGATCGTGGCAAAGGATTGTGTCTAACTAGAAAATATAATTCTCCGGCGCTGGTCCTGGAGTCTGTTGTATTCTGCACGTAAGCTTTCGCACTCATAAACTTGAGCGTTTCTCTCTCATTTAACGCAGGACTCGTGTATTCAGCAAGATTTGTTGCATAGCTATCACCATTTGAAACCCTAACATTATTAATGGGACACACTGTATATATATACGTATGTGTGTGTGTGTGTGTGTGCGCGCGCTTGTGTAACGTCTCAGGAACCAGATGGAGACATTACGACAGATGGTGTCTTGTGTTGTAGTCGGTCTTGGGGGGGTCATCAAACTCAGTGAGTACAGTCCAGTTGAGGGGGAATAATAAATTTTTTTTACTTCAACATATCCTGGACAATACTCTTATATTTAATTGGTTAACATACTTATAAAGACTAAAGTTTCAACATGTCCTTATTTTGAAATAGAGCGACGGAGAATTATTTCCATATTAAAAAAAAAACGAAGGAGAGGATGGTAGCGTCAGGTTCACCCTATATCCGATACCCTAAAAGGCGTGCAGTTCCATTCTCCTATCGGAATATTGAGAAGTTCGTTACATGCTAACATACGACGGCATTTTCTGCAGCGTCAATAATTATCATAAAATTAAGCATTATAAAATTAGGCGATGCACAAATACACTGCTGGCCACTGTAAATGCAACACCCTGAAGGAAACATGCAAATAACATGAAATTTACAACATGCATTAGCGGAGGTGAGATATGCAAATAATTAGAATTTCAGCGCAGACGCAGATCACGCGCGCCTGTGACGCCACTTCAAAGCGCTATTTAAGGCTTGGAGATTTCGATGATTTCAAGTTCGGCAATTGTGTTTTTCTTGTGGTTTTTTCAAAAAAAACGATCAATTATGCCTCGTTGAAAACAGCGATCATCTTTTGATCAAGCATCCGAGTTCGACAGAGGAAGGACAGTGGCCTACCGAGATTGTGGATTATCTTTCAGGGAAAACGGTAGTCGTGTTGGACGAAACCAAACAACTGTAATGCGGATATGTGATCATTGGATGCAGGAGGGTACGACGGACCGGCATGTTAGATCGCATCCACCTCAGCTCACCACTTCACGTGATGACAAGCAAATTGTGACACGTGATGAATGGCAGTGACGGATCGCTCAGTCACATCACGAACCATAGCACAGCACATGCAGTCTGTAACGCATCATCCAGTGTCTGCGCGTACCATTCGACGCCGTTTACAGCAGAGTGGTCTGTCCGCAAGACGTCCATTGCTTTGTCCACCCTTGACGCAGAACCACAGACGTCTCCGCCGCCAATGGTGAGATGACAGAAGGATGTGGACGGCAGAATGGAAAGAAATTGTCTTTACTGACGAGTCACGCTTCTGTCTACAACACCACGATGGTCGCATTCGAGTCTGGAGACACCGTGAAGATAGGATGCTGAACAGGTGCGTTATGCACCGCCACCCTGGTCCTGCACCGGGTATTATGGTATGGGGCGGTATAAGATATCACTCTCGCACACCTCTAGTACGCATTGCCGGTACTTTAAACAGCCAGCGCTACATCTCCGAGGTGTTGGAGCCAGTTGTCCTTCCTTACCTTCAGGGCTTGCCCACAGCCATATTTCAACAGGATAATGCGCGACCACACGTGGCACGCATTGTCCAACGGTTCTTCGTCAATCGACAGATTGAATTGCTTCCCTGGCCGCCTCGCTCTCCGGATCTTTCGCCGATAGAAAACAAGTGGTCCATGGTTGCTCTACGATTGACCCAGATTCCATCCCCAGCTGCCACAGCAGATCAACTTTGGTAACGTGTGGAAGCTGCTTGGTCTGCTGTACCCCAAGAACTCATCCAAAGTCTCTTTGAATCAATGCCGAGGCGTGTGGCAGCGATGATCTCCAACAATGGCGGCTACTCTGGCTACTGATTTTGGCAGGAACCACACTTCACAGAAGTCTATAAATTTAATCATTTGATACTTGGTCAACATGTTATCTACAAAATAAATTTTGTTGTGATATCTCTTGTCTTTCTTGGTGTTGCAATTTGGGTGGCCAGTAGTGTAGAAACGGAAGTAGTTCGAGAAGAGGAAAGATAACATTAAAAGAATAGGATTAAAGGATGGTGGGTCATTATTATTACTTATACACACAGGTGTGTGTGTGTGTGTGTGTGTGTGTGTGTGTGTGTGTGTGTGTGTGTGTGTGTGTCTGTGAGTGTTAGTTATTCCCACCCATTTGATTGTTCGATTGGATTTTGAAATTGCTCAGACCAGACTACATTCATTTAACCTGAGAAGAATCACAAGCCGAAGGCCCATTCTTCTGTTTCCATATACTCTTGTAAGGATCTGTCTGTTTCCTTGTCCCGTCCTTGTATCGGACTTCTCTTGCTTTGCTATCTTCGCGCGATGTGTTGTCCTTTCCATTATGTGGTGTCCAGTATATTCAATTTCCGGCAGGTCCGGGTTAATGATATTGCGTCATTAAGTCAAGTTGCATGCATTTTGATGTCTGCTGAAATGTCCTCCATGGTATCGTCGTTTTGTTACCGGAATAAAGCAATTTAATGGATGCCATTCGTGTGTCTCTTTTCTAATGTGTCTACAGTACGGTGAGTCCGGGTATTTACTTCCCCAGTGTTCTGCTCTAGAGTAAGCTTCTCTCGTCAAGTGCTCACGACTCAACAGTGATTGCCTTCTATATGCGTTCCAATGTCGTCAGACTCATTCCATGTGAATATCATTACATTTTAACCTGACAAGCCATCACAAGCCGAAGACCATTTCGTCTGTTTCCATATACTGTTGTAAGGATCGACCAGACAGATTCCTTATATATATACATATATATCTGTATATATGTATATATATATATATATATATATATATATATATATATATATATATATATATATATATATATATATATATATATATATATATATATATATATATATATATATATATATGTGTGTGTGTGTGTGTGTGTGTAAAGGAGAGGTGGGTGTGTTAAGTTAGCGGACAAAACCCAAAAACTAACAAAACACAACATGTAATATAAGACGATTGCAAAATCAAATAACATAAACAATTAGATTCGTCGTTAATTATTCTACAATAAGTACGTCTTGTTACAAAAAATAAAAGGGTTGCTTCTGCGTCATAACGGTTATTTATCAGTTCTACGTCGCTGCGTCTTCGTCGCTTCTGGTCCACACGTCATCTGCGTCTTTCTTGGCGCGCAGCTTGAAAATAAGCACAGTTACAGTTAAGTACTTTGCACCGTCAGGTGCCGCCATCTGGTAGTGTTCGAATGAAGTTGACTGACACACACACACACACACACATATATATATATATATAATGTATATGTGTGTGTGTGTGTTAGTTATGACGAAAAATAATATAACAAAAATGTCCGTCATAAAGTTATGGTTGTGGCAATTCTCGAAAACAAACATGTCTTAACACATGCAATTCTTTAATTTGTCCCTCATTCCCTTATTCGCCAACACGTTGGAAAGATCCAAATTCTCCAAGCGTCTTAAAACAGAGAACATTTTAAAAACGCATATGTAGTCACGTTATGACGCCTTTGTTCATCCTGTTTCGTATGCTAATACAGGATAAATAAACTTCCATCCCTCGCTTTCCTACTGAATTGTTGTAAGTGTCCTAAAATCACCGATGGCTATGTTTCGTTAGTGGTGTTACGAGTGGCCACTCGTGCTAAATCAGAGTTCCCAAGATAGGATTATTTAACGGTGGACATATCGCACTCCGGCAAGAAAACTGATACAACTCAAAAATGCAGCCTTTGAGAAAAATCAACTTGGAGAATACTATCCAGATCGAACTAGCATTACAATCAAACGGATAGAACTGCCCTCAGGTGGACAAATTGCGAGATAGAGATGTGTCGCTTTTCGGGCACGATGGGGCACTTCAGACGTATTTTTCAATGACATAAACTCAAAATTGCCAGTTTTTTACTTGTGTCACTTTCCTTGCGCGGGTGCGATATAATTGATAGGTCTCGTCATGAACATTAAATAGAGAGGGTATTGAAATACGTTTTGGCATAACATATAACTTATTCTGTACTTTATGATCTATATTTTACTTTAGTTTAGGAAGACATTTACTGTTGGTATCTATAGCTTATAAAAAGTAAGACTCATCACCAGGGCCGCCCAGAGACTTTACGGGGCCTGGGGCAAACTTCTGTTGGGGGCCCCAAGAAATCTGATTAATCGAATAATTTTTTTAATTTTTTTTTGGGGGGAGGGGCTCTTTTTTCAGGATATTATTTTGAATTTTGAAGTACGGTACAAGTTTCAGAATTTTTTTTCGGAGGAAATCTAATAAATAATTTTTAAAAAAATTTGGGGACCCCTCCGGCCGTTGGGGGCCTGGGGCAAAGTGCCCCAGTTGCCCCCCTCTTTGGGCGGCCCTGCTCATCACTATTAGTAAATAGATAATATTAAATGAACAATAACCCTATTTTTCTAGCTTTTTGGTTGCCTTTTGCCGCCGTCTAAGTCCGATCTATATAGTATTTAAGTTGCTAAGCCGACTTTTTGGGCAGTCCGTGTGAGAAAACTACTGCATCTATTTATTTCATTTTGGTCTTAAACGAAAGATTGAAATCTACAGATTTGTCAAATTTGATTTTTGTAACTGCAATTTCTATTAATTAGCGATAATATACAATTCAAAATTTATTTCTGCGCATGCTCAGTGGCATATTTAAATCTGACTTTAGAAACTCGCAGTTTCTGCAAATGTTCAGAGACATGTTTTAGTGATAAACACGTTTAATCAGAGGAGTCTCTCTAGATCTCTCTCTCTCTCTCTCTCTGCCATTTTTATTTTTATGATAATTATGTTTGTGAAATATATGATTAAACTTGATGGAAATTGTTCATTTCGCACTTTTGAATTAGCGATAATTTACAACTTTAAAAAAATTGCTCTCTGAGCATGCTCAGTAACATTTTAAAATCTGGCTTTAGATACTCACTAAGCACGAGGCCGCATAAACACATTAATTTGTTTCTGTGCATTATTAGGATTTTCATCAACATTTGGCAATGATGTGTTGAGTACAATTTGTGTATTAGTAGATATATTTACTATCTATCCGTCATGATTTGACTGGCACTAACTAGTTCTCTTTTAAAATATAAAAGATTGCATTTTAAACTATCAAAATTTTGTTGAAAACATATTTTTGTCTGATCTCTAAAGATAAATAAATCTTTTCACAGTTTTGCGTAAAATAGAACCATCATTTATCATAAAATGGAAACACAATCCAAAATTTAAACGATCGCATTTTTTTATGGCGATTAATTTATCTTAATCTTCGCATAAAATATACTTTCGTGGAAAAGAAATCAAACAAAATGGTAATGCAATTGTAAAATATTCGAAAAATAAAACGTCTTAAAGAATGCAAATGCTTTCTTAGGTAAGATAAAAAACAAAGTTTCAAAGATATACAATTGCAAGAACTTTCGAATGCATTGGGTGGGATTTAACAGAGTTAGACGGCTTTTCAGGATATGTCACATAACTAAAACAAACAATTTTCTTTTCCCTATGACAGCCAGAAATTTAAATAGTTAAAAGAATTTTAAAGGTTTAAATACAATACTAAAATACTAAGCATTTAAAAGGGAGAAATTTATAAACTAGGGGGCTGCTTTTCTGATATTACAGC
>OU015493.1:210582203-210607203 GCA_907164885.2 Dolomedes plantarius
ATACATCAAAATAAAGTTATGTATCCATTTTAGGATTCGAGGTCATTTAGATTATAAAAATTTAACTTTAGTGTAGAAAAGTACAAAAATTTCGCGAAAATTCAGAGTACAAGCATAAAAATATTTTCTAAAAATTAACTATTCAACGAAAGTACAAAAAAATACATAACTTTGTTCAGAAAGTATTTATAAGCAATATAAATGCAAAATTAAGATGAAAAGTTTAAAATTGAGTCGCAAGGAGCATTTTAAAGAAGGGTAATTTAATTTAAATTTTTTAATTATAAAATATTTTTTTTAAAATATTTATAAAATTTTATAAGGTGTTTAATATTGTTATACTTCAATGAATATATATACAAAATTTCATATCTCTGTGGTAAAAATTTCAAAAATCGTTTTGAAAGGTCCACCATCCCCTTAACACGTAAACCTGATTTAATTTCAAAACATTCATTCTTAACGCCACAAAACAAATATAGATTTAATCTAACAACAAAGCCGAAACGCAATCCAATGACACGTCCATTCGCAAAGAAATATGTTCTTCAATTGAGGCTAGAAACTGCTGAGTGTTACTTATGCTGCTGGAAATGATGTGATTCACTCAGCTGTTTGTTAGAAATGATAAAATGCACTTTTTTACAATTGCGCAATTTTTAAATTTTTACACTTTTGGCCAGGTTTTTGCGTCAAATACTCCACTGTGCGCCTGGTCGATCGCACAGCACACAGGTTGAGAATCACTTCCTTAAAGATTACTTGTGCACTTGCTCCAAACACTTCTCATTTTATTCATTCTGCTTAATTTGATACAAGTACTTTATGGACGCAATCAAAACTAACAATCTCGATAAAAAATTATAATACTAAGCACAACTCCGAATCCAGTCCGAAACTAGTAATAAATCGAAACTAGTAATCCTTGTCAGACACTAATAATAAATATATTTTAGGAGAGGTTTTATGAAGATGTCTCTGTTTTTTGTTAACCAAGAACTTAAATGGGTGACCGAATTCCTACGTTTGAATTCCCAATAATAACTCCATTATTACCATGTTTTTATTAACTTGCTTTCTTGTTTGTTTGTGTGTGTGTTTGTCCCTTACACATCTTGCAATCGATTTTTAACTAACTTCCCGACTAGCTAGACATTTGAAACATTTAGAATTGTTCAGAAAACGATGACAATGCATTTTTAATACTTTTAGCCATCTTGTAGCAGATTTGAATGCATTTTAAGTAAATTTTGTTTTGTAGACTGGTGCAGCCATCTATCGGCCGGACCAATAACGAAAAGTTTAATGCAAGTTAACTTCCAATTAACTTCATTTTCTTTTAAGTTGATGGGATAATTCATCAAAAAATTTTTAAAAAAGTATTTATTAATACATAGAATTGTCAAGTTTATATGATTGAACAGAAAATTTAAAAACATGGTATTAAAAAAGGTTCTTTTATTCTTGTAATTATTCAGCCTCTTTTCCGACTAGCTAGACATTTGAAACATTTAGAATTGTTCAGAAAACGATGACAATGCATTTTTTAATACTTTTAGCCATCTTTTAGCAGATTTGAATGCATTTTCAGTTAATTTTGTTTTGTAGACTGGTGCAGCCATCTATCGACCGGAAAGGGAACGAAAAGTTAAATGCAATTTAATTTCATTTTCTTTCAAGTTGATGGGATAATTCATCAAAAAAATTTTAAAAAGTATTTATTAATACATAGAATTGTCAAGTTTATATGATTCAACAGAAAATTTAAAAACGTGGTGTTATAAAAGTTCTTTTTATCTTTTAATTATTTTTATCTGCAAAAACACCTGATAAAAACTTATAGACTCAAGATGATCAAGGCGTCGTCTCTTTTACTAGTGGCATGCACCCTTAACTTGCTAGTTTCCTTGAATATATTTGATAGAAAATTCACATTGATACTATGAATTAAGGGTGATAAAATGAAGTTTTACACAGAAAAATGGTGAACTCATTATTGTTTCACAATTTCAAAAAAGTTAATATTTACTGGACTAGCGAGACAACAACCTAACGTATACAATCTTTACGTTCTCATTGATAAAAAAACTGGTCTTGACACATTTAAAATATGAAAAACTTGGAATCAAAATGATGAGTTAATGGGATGGGGTCACGATCCAGTTTCCCTATGTCAGTAATGTTAAAATTACTCATTTTTAAGGAAGATTAAAAAAAATCTGTTGAATAAAAGTTTCTAATTTTTTTACTTTATATTGCCTGATGTATATTAAATACTTTAACCAGAGCTTTTATAATTTATATACCTTGTTATTTTTTAAAAAATATATAAATTCTACCATATGTATTTTAATTACATCAAATTTTATGTTAATAAATTACTCTAAATTAATTTTTATGAAAATTCCTTCGTTAAAATATGTAATATCATGCATTTATTGAATATGCAAAGTTTGAAAATAATCACAGCAATAGTTTATGAAAAAATGTTCCTTAACTGGCAAAAAAACACTGTTTTGAGAAAATCAACATTTAGTGAAACATTCACTTGTGCTTGGTGCATGCCAGATCCATAGCTTGGATCATCTGGATCATCAGCAAGACTGTCTTCTAATTTACATTTATTCTGTCTTCTATTTATTCTGGCTTTCCTAGGTTTGCTGTGAAACATCATATTGAGCTTTTATTAATCTCGTCCGATCAGCTGTTTGCATTGCTCGAGAAGTATAAAAACCCGAAGAAATACCTAACATTGAAAGTTCCTTGCATTTCGTAATATTTCTGTCATTATAGGATGCAATTGCTTCGAATACACCTGTTTTTAAAGTTTCTAACTGCACAAAAACATTCTTTTGGATCCGTGACCAGATTATACTATTTACACTCTCATTGCTGTTTTGTGTTTTCCCGTGCAGACTTTCGGCAAGTAGATCAGCATCTGCTAAATCTCTATAAATGCTTTTAATGTAATCCAGTACTACTATTGGTAAAATGGTTGTTTTGGTTGGAGCACGGGAAATTAAAAAAAAAATGCAGCTATGAATGCAGCGAGCGGTTTGTTTTGGTTGGTGAAGGTGTGACGGCAGGCGTTTTGACAGATGGTAATAGTTTTTAAAAAATATTAAAAATACTTCTAGTGCAGGTAGAACAAATTTGTAAATGTCATCAGAAGCACAAGATTACATACATTTTAAAGAGGCAAAAATTGAAAATGCATTTTTTGGCGAAAATCGTGACCCTACTCCCTTAACCTTTAGCTTACGGGGCCCATTTTTCCGATACCCTCTTTAGAACGGGAAGTTTTATGGGTTTATATATATATATATATATATATATATATATATATATATATATATATATATATATATATATATATATATATGTATATATGTATATGTATATGTATATGTGTATATGTATATGTGTATGTGTATGTATATATATATATATATATATATATATATATATATATATATATATATATATATGTATATATGTATATGTATATGTATATGTGTATATGTATATGTGTATGTGTATGTATATATATATATGTATATGTATATGTATATATATATATATATGTATATGTATATATATATATATATATATATATATATATATATATGTGTGTATATATATATATATATATATATATTATATATATGTATATATATTATATATATGTATATGTATTATATATATATATATATATATATATATATATATATATATATATATATATATATATATATGTATATATATATATATATATGTATATATATATATATATGTATATATATATATATGTATATATATATATATATGTATATATATATATATGTATATATATATATATATATATATATATATATATATATATGTAGGAAGGAGTTAGTACTCCTTCCTTTAGAAGTGAATCATTAGACTTAATTATTTTGAACATTTAATTAAACTAGACGATGTTTACAAGACAGGACTAACACTTAGTATGAAATTAAAAAATAAACACAGAAGCATCAAAAGAGCTAAACATCGGGAGCTTGCAGAACAACACATCCGCTTAAAGTCCTTCGTGCCGCAGTAGTGAGGAGTGGAAGTTGTAGTAATAGTTCAGTTGTGTTGCCAAACTCACTCTCACACGGCCGTTCTGACTTTCCAGACGTCCGCGGCTGGGTTGTCAACAATAATTCTGAAAAGATAAAAAAAAAGAGCAGAAAAAGGAAAAATATTTCAAAAAATCAAGCAGTGTTCAACACAGTGGTATTGGTGTTCAGTTTCTGCACCACTGTTTCATTTTGTCCGCTGCAGTTGATGTTATGGTTGGACCATCGTGATGTCCTAACTTTCGAACTTCGTAACGATCGTTGGGGTTGATGTTCGTGATCTCATATGGTCCGAAGAACTTTGGTCGGAGCTTTAATCCGGTTCCAAATTGAGTTCGTTGTATTGCCACTTTGTCACCGATCTTGTATTTACAAGCCGGTTTACGCCGTTTGTTATATTGTCGTATGTTTTCTTCCTGTAAACGGAGGATATTTCGTTTAGCTTCGATACGTAACGCTTCTTTGTCATCAAGAATTCTTTGGTGGTGTTCCTCGTCAAGAAGATTTTTAATCTGTAGATCCTCTTGTTGTTTCATTTTAACACCAATTAAAAGTTGAAAGGGTGTGAATTTTGTACTGCGTGTGGTGGTACTATTTAAGATACGTTGCAATCTTGGGACATATTTAAACCATTTGTCAGGTTCATCTAGAGCTAACTTAGTTAAAACGGGAATAATTGTGCCATGAACACGCTCAACCTGACCGTTGCCACGTGGCACACCTGTTGCTATTGAAATGTGTTCAATTGACTGTTCCTGGCAGTAACTTTGAAATTCTGAAGATGTGAATGCGCTACCTTTGTCAGTAATGATTTTTGAAGGGTTGCCAAATGTAGTTTGTTGCAAGGATAATTTGTCTAAGGCATCTTTCGTAGAGGTGGACTTCACGGGATAGATCCATACAAATTTGGAAAAGGCATCAACTACTGTAAAAAGATACTTATAACATTTTTTTGTCGATGGTAAAGGTCCTAAAAAGTCGCAATGGTAACATTCAAGGGGTGCATCACCTTTTGGAATGGGGTGAAGGTATCCTTCTTGTTTTCCAGATTTTCGCGAGGACAAAATGCAAGGAATACAGTTCGAAATAATTTCTTGAACTAATTTCTTAAGTTGAGGAATGAAAAATTCACGAGAAACAATTAATTCGGTTTTTTGTGAAGCAAAATGACCTTGTGAATGGGCGTTTAGCACTATTTCTTTCTACA
Source organism: Dolomedes plantarius (assembly GCA_907164885.2). Taxonomy (NCBI): domain Eukaryota; kingdom Metazoa; phylum Arthropoda; class Arachnida; order Araneae; family Dolomedidae; genus Dolomedes; species Dolomedes plantarius. The sequence continues at coordinate 210,587,517 of OU015493.1, forward strand.
TCATTTGTGGTACTACTAAAAGTTCGGCATCCTGATGAAGTTTATAAAGAATTCCGTTTTTAACAAAAAATTCATCAGAAGGTGTAGATTCAAGCATAGATTTAATTTGAGATATAAATTCATCCTGGTCTTGGGCATTTTTCACCTTTTGAGTGATATCATTTGAGGTAATTACAAGAATGGGGTTACGACTTAAAGCATCAACATGTTTCATCTGTCTACCGGGTCGATGACAAACTTCATAATCAAAGTCTTCTAACATCAATGCCCATCGAGCAATTTTAGCTGGTAGGTCTTTTTTGTGCATCGTTTTTTGGAAAGCATCACAATCGGTGATAATTTTAAATTTTGTTCCCAACAAGTAGTTTCGAAATTTTTTTAGCGCTTCAATAACGGCAAGAACTTCCAGTTCATAACTATGATATTTTTCTTGTTGAACTGTAGTTTTACGGCTAAAATAATGAATAGGATGAAACTGTCCATCATCGGATTGTTGCAAGAGCACAGCGCCAAAACCTAAGGAGCTGGCATCAGTGTGGAGTTCTAATGGGTATCCCTGTTGAAAAACATGAAGAACTGGGTTTTGTGAAAGAATGTTTTACTGTTGTTGAAAAGCTGCTATTTGTTCAGGGGGTTTGGGAGCTTCAATAGCTTGAAATTTTGGTTCAACCTTTTCACTTTTGACGGATTCATTCTCAAGGGCATCATCATCGGCATCAAATATTTTTGGTTCAAGAGTTGCTTTGATAGTTCCAATATCAAAAGCATTATCATCATCGTTATCATGAAGCAAATCTAAATCACTGGCATCAGCATCATCTAAATATTTTCCATCATCATTATCATGAAACAAATCTAAATCATTGGCATCATCATCATCATCATCACATTCAAAATCAATTGGATTATCCATTTTCTCTACCCTAGAAATCTTATCTTGAGTAGATGTTAGAGGTTTTTCAGACATGCATATTTGGCCCTGATCTTGAATTTGTTTTTCTACAATTTTCTGTTCCGCAAAAGGGAGTCGTCGAGAACGTTGATTTACGGGGATTTCATCTTGTAATAAAATAGTCCTTTTAATTTCAGTGTCTTGAACTTTATGGGGTTTGTAGGAAGTAACGATATTTTGAACTTCCTCACGAATTTCAGAATTCAAAATGTGTGAAAGATCAAATGGGAAAGCTTCGTCATCAGGAATATTAGCAATATTAACGAAGATGTTATTATCAAGAGTAAAACGAATACCGTCTTCATCAAATGTAAATTGGGTTTGCTGCAAAAAGTCGATTCCGATAATCACATCAAAAGGAATCAAGTCATCCTCTAGAACATGTATTTTAGCAGGTAAAGTAATGGTTTGAATTTCGATGGAATCCTGAAAGAATCCGATGCTGTGAACTTGGTTTTTGCCAATTCCTGAAAAGGGAATGTTGGTGGGCTGCAATGGTGGCGAACCAATTCTTCGATAGGTTTTCTCATTGATGAGGGTTGCCTGTGACCCAGTGTCACAGAGTGCTGTCAATTGAATTCCTGCAAATTGAATGTCAACATGCATGGGATTTTTCGATGAAGTTTCAGGAGAAAGTGTATTTACAGTTTTATCAGAAATAGGTTTTTGAGAATCAGGTTTTGGTTTAGAATTTCGATAACTTTTAGGGCAATTAGCATGAACATGACCAAAACTTTTACATCCGTAGCATTGTTTACCATGTGACTTATTCAAACATTGGTTGCTTTTGTGACCTCTCAAGCCACAGGAAAAACATACTGGCTGTGTATTTGGGCTACGTGTATTTTCGATTTTCACATTGAGGTAGGAAGCATCAATTTTTTTCTGATTATTTTGTCTGAAATTTTGTGATCTGTTAAAGATTTGTTCATAAATTTTCAACTTTTCCTTAAATTCAGGGACGGATTTACAACCGTAAAGAATAACTTTATTGTTTGTTGAATCAGGAATTCCGTTTATGACATACTCAAACAGAGAGGAGTCATCGAGAGAACCTTTGTGTGCCAAATCTCTCATAGCTAAGAAATATTCTTGTAGGGTTTCAAACGGTTTCATACGTCGAGATTCCATTAATTTATGTAACTGAATACCGTTAATTTTGTCCAAAAATTCGTCTAATAAATGGTGCTTCAATTGTTCCCAATTTGTAATTCCACGAATAGACCTAATTAAAGTTTGAGCGGGACCAGTTAAACATTTTCTAACAAAAGTAATTTGGTGAATTGGATTGTTTATCTGATATAAACAAAAAAGTTCTTCAACGTCAGATATAAAATTCTCAACACTGTAATTATCACGAGACGAGAAAGGTTTTATTAAATCAACGTCTTTCAGGCTAAACAACTGGAAAGAGAGATTCGCAGTTTCAACTGAAGGCAATGAATTTTGATCTGATTCACCAACGGAAATGTGTGTATTTTGCTTATTCGAAGATTCTTTTGCGGCAATGGTGGGGGAAAAGGGAGATCTATTTTCCTCTATAACGCTGTTAGTTTGGGATGAACGTGCACCCGGAAGTGAGTCATCATTCACTTCGCATTCCGAAAGATCAGAAAATTCTGCTTTTAATAACGATAAATCACTAAGACTCATAAGAATGGTATTGGCACATTTGTCTGGGTCAGTTGAAAATTCTAAATGAAGTAGATTACAAATAGAAATCAAGTCTTTAAGTGAAAACTCTTTAAGTACTTTCTGTTTCGTTGCTTCCAACACGAATGGCTGTTTAAAACCTGTAAATTTACGTAATCTGGTACGATTTTGTCTGTCGCCGTCTGTACCAAAAATTAAACGATGTAGAACCTTTATTTGATTCGTACCACCAAATTTTAATGATTTTGCAATATTGGGGTAATCGTTGAGAGTAGCCATAACTATATACTAGGTTCAAACAATTATAGTACACAAATATACAAATATTCAAAACCAAAATCAATACTTATAATACGTAGGTACTCAAATTCAAAAATAAAATTTCAAATCGAAATTTCCTCAAATACCAATTCATAATAAATATTGATTCTCAAAATATGCATCAAAATAAGTAATCTTTAAAACAGGTTTTGTTCAAGAAAACAAAATTATGAACTAAAATAAGCATCAAATATCAAATAATAAGTTCTTCAAAATAATTTCTCTGGTTGAAGAAAACAGATGACGTAAATTTAGATATGTATCAAGTTAGATATTACTTCAGCAAAATATTCATCAAATTAATCTTCAAAATAAATCACTGTTGAAGAAAATAGAGGATGTAAATGCAGCATCAAAATATTAGTTAAAGTTCTAATGTTAAAAGCATCAAAATTGGGAAATCGAAAGTATCAAAATTGTGAAATCGAAAGCATCAAAACATTCTGCAAAATAAAAAATATTCTCGCAAGAAAACAGCAGAATTAAGTTCAACATCAAAGCGCATCAAATAAGCAAAGTTGTCATCAAATAAACATTCGCTTCGTCAAAATTATGCATCAAAATAATAATATAATAATCTTCAAAAGTATTCAATTCGCGATCTTTCAAAATATATATTATGTTGTGGTTTGTTCAAGGAAACAAGATTCTTCAAGTTAAATGTCGAAATTTTCATCAAATCATCAAATAATTTCATCGAAATAGAATTCTCTTCAAGAAAACAGAAGTGATAAATTCAACGTCAAAGACCATCAAAAGTGAATTTAGCATCAATTAAATTCCTGCATCAAAAGAACGTTGAAATATCTTTCAGTTTTCTTAAATCATCAATAAGTTGAGAATTCCCTTAATCATCAAAATTTTTTTGAACAAGCGTCAACGTATGCATCAAATAATTTTAATATGATCCAAGTTACTTACAATTCTGGTTTTGGTTCTCATCATCCCATCAGAGTATCATCAGAGTCCGTGGCACATCACTTTGGCTTTCGCTTTCGATATCCAAATCCAAAATGACAGACAACAGTAATCCAGTCGAAATCAAGTCGAAATCAAGTCGTATCATCGAAAGAAAATAAAGTTTGTTTTTTTTTAAGTTCAGCATGCTAGGGGTATTTTTCGAGTCCGAGGGCCGAGCACCCATGTAGGAAGGAGTTAGTACTCCTTCCTTTAGAAGTGAATCATTAGACTTAATTATTTTGAACATTTAATTAAACTAGACGATGTTTACAAGACAGGACTAACACTTAGTATGAAATTAAAAAATAAACACAGAAGCATCAAAAGAGCTAAACATCGGGAGCTTGCAGAACAACACATCCGCTTAAAGTCCTTCGTGCCGCAGTAGTGAGGAGTGGAAGTTGTAGTAATAGTTCAGTTGTGTTGCCAAACTCACTCTCACATATATATATGTATGTATGTATGTGTATATATATATATATATATATATATATATATATATATATATATATATATATATATATATATATATATATATATATATATATATATATTCATTCTTGGATCCGTATTCTTGGGATACATGCTATCCCAACCCGTAAGGAAAACGTTAATTAAATAAAAGCCAAATTTAATTTCATCAAAGAAATTTCATCTCACCCACACACGGTGATATATAAATGGATAAAAATCTGAGAACCGAGAATATAAAAAAAATACTATAAGAATACACTATTTCCTTTTGTAAAAAAACCAATAAAAATATATTTATATATCCAGAATTATTTATCAATAGATTGCAAAGCAGGAAATAAGCCAGTTAATCAATAAAAGTGACAACTTTTACAAAGGGCATTGTCAGGATTGCAATTTATATTTACAAACTAGTAGGGAAGAAACAGCGCTATCACTTTGACAAATTTCGGAAGATAAAAACGGCAATAGATTCAATTTTAGGACAATAAATGCAGCGTTTGATTTATTCTGTGTGAAATATTAGATTATGTTTATAATACTGTCGTAAAAATAAAGATAAGTCAATAGCTTTAGGGTTTAAAATAAATTAGAGCTTTACGTTTAATGTTAAAAATGAGAGTCCTTTTTCACACAAAAACACGTCTTTCATTTTTTAGTTGCCAGCTTTTGGTTTTTATTTTTTATGAACGATCCATCTTTGTCGCTCTGTCTTTTTTCTTCACAGTTTTTATATTATTTTGGTAATACTATGCGAAATATTTAAATTCGCCTGGAAATGTGAGATCCCCGTGAGATTTTTCTTTACGGAGACTTTCTTTATTAGACTCAATAATTTAAAGATCATTGAATCATTCTATAATTGTGAGATCGTAACTATGCGCATTTTTCCATAGCGAGAAGTAGGCTTTTCATTACTGTGTTTTGGTTAATCTATATATATAATTACAAGGTAAAAAGAAATTTTATATACCATGTTTTTAAATTTTCTGTTGAATCATATAAACTTGACAATTCTATGTATAAATAAATACTTTTTAAAAATTTTTTTGATGAATTATCCCATCAACTTGAAAGAAAATGAAGTTAATTGGAAGTTAACTTGCCTTTAACTTTTCGTTCCCGTCCCGGTCGATAGATGGCTGCACCAGTCTATAAAACAAAATTAACTGAAAATAACTGAAAGTTAATTCAATTCAGCTTAAAGATGACTAAAAGTATTAAAATAAGGCATTGTCATCGTGTTCTGAGCTTTTCTAAAATTTCAAAAGTCTAGCTAGTCGGGAAGTTAGTTAAAAATCGATTGCAAGATTTGTACTGGACAAACACACACACAAATAAGAAAGCGAGTTAATAAAAACATGGTAATAATAAAAAAGCAAAGTGTCTCTATGTATGTATGCATGTATATATCGTATACAAATCTACATTTCTTAACGAAAATGGTTGAAACTTCGTATACTTATGTTTTGAAGCCTTGGGATAAGTCTAAGATAAGTTTGGAAGCTTTTAAATAATTATAAATAAATGCAGTTTTTTAATAATACTTCATCTCCAGGCGTTGGAATCAATAATTCATCAGAACTGCGCATGCGGACATATTGGATGTTAATTCTAGATGTTGTAAGGTAAGTGAACGCATTTATTGATTTTTGATTTCCTTTTTTGTTTTATTAAAAGTTAATTTTGTAATATTACTCATTTTGTTTTCTTTTTTTCAATTGAAAACAAAATAAAATTACCGTAGCAGTTGCCATTTTTCATTATACATAAACGTCAATGGCAGTGCCACGCACGTTAGCACGTTATCAAGAGATAAATGAAAAATATACCCATGCAGTGACGTCAAACTTTATCTCTTTTGAATTATTTATTATTATTTTTAAATCTTCGTTGATCATGATAGAATACGGTATTTTTATTTTGTGGCAACATTGATCGTTGTAAACCTTTCATTTCATTTATTCATTACCTTTCATTACATTTCATTACCTTTCATTTTAATACTTTTTTACTGGGTTAGTTCCCAGTATACGGATTACCGTTTTTTACAAGTTGCTGGTGTTCACTTTTACTGTATTCTGTCATTTTTTGTTCAATTTAGCTACTTTTTTGCATATTCTTTCTTTATATGATTCTGTCTGAAACTCTTTGGAATATTTTTATGATCCTTCTCAATTAGGAATTAAGCAAAATCTTAACATTTATGCTCCAAATAGTTGGACACTCAACATTGTTTACCAGGGGTGTTTTAAAACAATTGTTAATTATGTTTGTGTTTAGCTTTGATTATTTCTATTCCGTTTGTGTGTTTTTAAGTATCATTTCTCACTGTGTTCCCTTTTTGTTTATTTTTTCATCATTTTTTATTTTCATTCTCAAGTAGGAATCAAGCAAAATCTTAACATTTATGCTCCAAATATTTGGACTCTTAACATTGTTTACCAGAGGTGTTTTAAAACAACTGTTAGTTATGTTTGTGTATAGCTTTGATTACTGCTATTTCATTTGCCTGTTTTTAAGTATCCTTTTTTACTGTGTTCATTTTGTAATTGCTATAAATAAAAGAATAAAATGCTGCTGTGTAGTAACATTTTATTCTTTTACTAGCTGAAAACCCGCGCTTCGCTACAGAGTACATTCAAATTAAATACAACGGTCAATGTATGCAATTAATGCCAATATATATATATATATATATATTTATAATAAATGCGACGATCAATGTATACAATTGATGTAATATATATATATATATATATATATATATATAAATCGTAAGAGATATTTTTTTTGGATGTTATCCAATCGTCTGCTGCATTAGAAAGAAAAAGAATATCATTTTTGTCTATTTAGTTGTTATGCACGTGACGATAAATTTATTTAAAGTACCAGAAAAAGAAATCACGTGATCAACATTTAATAAATTAAATTCTAAAAATGATCTTTAAAAATTCACCAAAAATCAGAAAATCAAGGTAAAGCTTCGAAAAAGATTTCATTTTGAAGGAATTTGTATGATCTTTCTCATGATATAAATTTTATAACCTTCAATGTATTATTTTAAATGCAAACGTAAAAAAGGTTTAAAAAACAGCTTAAAAATTTAATTTTAAAAAATCTAAGAAGAATTTTTAAAAAATCTTTCTTAGCGCAACCCTACATTATTAGAAGAATCGCCATTCAAAATTTCAGCCCTTTAGGTCCAGCGGTTTGGTCTGTGCGTTGTATGTCAGTCAGTCAGTCAGTCAGTCAGTGAATGAATGAGTCAGTTACGGAACTGTTTTATATATATAGATTTACAGCGCTTTAATTGCCACATTAGAATATCAAACAACCTTTATTGTGAATTTTTAAATGATTATGCCGAAGGATGGGAGGTATTACTTTGCTGTTGACTTCTGACAGACAATGCCTGTTATTCCACAAGAAGTGATGAAATACATATATGCCTGAAATCTTCAGTTATATGGAATAAAATTGAAACACTTGATCTTCAAACTAATATGAGGGTTCATACAACAGGTGATGCTGATGCACATCAGTTTTCTGATACTTTACTTCAACTAGGAAATGGAAACTAGATGTCTCATGGCGATGATGGACTTATAGAAGTGGAACATATTGGAAAATTAATTGAAAATCATGAAGATTTGTTACAAGAAGTGTTTCCCGACCTCTCTCAGCATTTTAAAGATCATTGTTGGTTATGTGAAAGAACTATCCTTACACCAAAAAACGAAAACGTTATACTCATTAATAAGCAGCTATCAGGTCATTTGCCTGGCACATCTCAGAATTATAAGTCTGTTGATTCAGGTTGTGCTACAGATGATAGAGTACTTTACAACATTTCATATGCGGGAGGTGAAAGCCTCGAAGAAAAATTTTTTCGCCCATACGCGGAGGGGTGGAGGGAAGGGAACTCCTCACCGAGGGGGGGGGGGGGGAAAGAATTTTTCTTCGGCCTGCGACTGTTTGCAGGACGTGGGATGCGTAACCAGAAAATTTAAATACCTTTATTCGTTGTATTTTAGTGTTTCCCTTCTATGACAATGGTTGATTGCTAAAGGGAGCCGGTCCCTAAACAGACCGGTTAGACGTCCGAAGCACGTTTAGTAATAATAATATTTAAATATGCGGAGGCACTTATCGTTCTAGACTTTCGTCCAGATGTGAATTGTTCACATTTCAAGACTGCTGACCATTCATTTACGTGGACACCATATTGGCGGCCAGCACTACCCCCTACAAGCCGGTTCCGTAATTTAGAACAGAGTTAGTGACGAAACCGGTACACTTGACCCCGCACCTCAAGAGGTAATTTGAAAAATTGGAGGACATTGCATCTGCGACAGATTTTACGTGCACCGACCACCATTAGTTAACACGACAGTGGATTTTGTCCACCGCCGTGTGGACAAAATCCGTTCCAGCAAACAAGATGCCGTTCCGGCATCGAACCCGCAACCCTCAGATCACTGGTTCGACGCCTTTGACAACCGGGTCACCGTGCCTCGTGTTCTGGTGAATATATAATTATAAATTTTAAAAAATGCCGGGGATATTCGTCAACAGTTGCAGAGAAATTTTATATCAGTTTCATCTGGCTGATTCAAGCGACTGATAAATATATAAAAGAAAGGATTTTATTATAAAATGGACGCAATATAATTTGCTGCTTATTTTCTGGCAACATTTAATGTATTTCATCAGACATGAGGGCAGTCGATTTTTACGTCCTAGACGACCATTTGTTAGAGAAACAGAATTTTAAATTTCCCCGCTATTCGTGGGAAAAATTCGTGAAACTTTTATAGTGAAGAGATTCTGCTCATGATGGTATTTTTCCTGATTTTAAACTATGACAAATATCTATTCCACTAGTCCGGAGAAAACGGTGAATGAGAAACGCACAAAAGAGAAAATAAGAAACAGAATCTATATACTTTTATTCAAAACAACGACAGTATTATTTTTCATCGAAATCAGACAATCTACAATTACTTTCCGGATGTCAATGTACATTTGTGCTGTGCCCCAAACATTAATGACACACAAAAGCGACTCTATCGTCTTACAACTCTGATTTTGAAAAGGATCCGGTGCAATGGAAGATGGCCATGGTCTAAAGCTACCCGAGCAGGGACCTGGGTTCAAGCCCCCGGCCAAGAAACACACACACACATATACATATATATATATATATATATATATATATATACACAGTGCGTCAAATAAGTTTTAAGACTGGGTCTGTAAAAAGAAATGGAAACAAGAAATTAATACTTGTTTTGGTTTTTTATTCAAAATAGGACCCCCCGGCTTTAATGCACTTTTTACAGCGATTTAATAATGAATCGAAAGCCTGTTGTAAATCACTTTGTGGAATGGCCTGCAAAGCACGCGTCGAAGCTTCTTGTATGGTCGAAATATCCTCAAAATACCACCCTTTTAACTTCATTTTAAGTTTTGGGAATAAGGAGTAGTCACAGGTTGCTAAATCAGATGAATACGGTGGGTGGTTCAACACACAGACATTATTTTTTGCCAAAAATCGACTAAGAATAAGGAAGGTGTGACTGGGTGCATTGTCGTGTAACAACCACCAACTGCTTTCAGTCCTATAGTCTGGACGAATGCGACGATTTCTGGCCATCAAACGCTTTAAAACAGCTAAATAGTATTGACCTGTAATTGTTTGTCCAGTTGGAACAAATTCTTTGTGGATAATACCTTTACTATCGAAGAATGTAATGAGCATTGTTTTGATTTTGGATGGAACTTTTCTTGTTTTTTTGGCTTGTGGGGAATTTGGTGACTTCCATTCCACACTTTTTCGTTTTGTTTCAGGATCATATTGGAAACACCAGGTTTCATCACCTGTAACAATGGACTTCAAGAAGTTTGGATCGTTTTCAGCGGCTGAAATAATGTCTCCGCAATGTGCACTTCTCATTGCTTTTTGTTCAGGGGTTAAAGTGTGTGGAACAAATTTAGCACACAATTTTTATTTTGCCAAATCTTCATGCAGGATGGTTCGATTGTATCTTTGTTGATGTTTAAAGAGTCTTCCATCATTCTCAGTGATGCACAGCGATCGTTTGGTACGGAATTTCGTATTTTCTCAATAACTTCAGGTCTCCTAGATGAAATTGGTCTCCGACTACGCTGATCATCTTCTACCGTATCTCTTCCGTCCAAAAAACGTTTGTGCCACACAAAAACATTTCATCTACTTAAACAACAGTCACCGTAAACTTGTTTCATGAGTTGGTATGTTTCCGAAGTACTTTTACCAAGTTTTGCGTTAAATTTAATTACAGCTCTTTGGTCCATCTTAAAAAATCAACATGAAAAATATTCACTTCTGCAATAAACGCTCGCCTTCTCTCAATTACTTAACGAAATGCGCACAACTTGTTAGCAGTGTGCCAGCAGACGATGGACGTTATGACGCATGCGGATTTACACTCACAGCTCTTTTACAACCTGCGCTCTGGGACGAGTCTTAAAACTTATTTGACGCACTGTGTATATATATATATTTATATGTATATGTATATATATATATACACTGCTCAAAAAAATTAGGGGAGCAAGCAAAAGAAAACTCGTAAAAGGAGCACCCAAGTTAAGAAAACCATGCAAGGCAGCCATGTATTGGCATAAAATAGATAGTACACGCGTATCAATGCGCAATACAGTAAAAAAGACGTAAAAAAATTGTAATTAAGCTTTAATTCTTTGAAAATATGAAAAAAAACATGAAAAGATAATTTAGGGCAACAATTTGGTTACACGTAAACGATAAAAAAACAGTATTGTTTAGAAATGATGTGAGATTTTTATTATTGCGTGTGTCTCCTCGAACAGCTATGACTGCTGCACACCTGTTTTCCATGGATGCGATGATGTTATCGATAAGACTTTGGGGAATACTGTTCCACTCCTCAAGAAGTGCAATGTCCAAGTCTCGGAGAGTAAAAGGAGGCCTTGGTCTCGCAGCAATGCGTCGTCCGAACATGTCCCAAACATGCTCGATTGGATTCAGGTCAGGAGAGCACGCTGGTCATTCCTTACGCTGTATTGTTTCAGCTTCAAGCATGTTCTCCACAAGACGAGCTGTATGCGGTCTGGCATTATCATGCTGGAAAACAAAGGAATCTCCAATGGCTGCAGCGTAAGGTATGACATGAGGTCTCAGTATCTCGTCTGCATACCTTCGGGACGTCAATGTTCCTTTCCTAATGATATGCAGGTCCGTACGTCCACCTATGCTGATTCCACCCCATACCATAAAACCAGCTCGTCTGTATTGTGAACTTTCACGAACGAATGTGGGGTTATTTCGAGTGCCCCTTTCCCTCTATACCAAAACACGTCGGGTGTCACACTCCAGACTGAATCGGGACTCGTCTGCAAACAGCACTTGGCTCCAATCATATTGCTGCCAATCTCGATGTTCAGCAGCCCATTTTCTTCAGGCCGCACGGTGGCGTGAGGTCAACGGAATGCAGACCATTGGCCTACGTGCATAGAGACCTCACTGATGAAGCCTATTACGTACTGTTTGGCTGGACACCCTTCGTCCTGTTTCCAAGAGCAAGTGTCTTTGCAGCTGAGTAGCATTGTCTGTTCTGTTTCGAAGAGGTGTTAACAATATATACCGGCCACCAGTTGCTGTAGTGGTGCGTAACCGACCTTGCTCTGGTCGACGTCTAACATTCCCTGTTTTTTGGAATCGATTCCACAGCTTTGCAACGACTTCTAGCGACTCCAACAGCGTCCGCGACACTACGTTGTGTTTGCCCGGATTCAAGTCTGCCTATAATACGCCATGCCATGGATTCCGGTAAATCACGTTGTTGAGAAATTTTCAATTCACCTTTTCTCAAAAAGTATAACTGAACAATCGAATTTCACAGTAAAGGCAGTGAAACAGACGTTTCTGTAACATCCCAATTTCCACCCTTATGTTCTTTTTCTGGTTTTTGACGTCATGAAATTTGATTTGCATAAGAATTTTTCTTCTTCTGTTTCCAACTAGGCTTTAAATTATGGATGATTTATTTTATGTTACTTATCGTTGTAAGTATTTGCGTAATATCCTTAAAACCATGTGCTCCCCTTATTGTTTTGAGCAGTATATATATATATATACATATATATATATATATATATATATATATATATATATATATATATATATATATATATATATATATATATATATATATATATATATATATATATATATATATGTGTGTTTGTGTGTGTGTGTGTGTGTGTGTGTGTGTTAATTAAGAATTAATTAGAAAAAAGAATAATAATCAAACAATGTACAGGGGACTTCAGAATAATCAAATTTCTAGAATTAAATACTATTAATTTACGAGATATCGGGACAAAAAGCATCGCGGAGAAATTAGATTATAGGCTTGAATTTGATTGACAGCTATAACTCCGCCTGGGCCTCAACACCGGCGAAGACGTCACGAGCATGCGCTATGGCATTAGACGGTTTGAAAAAATAGTTTTAAACGCAGAGAGGGATTGATTTTCAATCGGGTTGGTCACACATCTCGAGGATCGAGATGAGGACTTGGCAGATAATTAATATGCATTGAATTGGGGTAGTTTGATATTTGGAAATAAACTCTTAGGTGTAATTTAATTGTAGTTCTTTGCCACAGGCCTTTATTGCCTGACTGCTATTTAGAATAATTATTTAGGGAAAAAGTTAAGATGGAGTATCGTGATATGAGACACCATGTCACAAGCCGGTAATTAATAAGATTCGTGTCACACACACTCACACACACACACACACACACACATATATATATATATATATATATATATATATATATATATATATATATATATATATATATATATATATATATATATATATATATATATATATATATATATATAGGCTTTCGGGGGGGGGGCGTGAGGTAAGAAGGTCATCCAAAAGGGAGACTCAGACATAAAAACGTTGAGAACCACTGTGTTCTATAAAGTTGTGTTATACCAGGTGAAGTTCATTAACTGAGTAACGATCTTCTACACTTCACGGGCTTTATTCTTTTTTCTTCGACTGTAGCCAGATGGTGAAATCATTTCTTCCTATCCACTTAGATACCAAATTTCAGATTTTTCTTTTAATTTGAATTTTTTTTCACCGCCGTGAAAACGCAGGCCAACCGCCATTCACTCGGGTTTATCCGGGGAAGAGAAAATGTTGCTTTTAACTTGGATACATTCCAAAGAGCTCGCAAAAATCACTTGTCGAAAAAATAAATGAAGAGAAGAAAAAAAAAATGACATGATCGTTTTAAAAAATGGCTTTTACTTATCATTTTTTTTTATTGTGGTCTCGTTTCATACTTCTTTTTTTTTTTTTGATGACCGAGAATAGGAGGAAGTGAAAAAAAATATTTATATACATGCGTTTTCTTTAAAAATGTCGGCCAGGAATGCGCTGAGTCAATTATTTTAATATGTTGTGTATTATGGGATGCTTTCAATTAACGGGGCATTCGCTTTTTTGCAAAGACTAGTACATTAGTTAAAAGTGTTGGTAACATTCGGTATTTTTACCGATCGGATGAGTATCAAGTTAAGAAGGAAACATTCAGGAAGAATATTATTTTTTATGCGTGTTCGAGATTATTCTTTTCAGTTTATAAACAGCCTTTTATCTGGAATATTCGTGGCTTGTAATAGGAAATGAAAGTGAAAAATGGGGAGTCTCGGGTTTATTTTTATGAATAACTAGCTGAAAACCCGCGCTTCGCTACGGAGTACATTCAAATTAAATACAACGGTCAATGTATGCCAAAAAATAAATATATATATTTATAATAAATGCGATGATCAATGTATACAATTGATGCAAAATATATATCTACCTATATATATATATTTATAAAAAAATCGTAAGGGATATGCATTTTTTTAGATAATATCCAATCGTCTGCTGCATTAGAAAGAGAAAAAAATATTTTTTTGTCTATTTAGTTGTTACGCACGTGACGATAAATTTATTGAAAGTACCAGAAAAAGAAATCACGTGATCGGCATTTAATAAATTAAATTCTAAGAATTAATCTTTAAAAATTCACCTAAAATCAGGAAATGGAGGTAAAAAATTCGAAAAAAATTTCATTTTGAAGCAATTTTTATGATCTTTCTCGTGATATAAATTTTATAACCCTCAGTGTATTATTTTAAATGCAAACGTAAAAAAAGTTTAAAAAACAGCTTAAAAATTTAATCTAAAAAAATCTAAGAATTTTTGAAAAATCTTTCTTAGTGCACCCCTACACTATTAGAAGAATCGCCATGCAAAATTTCAGCCCTTTAGGTCCAGCGGTTTGGTATGTGCGTTGTATGTCAGTCAGTCAGTCAGTGAATGAATGAGTCAGTTACGGAACTGTTTTATATATATAGACTAGCTGAATACCCGTACTTCGCTAAGGAATACATTCAAATTAAATACACTGATAAATATAAGCAATTGGTGTAAATATATATATAAATATATATATATACAGTGGCATTTAAAATATCGGCTTTAATTTTTGCTTCCTTACTCCGTAATATTCTATTTATTATTTAAAAATGGTTCGTAGTCGTAAAGGAACTACAAACAGCATTCGAAAATTGATTATTTGTCATCATAGTAATGGTAAATGAGTTCGATATATTGCTAAATTACTTAATTTATCCCATTCTACTGTGCAGTATGTGATAAAACGCTTTAAAGAAGAAAATCGGATCGAAAACAAGATAAGAAGAGATCGTCCGGCAAAGTTAACAAAACGTGATCAGAGATTTATAATTAGAAAATGTCTATAAAATCCCGGTTTGAGTGCTGTAAAAGTTTATGCAAAATTTAATGAAAAATTTTCTACTTTAATTTCACCTTAATCTGTTCGACGAATTATCAGAGCAGCGGGATTACATGGGCGTTCTGCCCGTTGAAAATTTTTTGTGAGTAAGAAAAACAGAAAGCTTAGGCTTTCTTCACACTATCAATGATAAATAAGCCCCAAACGCATTGGGATAATGTCTTATTTGCCGATGAATATTCTTGGTTCCGATGAGCGTATAATTGTATGGGGAAGAACAAATGAGGAAATAATCCCAAGAACTTAGCAGGAACACTTAAGCATGGCGGTCGAGGTGTCCTTGTGTATTGGTGAATGTCAGCATCAGAACTAGGTAATTTGGTATTTATTGATGGAATAATTGATCATGATGTTTATATAAATATTTTAAGAGACAATTTAAAATTTTCAGCCCACAATTTGGGTACAGGAAACAACTTTGTTTTTTATCAAGATAACGATCCTAAGCACACGGCTCCTACGTTCGCCTCTGGTGTCTCTATAATTGTCCACAAGTTTTGAAAACACCACCTCAATCGCCAGATTTAAACCCAATAGAACATATTTGGAGAAAACTGGAGGTTCGAGAACGAAAACACGACATTCACACGAAAAGCGAACTAAAAACAATTAAGATCGAAGAATGGATGAACATTGATGCAGAAATTACAAAAGAACTTGTGCAATCTATTCCCAGACGATTTAAAAGCTGTTGTGGATGCTAAAGGATATCCTACAAAATATTAATTAACGAAAAATTAGAATATTTACTAATATGTAGAGTTTTTTACAACTGTACGATGACTACTTTTGTGAGATAAAGTTTTTGCTACATTTGGATTATTGGTTTCTTAAAAATAAAATTTTACTATGCTTTTAAAATATTTCATGTAATTTTGTTAAGAATAGAGTATAGATCTTATTATTAAATACCCGTACTCAAATATTCATTTTAATTAATGGATAGACCCTTATTTCATTGAAAATCTTAAGTGTACGAACAGTTTTGGGAGCCACTGTATATATATATATATATATATATATATATATATATATATATATATATATATATATATATATATATATATATATATATATATATATATACAGAGGCTGTTCGCGCATTTTTTAGACGATTTTGGTAAGCGGTAATAAAAAATCGTTTTCTGCAAAAGAAATAATTGCAAGTGTACTATGTTTTTAAAAGTCAAAATTACTGTCTCCGACTTGAAAGTTTTGTTTTTATTCAAAATGGAGTTTTTAACAAAGCAGTGGTTCGAAGGCTACATTTATGCTGTTTCCGAAGAGAAATATGCATACTCCGTTATCCAAAAACGATGTGAGAGTCATGGTTTTGTGATATCTAAAGTGTCGATAAGTAATATCGTCAACATAAAAGGAAAAAACGTCAAATTGGAGCCTCAAGTGGGACAAAAATTCCAAACATGTATCGAAGGAAAAAACGGACATCTTCGACTATTGCAAAGATACGTTGTTTACTGTTAAAAGAAAATCCCCCTAGTCAAAGGACAGTTGCAAAATCATTAAAATGCTCGGTGTCCACTGTAAACAAAGTGAAAAACGTTGATTTAAATCTTAAGAAAGCGAAAAAACGCAATGTGCAACGTCTTCTTCGAAATCATATCGCTGAACGCAGGACACGCTGCAGAATTCTATATGAGAAACACTTATCCAAAGAAAAATAGAAAACAATTGTCACAACAGATGAATCATGGGTGTATTTAAATGATTGCAACAAAAAAAGAGCCATTTATTATCATAAAAGGGGAGAAAAAAATTTAAGTACATGGTTCAAAGAATCGAAAGAAAGTTTTTCTAAGGGATTCATGATTGTTGCTGGTTGTTCTTATAATGGCAAGTTAAAAATAAAGAGAGAGGAGAAAATGTCAAGATTAATTCCAAATACTATCAGGAACATATTTTATCGCCAATTTTTCTGAATGAAATACCATCGCTTTACCCACAGTGCCATCAATCTGTGAGACTCCATCAGGACAAAGCTAGCAGTCCCACATCAAAATCCACTGTAAATTTCCTAAAAGAAATAGAACAAAAAAACTGGTATCAAGGCCATACCCTTCACTGATATCCCTACTAAATCTCCCGATGTATCACCTATGGATTTTTGTGCTTTCGGACATTTAAAATCTGCATTATCCAAACGTCGTCCCAAAACCCTTACAGGACTCTGGAAAGCTGTTCAGGAGGAATGGGATAGAATACCTCTTCTGACACTTCAAAAGGCATTATTATCCTGGAAATTGAGGTGTCGAAAGATAGTTCAGAATAAGGGATGTCAAATAAAACATTTAAAACACAAGAATTTTATGTAATTTAGTTTTATGAATACAATATATATCGTCTAAAAAATGTGTGAACAGCCTCTGTATATGTATATATATAAATCTTAAAGGATATTTTTAGAGACAAAATAATGTAGAAGAAATTAATCAAATTAAATCTATTAGAACGTACGAAAGAATATAGTACAATTAATATAGTACAGTTTGAGGAACATATCTTTTACTGTATTTTAATATTTTTTTAGATAATGTCCCATCGTCTGCCGCATTAGCAAGAAAAAAATATTTTTTGTCTATTTAATTGTTATCCACGTGACGATAAATTAATTTAAAGTACCAGAAAAAGAAATCACGTGATCAGCATTTAATAAATTGATTTCTAAAAATAATCTTTAAAAATTCCCCGAAAATCAGAAAATGGGGATAAATATTCGAAAAATATTTCATTTTAAAGTAATTTTTATGCTATTTCTCATGATATAAATTTTATAACTCTCCGATTATTATTTTAAATGCAAACCTGAAAAATGTTACAAAAACAGCTTAAAAATTTAATTTAAAAAAATCTATGAAGAATTTTTCAAAAATCTTTCTGAGTGCACTACTATACTATAAGAAGTATCGCCATGCATTTCCATGCTAAATTTCAGCCCTTTAGGTCCAGGGGTTTGGTCTGTGCGTTGTCTGTCAGTCAGTCAGTCAGTTAGGGATGTGTTCTATATATATAGATAAGAATTATGAAATAAAGCACTCAATTTTTCATTATTATTATTATTATTATTAATTATGTAGAACATTTTAGAAAATAATAGAAACCGTTATTTGAATTCATTACTTAACATTTCTATCGTAACAAAAGATAATCACGTTTCTAGGCTCTATGCTTCTCATCTATACATCATTTCCGAGTGTATTCTAAACTAGTGATTCCCGACATCTTGATATCCAAGGACCCCTCTTACAGTTGCATATGCGGACGATGGTTGAATGGCTGGGGCGCTGACCTTCGATAGCACGGTCTGTGGGTTCGAGACCCACTTTCCGCATGGATGTTTGTAGCCACTCGGAATCGGCTTGAAGCAGTAGGTCCAGGTTTAATGAGCCCTCGTATAGCAAGATAAAAAGAACTTTTTATATACCATATTTTTAAATTTTCTGTTGAATCATATAAACTTGACCATTTTTCCCTCCTTTTCTCTCTTAATTGCACAAACCTTCACTTAATTATTCTTTTTCACTTTCTGTTATTCCTGATGGGGATCCTTAGTCAAAATGAGGAAAAAATCTCTTGTAAAAATGAGGATTTCCACAGTAAAACTTAGGAAATTTTTTTCAATAATTACAAGATAAAAAGAAATTTTTTTATACCACGTTTTTAAATTTTCTGTTGAATCATATAAACTTGACCATTTTTCCCTCCTTTTCTCTCTTAATTGCACAAACCTTCACTTAATTATTTTTTTTCACTTTCTGTTATTCCTGATGGGGATCCTTAGTCAAAATGAGGAAAAAATCTCTTGTAAAAATGAGGATTTCCACAGTAAAACTTAGGAAATTTTTTTCAATGATTACAAGATAAAAAGAAATTTTTATATACCACGTTTTTAAATTTTCTGTTGAATCATATAAACTTAACTATTTTTCTTTCCTTTTCTGTCTTAATTGCACAAACCTTCACTCAATTACTTTTTCACTTTCTTTTATTTAATTTTAATCACTTTTAGTCGTTTGCACTATCCACAGACTTTATAAACTGCTAACTGTTATAATTTTTTAAAAACTTTTCGCACAATATTTTTTTAAACAAACTAAATTCACATGTATTATTCTGTTTTCAAAATCGTCAAACACCGTTACGCAAAGGTGCAAGCATTGAATTCGATCGGGGCGCCACCTTGAGGATTATTTTCGGCTAAAAGCATTAAAAGAATGCATTGTCATCGTGTTCTGAGGTATTCTAAAAGTTTCAAATGTCTAGCTAGTCGGAAAGTTAGTTAAACATCGATTGCAAGATTTGTACTAGACAAACAAGAAAGCGAGTTAATAAAAGCGTGGTAATAATGAATTCAAATCCGCTTAAAGATGGCTAAAAGTATTAAAAG
>OU015493.1:210612203-210762203 GCA_907164885.2 Dolomedes plantarius
ACTCATCAGCTTTAAATTTAAAAAAAAAGTATGTTGCTCCGATCATTATGAACCGAGTTATAAGTATTTTTTTCAAACGTAAACAATGGATATGTTAGTCAAATTAAAACTTTAAATGCCATTTTCTCAAAACAAGTTTTCATGTCGTTTCGGTAAGTTCAAAATGTTCCGTGCGTCATAATTTTTCTTGAATTTTCCTAAAATTTCATAAAATGATTATTTATGTATGTTAGAATAAAACTTAGTAATCAATTCATTATACTATTTTAAAACAACTTAAAATTTTTACAATAAAAAAATGTTTTTGATAAAATTTTACATAAAATGACCTATTTTTATCGATTTATTTTCTAGTTTCTATAAATATGACTGTAAATTAAATATTGCTACTGACTTTTATTATAACTATATAAAGCTAGCTTAAGAAGAGAGAAAATTAGATATGAGACAAAAATTAATGCGCATGGAGCATTTTTAAATAGAGTAATTA
The DNA here is from genome assembly GCA_907164885.2 of Dolomedes plantarius. Lineage (NCBI taxonomy): Eukaryota > Metazoa > Arthropoda > Arachnida > Araneae > Dolomedidae > Dolomedes > Dolomedes plantarius. Next base: position 210,612,694 of record OU015493.1, read on the forward strand.
ACAAACTGATTTTAATTAAATCTTAATTAATTACATTCTGATTTTTTTTTAAATTTAGAATTTCCATTTCTAAACAACACTGTATAAGTATACAAAATTTCATAGCAATTGGTTGATAAATAAAAAAAAAGTTTTTCATGGTCCATTGTCGCCTTAAATCTGACAAAATTGAATTAGAGCGAGTGGCTTTTTTTTATTATTTTTTTAAAAATTTTATTATTTATTATTATTTTAAACTTGCTGTGAGTTGGATCGCATCGATCCTCCCGAAATTTTCAAATTTTCGTTTGAAAAATTATCGGAAGGAAAAATGCGAGAAATTTATCTAATTATTACTTTTCAAGTCGTTGAAATGATTCTTTGTCCCTCACCTATGTCTTGCCTATTCAGACATACTGACGAATAAATATCCCTGAAAACCTCTTAACTAGGGAGATGAAAACTAAGACGATTACAAATCAAAATGGAGAATATGATTCGATTCGGAAATTTGTTTTCAAACGAAAGACAATTGGCTAAAACCCTTAAAAGCAAGTTGAAAAACAGTTCGGCAAAAGCTGTAGTTAACTGGATTATTTTTTAACTAGGTACAAATACAGCAGTATTTTGTTAATGATTATTGTTGTGGTCGTGATTATAAAAGATCAGCGCATTGCATTAAAAATAAAAGAATAAAACTAGAATTCAGTTACCACACATTATTTAAGACTTAAGCTAGGAGAGCACAAAAATTATTTGCACGTGGACATCACAATTCTTAGCACAAAAATTATTTGCACGTGGACATCACAATTCTTCATTAAAAGACCAAGTAACATTCGTATGTCTTGATTCCATTACATTGGTCAATTCCGCATTTGTACAAATCTGTCCAACACATGCGCAGGAACTTGGCTTACATAAGCTCGATTCCCTTCTTCGTAAAACCCTTCATCGATTAATTACATTTCCTTTGGATACACATGCAACCACGTGTTTCAGAAAGCCTTCTCTATAAGAACATCGATGGACACTCTCGCCGAAGAAAATTTGAAGACTGACTCCACATAACGTTCTTGAGACGGATTCAAAATTCACCGCACCTGTTTTGTCGCCAACGTTTTTTTAAACTTTGTAAGAAGTTCTGGAGAATGTCCATGCGCGCGCATTCATTGCCGCGCCACCGCTTTTAATTGGTCGAGGAGGAGCAAAGCAAACCAGTTCCGTCAAGTTTTAAATCGGATGTTCCGGAACTAGTTTTAAGTTGATGTTTTCATAACATATTTAAGACAGCATTCAAAGTCCAAATTTGATTGTTTAACTATTCCTGAACAAAATTTATGAGAAACAGGCAAAAATGAACAAAACTTTGTAAGGTATACATAAGATTCGATTCACAAGAATCGAACTTTTGAGTGAATGAATTAAAGAAATTGCTTGAGATATGCTAATTTCGGCATACGCGCTTGATATAAATACCATGCAGATTGATTAATGAAAAAGGTTGTTAAGGTTGAAGAAGGTTGTTAAGGTTGATAGATAAGCGAGATGGAGCTACGAGAAAAGCAGCTCCAGGTGCTATCCTGCGCTAGTGCTTAGGGGGCCCAAAGTTTACGTGGCAGTACTGCTGGTTTGACTCTCTGCTGCTTTGTGAGTATTTGCATAGTGTATTTCTATTGAATGTTACTATATATATTCCGTACAAGTAGTACGTATGCTTATTGCTGTAAAAGCAAAATCTATATGTGCAACGAATTCAATAAACATTGTTTCCTGTATAAACTGTGTTTGTATCAAATTCAAATAGAGTGCCCCTAAGAAAACTCTATAACTTTAGATATATATTCGTATTAATCTCTAGCACTGAACATTTCTTTGTACATCCGACTTAATTTTAATCTTTTGGAAATATCTTAAAACCAATAATTTGTAAATTCGCTCCGTTTTTGTCGTCGTTCCTCGACTTCTCTCTGATCGAATCAGGAACCCTATGAACACCACTCCAGTGAATATTCAAACTATTTTTATTTTGACGACTCCCAAACAAAAACAATGCTCAAACTTATTCACAGAACGTATTTACATTCGCTAATCTCTACCTCAGTCTCTGACTTGAGAGCTAAACAAAAAACCAGCGCGGGTTCGGGTCCACACTCCCACGCACTGTTCTCCCCAACACAGACTGACCAGCGTGGGTTCCCCCTCCCTTCCTAGGACTCCCACAGCGTCGTCCCCTTCCCAAGTAGAGAGCTCCAGTCACTACAATTCGGGTAAGTTTTCATGAGATAAAACCATTCCAAAGGAGGAATAGTCAAAAGAACTACAGTTAAAAACGCAGTATGCTAGCTTTCACCAAATTATGCGAGGGAAATTTTGGATGGAATTCGAAGAGTCGCATGTCAGTGTCGATTCCGATAGGCTTCAATCGATTTAATTCAGCTAAATGATGCAAACAGTAATCTAAATATACTAACCCAGTTAAAACCTGTTCTTAGTCTAGACGCATTCTTCTTCATAAAGTAAGGACGGAAATTAATTTAATACCAAAGAGGCATTGACTTAAGGATTCTCAGGAATTCAGAAACGAAACATATGACTTAAAATTTCAAAACTTCCTAAGTCCTGAATTTTTGACAATAAAACAATAAAACTAAATTTGGATTTCTATATATCGTGCACGGGGCTTGTGGCGGCCCTGTGGTACAGCGCGCTGGTTTTCGGTGCTGAGTGTGCTCAGATCGAATCCCATCGTTGCGCCACGAAAAATGCCTCCGTTCGTGTCGTCCCTTCATGGGGGGTAATGCTGTCCACCTATACGGTGCCCTCATAATAAAATGGACAGCAAAAACTGCGGCGTAGTTCAGGCAAATATTTCATTACAAGTGCCTCCGCATTGGTTAAATATATATATATATATATATATATATATATATATATCGTGCATGACAATATATTTCTACTGAATTATAATGTCCTGTCATTTAAGTAAAGTTGACAGTCGGAATAAAATCTTTCACCATAACAGAGTTATAACCTTATTCTTACCAAGGTTTCACTTCTTTGGAATCTCAATGAAAAATTGCAAAATGTAAATCAAATGCATTATATTTTTTCACGAAACTTTTCTTTTCAATGCGGAGGCACTTGTCGCGAAGACATTCGCCTATAATTCACCGCAGTTTTACAGGCCATTTTATTATGGGGGCGCCATATAGGCAGACCAGTATTGCCCCCTATGAAGGGACGACACAAACGGAGGCAATTTAGTGGCGCTTCACCAGGATTCGATCTGAGCACCCTCAGCACCGAAAACCAGCACGCTGTACCTTTCTATCTTTAAGGGGACAGTGGACCTTCAAACCTAACTTATTTTGTTTTGAATGGGTTTGCTTGAAATTTGAATATGTTATTAGTACCATAGATATGTAAAAGTGGTTGAAATTTAATGATGAAATATTAATAATTTATGAATTATGAATTATTGATTATATAAAAAATTGGCCTAATTAAAATGTTCCAGGCGCATTTCTTTTGCATATAATATGGAAATTTTTATTTACAGGATACCTTATAGAACTAACAATGAAACTCATTGCTTATTTTAAGCATTCTTTAATAATATAAAGAGAAAATAATAATAATAGTGAAAACACCCTTTTTATGACGCAAAATACCTCTAAATCATCTTTTCAAGTACAAAATTTTGAAATTATGAGCTACGAAGCATAATTATTTTCAATAAGATTTATGTGATATACAGTTAAGTATATAAAACTTAAATTTCAAAGCAATACGATAGTTAGAAATGCGCCTGGAGCACTTTGAATATTCGTATGACACGAAAATTTTTATTTTCAGAAAAACACATTTAAAGCTATTGCTATTAGTAACCACATAATATCTAAATTAAATACAAATGCCTATAACTAGGAAAGTAATCACAGAAATTAAAATTCTTTTTGCAAAACATTCCTACTTGTCCGTAGTTTGACAATTCGATAAAATAAAAAAATCGAATTTTTGGACAAATTTTACAATTTTGAAAGTCCACTGTCCCCTTAAATTCGCTTCTATGCATGTCGTCAAACAGACATCTTTTACACTTATATATATACTAGCTGAAAACCCGCACTTCGCTACGGAGTACATTCAAAGTAAAAACATCGGTGAATGTATGCAATTAATGCCAATATATATATAATAAATACGACGATCAATGTATATAATTGATGTAAAATATATATATATTTATAAAAAAATCGTAAGGGATATTTTTATAGACAAAATAATGTAGAAGAAGATATTCAAATTAAATCTAATATAAAGAATACTAAAGAATATAGTACAGTTTCTAGAACATTTCTTTTACTGTATTTTAATATTTTTTTGGATAATGTCCAATCGTCTGCCGCATTAGCAAGAAAAAAAAATTATTTTTTGTCTATTTAGTTTTTATGCACGTGACGATAAATTTATTTAAAGTACCAGAAAAAGAAGTCACGTGATCAGCATTTAATAAATTAAATTCTAAAAATTAATCTTTAAAAATTCACCAAAAATCAGGAAATGAAGGTAAAGATTCGAAAAAGATTTCATTTTAAAGGAATTTTTAGGATCTTTCTCGTGATATAAATTTTATAATCCTCAAATTATTATTTTAAATGCAAACTTAAAAAAAGTAAAAAAAACAGCTTAAAAATTTAATTTAAAAAAATCTAAGAAGAATTTTTCAAAAATCTCTCTTAGTGCACCCCTACACTATAAGAAGAATCGCCATGCAAAATTTCAGCCCTTTAGGTCCAGCGGTTTGGTCTGTGCGTTGTATGTCAGTCAGTCAGTGAATGAATGAATGAATGAATGAATGAATGAGTCAGTTACGGAACTGTTTTATATATATAGATAATACTGCTATGTATTTTGATTAAAACAATTTCTTATTTAAGGGGGTCTTCGCCGGACGATGGCCGAATGTCTAGTGCGCTGGCATTTGGTACCAGGTTCTGTGGATTCGAATCACACTATGGATGTTTGAAGAAGTTTGGGAATTGGATTAAAGCAGTAGATCCCGGAATAAAGAATCCTCGGGCAGCAAAAGATGACCGTAGCGCTCTCTACCAACTCACTTTACATCTTCCTCAGGATTTACAAGTTGCAATTGATTATTTCTCAACTTCGATGAAAAGTCAATATACAGGACTGAAGTAGTTATGGTATAGTTGCTCGTAGAATTAAGTAATTTCTAAGGTAACCGAATTCCTATCCCAGGTAGTATTTTTTAGCTGACGCTGCATATACGAGGCATTTTCGGAAAGTAAAGATACTTCCCCGATAGCAGCAAAGGAAAAGTTTCTGTGAGTCCGTTGGCAACACGGACTGTAACCTTGAACGTTTGGCTTTCCCCTCGAGGGTATTCGTTGCTTTTACGGTGAATATTGTTTGATCAGAACGTCTTTATAATGTCTGCGTCAATTCAGAATCCCGCCAAATGTGGGATACGGGATCCCCGCCAAAAAAAATCATGACTTCTGTTTTCCGGCTGGGTACAAGGTCCGGGCTGTATGGCGGGAGATCTAAAAATTTCCATTCGAAACTTTTGAGTGGTGCTTTGGTTTAAAGCGCTGTACGAGGACGAGCGTTGTCATGCGGCAAATAAACTGCTCGTGTCAGCAAGCCCCTGCGATTGTTTTGAATTGCTCGTCTGAAATGTCTCAAAGTCTCGCAATATGCATCAGCATTAATTGCGGTGCCGGGAGGTATGAAGTCAACCAGAAAAATGCCTTGCCTGTCCCAGAAAACAGGAGTCATCATTTTTTTAGCGGGGATTCTGTATCCCACATTTGGAGGGATTCTGAATTGACACAGACATTATTAAGATGTGCTGCTCAAACAAGACTCACCGTAAAAATAACGAATAACCCCGAGGGGAAAAACAAACGTTCAAGGTTACAGTCCGTGTTGCCAACGGGCTCTCATAAGCATTTCCTTTGCTGCTATCGTATCTTTACTTTCCGAAAATGCCTCGTATAATAGCCTGCCCTTTGCCTGCTCAGTCTCAAAATAGTCCCAGAGCCCTACATACAAAGAGTAGCGTAATACTGGGGAATTTTCATTTGTAAAAAGAATATCTTGCCCAAAACTTGCGTACCTGATTCTTACGCTACATATACCGCGTGCCCTTTGCGAGCTCAGATTAAAAATAGCGACACAACTCCACAACCAAAAATATTTTCCTAGTCAAAGAGAATATCTTCCCCAAAACATTCATGCCGAAACGTTTCCTGTTTTCGTTAAGAAATATTCCCTTGAAAAGCCACGTACAATAGGGTGGAACGAAAAAAACTTTGTTTAAATTTCAATATGCTCTAGTTTTCAAAAGTTGCCTTTTAACAAAATAAAGACGGAAATTAAATATTAGCGTAATTGGTGCATGTTTTCAGTTAGCGCAAGAAGGGCAAACTTTTGGTTTTTATTAAATTTTTGACAAATTTCGCAATTATTTTGAAATTGAATATACTTGTAGTACAAAAAAGTAGCAAAATATGTAATTTAAACATTCCTTTTAGTCAGGAGATCTGCTAAACAGATTATATAACACGTTTTACTTCATAAAAATAGTATACATAAAGGCACTTAAGGACGAGGCACTTAAAAGACACTCGGACATCACGGTGGAATGAAAAAAAAAATTTTCGGAATTTCAATATGCTCTAGTTTTTAAAAGTTGTCTTTTAAAATTAAAATTAAGAATATAAAATTTTTTTGCTCTACTAAAATATTTTTAAGTACCGCAAAGGGCTTCAAAATGCATATTTTTATGAAAAAGTGATTATATTTGTATTTTTTGTTAATTTCTTTTATAGTATATTAAAATAATGTATATTTTCTGTAAATAAAATATTCAAAATATGATATTTTGACAGAAAACTTGCATATTCTAAGTATTTCTAATTTTTAGATGCCATAACAGAACAACTGATTTTGTGGAATTTCGCGATTTTCATCATATTAATTTTACATTAGCATATTCTTATAATACACAGTGGAATGAAAGAAAAACAATTTTTAATTGACGGACCTTAGTTAAAATAAACAAATCACACTTATTTAGAAAAATATTAATGTAATGTCTATTAAGGCAAAACATTATTTTGAAAAAAATATTCATGTTTTTCAAAAGTCCATATTAATCACACATGGTTTCCATTACTTATTTCACTGACACATTGAATTGTTTTTTTTGTTTCAAATTTTGGCATTATTTTTTGAGAATGTATTTTTGTTTTTATCAATGCATCTCTTGGAGAAGTACCACGAACGAACAAGGATGACCAGGTAACTAATTTAACAATCCCTAATTACATACGTAGGATTTAATATGGAATCCTCGAGTTCCCAGCTTTTACAAAATGACAATTTGTTCTCGTACCTGAAGTCTGAATTATTTTTATCAAAAAATGTTATTTGTGCTACAAACCGACTGAGAATGTAACGATAGATGAGCAACTTTTTCCAACCAAGAGAAGATGCACGTTTATACACGACATGCCTAATAAACTGGTCAGATTTGGAATGAAATTCTGGCTGACTGTTGATATTAAGTCCAGATACCTGATAAAGGGGATACCTTACATGTGCAAAGTGGCTAACAGGCCATAAGAATAAATCATTGGAGAAAATGCTGTTATCCGTCAACTTTAGCCATACAAAAGCTCTGGAAAAAATGTAACAACATAAAGTATTTTTACGTCGATGAAACTTGACAAGAAACTTCGAGATGACGGTCTGAGTTTAGTTGGGATTATAGATGGAGCTAAGAAGGAAGTTCCCATATCTTTGAAGAAGACGCGGTTTCCACTGTATTCAACTACAAAGGATACACGCTGGTATGCTTCTTATATCATACCAATGCAAAAAGAGCAAAAATGGGCTTCTTCTAAACACCCTAAACGATTCAAATAAAATGTCACAGAATACGAAAAACACACCAGCAGGGATCGAATTTTATATATCGACTAAATATAGGGTAGATGTCGTAGATTAAATGGCCCGAGAGTATTCGGTGAAATCACCCTCACGCTACTGACCAGTACATTTTTTTTTAATATTCTTGACTTAGAAGCTATAAATGCATGGTTACTTTTCAAGGAAGTAACGGGAAAACTTGTTAGTCACCGAGACTTAAATTTCTTACTTGCTAAAGAGCTATGAGAAAATTATATATTGGAGACCGCCGAATTGTCTGTATTACGGACACCAAGAATACTGACTCTCAACCATCTTTCAAACGTAAAAAAAAAGTCAAATCAAATTATGTAAAGGAAACAAAACTTCTGTGAACTGTTCCACATGTAGCTTAACTGTTTGAGGATATTGTACTAGAGAAAAGGAGCGCTTCAACTACAGCTTAAATTACTGTAAGAAGGAATGAATCTGTAAGTACTAATATAATTAATAAATTAATTTTCTGTGATGTCATATTTTATTTTTACGCATCTTCAATTTTTAAAAAAATTGATTGATTAATTAACCTTCTATTAATTTATACTTTATTTTTACACTTTTTAAATAAAAAAAATATTTTTCTGAATGTATATGCATAAAAACGCCTCAATAAACTTTATGCACATTCAAAAAATTGTTTCAAAATTCATATCTTGCATGCTATCTCTCTATTCTAAAAAAAAGTAACTCCCGCTGCCGCTGTCAAAAGCTTGTCACGCTATCTCCTCTGGGGGAATGGGGTCGAGAGCGATATCCATGGATGCAGAAAAATGGGGGAACCAAAGTAAGACATGTCTCATCTTCGTCGGACTTTTAAGTTTTATTTTAATTTTACGTTTAGTCGGAAAATATTGACTTTTTCATCTTCAGATTACGATAACTCGCCAAAAAAAGATCGCAGAATTTTGATCGTTTTACAATCTAAAATTGCAGACATTTCTCTTTCAAACTAGACCTCATCTGTTTAAAAATATTTTAAAACAGACTATTATTTTCATCAAAAATTTAAACACAGTTTTTCAAGAAATATTCACTTTTTCATCTGTAGATTACGATAACTCGCCAAAAGATGATCGTAGAATTTTGATCTGTTTACAATCTAAGACACCAGACATTTGTCTTTCAAACTAGACCTCATTTGTTTAAATATATTTTAAAACAGACTAATATTTTCCATCAAAAAAAGAAACACAGTTTTTCAAGAAATATCGCCCCCTATGTGGATGTAATATCGATGCTCCTCGAGTTTTTATCTTACAAAGAAAATATTTACATCATCTGGAAGCTGAAAGCTTTCTTATTCATATAAACCTCATTTCAAGTCTATATCTTAAATTTTCGATTTTTAATTAAATTTTAAAGCTGATAATTCAACAGTGATAAAACGCCCTTCGCATTAAGGGTGACAACAGTAAATGAATGGATGATGTTACATTGCCCGAGAATCACTCCTATGTATCTCGCTATTAGCCATAACATAGCAGCGAGCGTAGCGAGCCTAGGGTCAAAGCCCCTAGTATTCTAAAAAATATATATATTTTAAAGTGATGCACATTGTTAGGAATAGAAATTATAAAATATTTTCCAGCACTTAGAGAAAAAGACTTCAATACACTAAATTTCTATATCGACCTGATATATGCAGGCAAACAAAGATACAAAAAAAAGAACACACTCTTTACTGCTCAAACAAAGAATCAAACCATACTGGAAAACGAAAACATTTTCAGACTTACCTGGGTAGTTCAGAAGTACTTTAAAACGGCGACGACACAGTAATTCAACTCAAATAAAAGGACATATTATTATAACATTCTTTATCTATATATATAAAACAGTTCCGTAACTGACTGACTCACTGACTGACATACAAAGCACAGACAAAACCGCTGGACCTAAAGGGCTGAAATTTTGCATGGCGATTCCTCTTATGGAGTAGGGGTGCACTAAGAAAGATTTTTGAAAAATTCTTCTTAGATTTTTTAAATTAAATTTTTAATCTGTTTTTGTATTTGTTTTGAGTTTGCATTTAAAATAATAATTTGAGGGTTATAAACTTTATACACGAGAAAGATCATAAAAATTTCTTTAAAATGAAATCTTTTTCGAATCTTTACCTCCATTTTCTGATTTTTGGTGAATTTTTAAAGATTAATTTTTAGAATTTAATTTTTAAATGCTGGTCACGTGATCTCTTTTTCTGGTACTTGAAATAAATTTATCGTCAAGTGCATGACAACAAAATAGACAAAAATATTTTTTCTTGCTACTGCGGCAGACGATTGAACATTATCGCGAGGTTAGGCTTAGCTGTTTCCGGCGCAGCAACGGATAGCCAGAAATAGTTAACTTTGTACACTTTTTTCTTCAGTACTTGTTGAAATTTTACTCTATTTTATAAGAAATTTTCCAAACAATTTATTATTTGATATGATTAAGTGTAGATATCTGAATTGTGATCAATAGTACGTACAGAGAGTGATATAATCCACGCTACATTTTAGTAGTTAATTGCTAGATTTTTGCTCCATTATTTTTACGTGAAAATATTTTTTCCCAACAATTTCTTATTTGATGCAATGATGTAAAGTGTGGATATAATTATTTTGAAAAATAGTACATGCAGAGAGGGATTTAATTTTTGAAATCATCGGTGTTGGGTTGCTCAGTCTTATCTTTAACTCCGTTCTGAAGTAATGAAATTTCGCATTTTTTAATCACGATGTTTTAGAATCAGCCTTATAGAGAATATCCCGTAACAAAGTATATTTATGATGACAGGTAATGGTAACATTCCTTACATACTGTCCGACCACAGTACGAAGAACCACGGTTGGCATAGTGCCAAGACGATTCTATTAACGCTGTAGGTAAGGCTGTTTAGGAAGGAGGGGAAAAAATCTCGTATTCTCTCCACATTCTTTAGAATCGGTTACTAACTGCGCTTGCTTGCTTTTTCCTCGTCTGTTATTTTGATTATTATATTAAAATTAATGCATCCTTTACCCAACACGACTGCTCGGAATAAGCCGTTCCGTAGTGATTGTAAACGTATAATACACAGTGTAATTAAATTGTGTGATAAAGAAGCACTAGAAGGAAATGTTATTGTTCCACTTTCGCAATCCCTAAAGAGAGCTAGTGAAATGACCGGGATATCGATGTCCAGTGTAAAAAGAATACGTAGAGAAGCAAAGGGTGAAGAAACTCCAAAATTTGAATCTCCGTGGAAACGTCAGAAAAAAAGAACCACCGAAAACGTAGCTTTAGATAATTTTGATTGTGATGTAGTCCGAAAATATCCACTCCTATAAAACTCCTATTTTTAAAATAGATTTGCTTCTTTCTTTTTATTATTTTGAAATTATTATTCACATATTCGATCAAAAATAAAGTTTTAAAAAATAACTTTAAAATTGCGGACAAAAAGCAGTCTGAAATGCATTCCGTATTTCATAAACACACACATCCGAAAATATGACGTTTTACCCTATTTTCTAAGTAGACTAGCTTTTCTCGCGCATGCGCAACAGATTCCAGGGACCTTGCTTCCGTGGTCGGACAGTATGTTACTTTAAGTTGAGTTGTTTTGCAAAAGAAAATATAAGACTAATAGCGACCATGCTGGTCGCGCAGCGGCTAGTCCTTTTTATTTATTGTGAATTTAAAAAAAAAATTTTTGATGTCGTGTCAGTTTCACACAATTTTCCGGAAAGTCATATTAACGTATACAGAAGCGAGCATTTTATTGTTAAGTAGCCAATCAAAATGATTACCATTCCTGCATAATTAATAGAATGCGCTCTGCTCGAGCTATTAGGACAGTGTTATTATGAAGCATCCAGCGCCTTAAAAAATGGATGAAAGCAGTCATTTGTGGCACAATGCAGGCGCACAAAAGCAAAATGAACTTCTGCGGCCATCCAAAGTGAATTAATCTTCGCGGCATGACTCTCGACTTCTCGTTTTCAGATGAATTCATTTTCCAAGTCATTTGCGGAGGGTATGTTTTAATGGATATTTAATGGCGATGACTCTTTCTCTCCGGCCGTTTCTCTTTCTTTCTTTTAAAATTCAGAAAAGGGAAAAATAAGTTTGCATATACATATATTTCGGCTGCGCCCGGAGGAATCAAATATCGAGATAAAGTCCGGGATCGTTACGGAGATAACGGATGTAAAGTTCGAGCTGAAACGTGTGATATTTCGAGTCAATTAACTTAGTAACATTTACTAATAACGTGAACCCACTCTTAAGGGGAGTGGTCACTTTTATGTACCTTTAAAAGTATTATTTTTAGACCATGTTCGATTGCATGTACTACTCATGATTTTTGCTTGATTTACATGAAATTTTTTGAGTAACTGCTTAGAATACTGTTTATTATATATGTAATATTTCAAGGTAATTAAAAAAATAAAATTATTTTTTATGCATAAAAAGTGAATAATTTTTTAAAATCGAACATTTTGCAGTCAACTACTGTGCGCATTCTGTCAAAATAAATTATTAAGGTACAGTAATAATTGTTTACTATATGTGACTACAATATTTCAGGCAACAATATCCACCAACAATATTATAAAATATATTAAAAAAAATTAGTACATGCTATTTTTAATTAGATATTTCAAAAATGACTGAGTAAAGCTTGTAAAAAAATTCTTAAAAAAACTAAAATATGTTAAGGATAAAAAATGTTGGTGTATTTTGTTACCTGAAGTATTGTAATCACATATAGTTAACAATTATTACTGTACGTTTATAATTTATTTTGACAGAATGCGCACAGTAGTGGACTGCAAAATGTTCGATTTAAAAAAAATATTCACTTTTATGCCTAAAAATAATTTTATTTTTTTAATTACCTTGAAATATTGCATATATAATAAATTGTATTATAGGCGGTTATTCAAGAAATTTCGTGTAAATCATGCAAAAAACATGAGTAGTACATACAATCGAACATAGATCTAAAAATGATACTTTTAAAGGTACGTAAAAGTGACCACTCCCCTTAAAGGAGCTAAATCGGATGCAACAGCTTTGTGAGTAAATGAAGAAAAGCAAACGAAACATTTATTTTCACTTTTATCCTGTACAGTAATGTTAAATTAAATGCGAAAATTACTTTTCTGATTAAAGGGTTAAAAAAGAGAGACAGTACTATAAAACAATAACGGATAAAAGGGTTTTTGACCCGGGTTTCCCCGAACCCGAAAACCCGGGTTTTTTTTAAAGATTTTACGAACCGAGGAAGTTTTAATGTAAGTCCGGGAAATTAGTTATTTATCTAATACAGTAGAATACCAATTATATTCCATAATTTGGAATCAAGACCAATCATATGATGAGTTTGGTAGTAAAAGTTTTAAAAACAAAATATTTGATCTCGCAACAACCTCAATAAAACGATTCCTCGACGTAAATGATAATGGGTCAGAGTCTGAACCAGAAGTAGCAGTTGAGGTGAGAGTTAAAGATGGAATTGAAGGTGATGCTACGAGTAATGGTGCTTGTACTAAACAGATGTCCCTATCTGATGAGCTTAGTATGTTTCTGCAGGAGAATGATAATAAGGAAAATCATAAAAAATCAAAATCTGGTTCATATATCATAAGAAAAAAATTTAGTTGTTTCGGGCAACAAAAAGCCGACCTGAAATGCTAGATAAACGTTTCAGGTCTTTAACAACAATTCGACCAACTTCGGTGGAAGCAGAACGAGCATTTTCTGTAATGGGTCTCTTTGCTAATAAACTCAGAAGTCGACTCGATGATGATACGTTGAGGGCAATGCTGGTTGTAAGGCAGTTCTATAAAAAATGAGATATTTGTACCACTTTTATTTATGTTATACATATATCTATATGTATATTAAAATCAATTTTATTTACTGTTATTTTTTACATTTGAAATTCTGAAATAAATTAAATGCTTCCAATAAACTATTTATAATTTTAGTTCTTTGCTATTGACCCCCTGGAACCAACCAAGTAAACCCGGGAAAACCCGGGTTTTAAATTAAAAAAACCCGTCAAACCCGAAACCCGCGTTTTAAATTTAAAAAAAAACCGTCAAACCCGAAACCCGGGTTTTAAATTAAAAAACCCGTCAAACCCGAAACCCGGGTTTTAAATTAAAAAAACCCGTCAAACCCAAAACCCGGGTTTTAAATTAAAAAAACCCGTCAAACCCGAAACCCGGGTTTTAAATTTAAAAAAACCCGTAAAACCCGAAACCCCGGTTTTAAATTTAAAATACCCGTCAAACCCGAAACCTGGGTTTTAAATTAAAAAAAACCCGTCAAACCCGAAACCCGGGTTTTAAAAAGTTGCTCAAAATCGAAAACCCTAGTGTGTACCTATAAAAATAAAAGTGCAAAGCTAAGTATCCCGCAATAAATTCGCTCGTCCCTATCACGAGATATCTATTTTGAAGTCTCGTCAGAGAAAATATTTTCTATACCGCGGATTCCCTACCTGTAGATCGCGAATTTTCTGCGGTTCCGCCAGGGTTTTATTCCGTTAAAACAACTTTTTCGCGAATTTTCCCTAAAACAGTTGTCAATGTTTATTGATCACGAAACTGTAGGGCAGTGATGTTTTTAAAGGAAAAAAAAATTGTGCGGTCGGGGGACCTCCGTCAGGAACGAAGTTCCTTACGTTATATTTTCAACTCTAAACGTGATTTAATATGTAGATTTCTGTTGATTATATTAGCGTATTTTTGTCACGCCAAACAGTGCAGCACTCTGTTATTCAACCAACCAACCAACCAACCAACTCTCTCTCTCTCTCTCTCTCTCTCTAATTTGTATATTTTATTTTTAATTTTTTAATTTTTCATTTTATTTTCATGTATCATTTTATTTTTATTTATCATTTTTTCAACGCAAAAATATAAAATAAGGTTTCAAATCAATAAATTTCATTTAATATTTTACGAAAAATAGTCATTTATTAAAAATTAAATATAAAATAGTGAATTATAAGTTATATATAAAAAATTCTAAATAAGAGAAAAAAAAAATTTAATTATTTTTCTACCTACCCCAAACCCAATACAACCGTAAAGCAATTCTAATTTTCGAGTAACTAACTAATTACCACAACTGATACAAGGGAGCACAAACTAAGTAACATAACCCGCTTACAAGGAGAACCGCCACCAAATCAACCCATTAGCACCCTTTACACGTACGCTCTTTCCCGCATGAAACCACGATCCCGCGCGATTGAGTGCACGTAAAGGAGAGGAAGGGAAAGCTGCTTTTGAGCGTACTGCAAGTTTTCCCGCGCGCAATCCCGTACGCTGCAAGCACTCACGAAAGAGCGCACGTGTAAAAGGCGCTATTGTCAACAAACAAAACTCTCCGACCAATACTGAGCCCCGGGGTAGCCGCACCCAAGGCTAAATGAAAACGTATTAATCTAATCAAAATATCCAGTGCCCAATCACAAGAATACCAGGCAATCGCCCAATAAACCTGACAGCACCGCCGAGGCCCGAACTCGGGATCTGTCACACTCCAGACCAAGCCGGATAGCACCACGCCATTCGGATGATTCAAAAACCGATAAAAAGGGAAAGGTCGCCTGGAGGGGACATAACGCTTTTTCGTTACGTGACAATTTCTGCCAGTTCACTCTACTGTAAGCCACGTAAAAGAACTTAGTTCCAAAAAAGTTCCTTGCAGTACACAAATTCTAACCGTGAGTTTGTCTTTCAGCCGAGTATGCTGTCACTTTTGGCACGACTGCCCCCAACGGAATAAAGCAATATGTGTTTAGGTAAGAGTTTTACAATTCTGAATCAATAAATCCCTTGTCTGGGACAGACAAGGCTAGGTAGAAGGTCCGGGCTGTATGGCGGAAGATCTAAAAATTTCCATTCGAAACTTTTGAGTAGTGCTTTGGTTTAAAGCGCTGTACGAGGACGAGCGTTGTCATGCAGCAAACAAACTCCTCTTGTCAGCAAGCAACTGCGTTTGTTTTGAATTGCTCTACTCAGATGTCTCAAAGTCTCGCAATATGCATCAGCATTAATTGCGATGCCGGGAGGCATGAAGGCCACCAGAAAAATGCCTTGTCTGGCCCAGAAAACAGAAGTCACGATTTTTTGGCGGGGATCCTGTATCCCACATTTGGTGGGATTCTGAGATGACGCAGACATTATAAAGACGTGCTGCTCAAACAAGGCTCACCGTAAAAATAACGAATAACCTCGAGGGGAAAGCCAAATGTTCAAGGTTACAGTCCGTGTTGCCAACGGGCTCACAGAAACTTTTCCTTTGCTGCTATCGGTGAAGTATTTTTACTTACTTTCCGAAAATGCCTCGTAATATGGAATAGAAATTGGATGATCCGTGGTTTTCGGTGATGCGTCCATTACTCCTCCCCTCCATGAACCCGGATAATCGTCAAGTACACTGTATGGACTATTGGTCGAAAGAAAAATATATGCCAGCTATTCAGTCTCGCACGAAATATCGTAGATTTGGGGAAAACACCTGAATAAAGCTAAAATCTCCTCTGTGGAAATAAATTTGTTAACGCCAAAGTCCTTCCTACATCGCTCCCAAACTACAGAAATAAAAGGGATCGCCCATAATAGAAATTTTTCTTTAGAATAGAATATTACTCTTGACAAGTACCCCTTCGCATTTCTCGACGACAGTTCTTTTTTATTTATTTATTTTTTACAGTTTTAGTTATAAAATACATCCAACTTAATTATCGAAGAAGTATTGAATCTATAAAGAAGAGATATCTCTTGCAAACTATTGAAGAATATAAACAAAGGGAATGAGGAAAAATCTACTCCTGTGTGTTACGCTTCATGTAAAAGAAATAGTATTGCGGTAAAGCTGCTGTGTACTAACCCTATTGGGTTCGGTTACCTCAATGTTAACCTATAGACTAAATGTGTCTGACGATTGTCCACTTGGATTCAAAGAATTTTTTTTGTTTTTGTGGGGGGAGGGGGGGTTGTACTCTATCATAGAGAAAGAAATTTGACACCTTGGGGCATTTTTCGTTTTTTTTAAATGCAAATAAAATTGTTTTAATTTAAATGATTCGGGGGGGGGCGAATCTGGTCTAGTGTGTATTAAAACCTCCTAAATTCCTTTGATGGACATAATTTTTAAAATGAATCCCATTGCGAGTTGCAGAAAAGTCAAAGTTTAGGCTATCTGAAAATACCATTTTTATTACCAAGTTTTTATTAACTCGCTTTCTTGTTTGTTTGTGTGTGTGTGTGTGTTTGTTTGTCCGGTACAAATCTTGCAATCGGTATTTAACTGACTTCCCGACTAGCTAGACATTTGAAACTTTCAGAATAGCTCAGAACACTATGACAACGCATTATTTTAATACTTTTCTCCATCTTTAAGCAGAATTGAATTCTTTTCAAATTAATTTTGTTTTGTAGACTGGTGCAGCCATCTATCGCACGGGACGGGAACGAAAAGTTAAACGCAAGTTAACTTCCAATTAACTTCATTTTCCTTTCAAGTTGATGGGATAATTCATAAAAAACATTTAAGAAGTATTTATTAATACATAGAATTGTCAAGTTTATATGATTCAACAGAAAATTTAAAAGCATGATATATAAAACGTTCTTTTTATCTTGTAATTATTATTATTGGATAATCGACATTTAGGGAGCAATCAATAGTAAACACATTTTCTCCATAGGTTAATATAGAGGTGAGCGAATCCAATAGGGTTAGTACACAACAGATGAAAAAAACAAGAAATGACAACAACAGACAGAGGAAATTCAAGAAAATGTAGATCTGTGCACTGTGCTTCACACAAACAATATAGTACTGGGATAAAACAACCATTTGTATGGCTTTTAAATAATAAATGACAACAACGGCAAGTATTAAAAGCATCCAAATAAAAATTTCGTGTTCCCGTGTCAGAATGCATGCAGAAAGGAAATGTTTCAAAATGCAAGAGAAGGTTGTAAACATTATTCAAGGGATTCTGCAACCAAGAAAAAAATTATTTCCAAATTCACACGAGCTTGAGATGAGAAAAATTTGCTGGGAAATCTCTCTTACTAGAATCTGAATGACATTGATTATTATCATGGACATCTGGGACCTAAAAAATGACTATGTAATTGGAAACGTTTGTCTCTCTATATAAAGAATACCAGTCATTTATTTTATTTTGCTTTGAAAACAAACATTTTTAAAGCCACTGCATCATAAAAATACCACGACTAATGAATAGTAATATTGGTTTTGGCAAGCCTGCGTTTTCCTAAATGAACTATACAGAATATCGAATTTTTCAAGTCGATATGCCTGGCTCAAAATTAAGTTAGTCTTATAAACTACATCATAAAGATTCAATTATCGATACGCTTTTTTTAACTCATGCTTTTAATGCTTCACTTCTAAATTTCAAATATGAATAGAAAGATAATTATATATGAGTAACAATATACCGTTAAGTGACAAACTATTACAAACTATTTTCTTTTTTTCCAACTTAAATTATCGGAATAATTAATATTCAATTAAGTTTTTCAATTGTATATTGAGATATTTACCAGAAATATTCTTTTCCGAATGGGTTCATTGCTGTTAACTATATTTATCCATCCACTTTTCACTCAAGTTTCTTATTTTTAAAGGAATAATTAATCCCAGCTGATATCAAATATCCACTCTTTTCATTAACTAATAAGAATAAATTGAAAGACAGAGTGAAAGAAGCAATGTGACAGAGTGAAAGAATGACAGAGTGAATGAAGCAGAGTGAAAGAAGTGCAATATCACGTAGCGATTTAAAATGTGCAGTTTTAATGGATTCAAGAAGTTACGTTTTTCAAACTTCTCATTCGTTGAAAAGAGTACACTTTCCTAGTTAAGGGGAATGTGGACTTTCAAAATTGTGAAATTTGTCCAAATATTCGATTTTTTAATTTTATTGAATTGTGAAACTACGGACGAGTAGGAATGTGTTGCAAGAAGAATTTTTTATTTCTGTGATTACTTTCCTAGTTATAGGCATTTGTATTTAATTTAGATATTATGTGGTTACTAATAGCAATAACATTAAATGTGTTTTTCTCAAAATAAAAATTTTCATGTCATACGAATATTAAAAGTGCTCCAGGCGCATTTCTAATTATCGTTTTGGTTTGAAATTCAAGTTTTATATACTTAACTGTATATCAAATAAATCTTATTGAAAAAAATTATGCTTCGCAGCTCAGAATTTCTAAATTTTGTACTTGAAAAGATTATTTATAGGAATTTTGCGTAATAAAAAGGGTGTTTTCACTATTATTATTTTTTTCTCTTTATATTTTTAATGAATGCTTAAAATAAGCAATAAGTTTTGTTGTTAGTTCTGTAAGGTATCCTGTAAATAAAAATTACTATATTATATGCAAAAGAAATGCGCATGGAACATTTTTAATTAGGCCAATTTTTGATATAATTAATAATTCATAATTCATAAATTATTAATATTTCATCTTTAAATTTTAACCACTTTTTACATATATTTGGTACTAATCACATATTCAAATTTCAAGCAAATCCATTCAAAACAAAAAAAGTTAGGTTCGAAGGTCCACTGTCCCCTTAAAGATAGAAATTTAATCAACTTTACATAAATTTAATGTGTAAACAGTCTTAAAAGGATCTAATTATTTGTCTATGCGAATATAAAAACAAACTGTTTAGTAAAAATAATTCCCCAAATTAAGAAAGATTGGTTTACGGGAAACATGGTGTCGTCCACAAAGAACATTTATATTAAAGTCAAAGAATTCGACTGATTCAACTCATAGCCGGAATACAATATTTTCTTAACTCTACTTTTGAGTCTTTTAGTAACTCTAAGATGTTTCTTTCGTATGTGTTTTCCTAACTGCTTCATTTATATCTCATGATATAAACATAAAAATTCTGTATCTGTATTTTGGAGAAGTTTTCGAGGATATTTCATACAAGGTGATTTTTAGTGGATTCCATCCGAAATACAAAAAGGTTTTATATTTTCTTTAGAAAATCTTATTAAAATAAACATTATGTAAGATGCAATTTATTGTATTCGCTATGAGGAAATGTCATTTTTCTGTTATATTTGCACGATTCTGACTTTCTTTTAATAAAACCTGCCTTTAGTGTTATGTCATAGGATTTATTTTTAATGATAACATTTGTAAAAAAGAACGTTCTGAATGTACAGAACCTTTTTTTTTTTTGCCAAATCTACGAGAGGAGCGTCTTTGATATAGATAAAAAGCTTTAAATCAGTTTTATTGAAATAAGAAAGGGAACAGAAATTCGACAACACACAATTTAAGATTCACTTTTACTACGAAGAGTTCCAAATCTTAAGTGAATAAAAACAGAAGCGAAACTGTTTAGATTGCGAGAGAAAGCATAGATACACATCTCTAGCTTACCCAGAAGTCTTGGACTTGGGTTCTCCTTTTGTTACGGTCTCGTCAGCAGTGAATAACTAAAAAGTGCACCGGGGGGGGGGGGGGGAAAGATCCGTGGCGTTGCCATACTACATATAGTGAATAGTGTGGATAACTGCTCTCTTCCGAACCGTGGGACATGTGATGCTGCGTTTTCATTCATGTAATCTGCTCTGCTCTGCCTTAGGGAAGCTAGTGATTTATGTTCACTGCGTACTCTGTATATGCGTGGATCGCCTCCTCTGTCGGTCCTGCTACAGAGCATCAAAGATCCCGGGGTCCCGGGGGTCAAATGGTGTCAATGGTGGCGGGGGACAAGGCGTGTAGGGTTACCGTGACTAATGTGATGACAGGAGTGGGGGTGTCTCCATGCAGAGAACTCTGCATGAATGCATATGCACCATGAAGGAAAACTTCGACATTCTCCTAGTTTCCTCCCTCTGGAGCTGCGTTTAGTAAAGAAGCCAATTACAGATGGGATAAATAGGAGCTTCGCCAATTCTGTTTGCTTATGTTCTTTTAAAGCTTTTATAGATGATCAATTTTTTTTCTTTTGATCTTTTAATAAAGAAGACGAAATTAACTTTTGAAATAATCGTAGAATATTTATAAGATAAGGCAAAAGAGAGATAACACAAAATGTGTTACGTATTAGGACTTAAATGTATTTTTCTGAGTTCTGCACATTTTTTCACACAAAAAGTTAATTATCTTTACATCTTTGTCATAAGTACTGTGAATATGCAGTTGTATTCTCGCGGATAATACCGATGTATTTAAAAGGGACATATTGGACCTTCAAACCTAACTTTTTTTGTTTTGAATGGATTTGCCTGAAATTTGAATGTGATTAGTAACATAGATATGTAAGAGTGGTTAAAATTTAAGGATGAAATATTATTAATTTATGAATTATTAGTTGTTAATTATATCAAAAATTGGCCTACTTAAAAATGTTCCATGCGCATTTCTTTTGCATATAATATGGTAATTTTTTATTTACAGGATACCTTATAGAGCTAACAATGAAACTTATTGCTTATTTTAAGCATTCATTAAAAATATAAAGAGGAAAAATAATAGTGAAAACACCCTTTTTATTACGAAAAATACCTATAAATCATCTTTTCAAGTACAAAATTTAGAAATTCTGAGCTAGGAAACAATTTTTTCAATAATAATTATTTGATATACAGTTAAGTATATAAAACTTGAATTTCAAAGCAATACGATAATTAGAAATGCACAAGGAGCAGTTAGAATATTCGTATGACACGAAAATTTTTATTTTGAGAAAAACATATTTAAAGTTATTGCTATTAGTAACCACATAATATCTAAATTAAATACAAATGCCTATAACTAGGAAAGTAATCACAGAAATAAAAAATTCTTTTTGCAACACATTCCTACTCGTCCGCAGTTTCACAATTCAATAAGATAAAACAAATCGAAGTTTTGGACAAATTTCACAATTTTGAAAGTCCACTGTCTCCTCGATGTATTTAAGTTGCATTTATTAAAATTCGACTTCCTACGCCTTATGGTTCTACAGATACAGTGTTTGTTTGGGGAGGGGATTCCGCTTTAACCCGCCTTAAAATTCTTAGTTTAAAAAAAAAATTCTTAGTGAGTACCTCGGTCCTAAGAAAAACCTCCCTACAAAATTTCAGCTTCCTAAGCCTTATGGTTCCAGAGGATGGAGTGATTAGTCAGTCAGTGACTGAATTGTGTCACCTATACAATTATTAATAACTCAGAAGATACGACATAAACCTGTAAGTATCCAACAGGGAAAGGCGAATTATCCTTTATTCTTATTCTAACGTCAAAAAGAAAATTTCTGCAACGTGTCACATGTCGCGAATGAACAGCTGAAAAGAAAGAAAACATGGAAAATACAGTGTCATCGAAATGAGGTCGTTAGAGCTCAACAGCGGCCGGCCTTAATCATCGAGTTCATATCACTATAGTTCAACAATGCAGTCTTGTTTATCTTCGCTAAATATAATATTTAGAAGAAGAAGAAAGTTAAACTAACAGAATAAGGTGTCCTAGTACATAATAATATCAATTATATAATGATATACAGGTAACCCTCATATAACACGGTAGATAGGTTCCTAGAAAATGCCGTGTTGTGAGAAACCGTGTTATAGAAGACCTACAGCCAGTACAAAAAGAGGGGTTACGTTCCGAAAACTTATTAAAAACACGCTTTTTTTAAAATTCCCATATAAACAACTTAATAAATTTCCTCGTCATCACTGCTCAGCACAATCAAACGAGAACGTTTTTTCGGTTGAACGATATCACCTTCACTTTCAGAACCTTTTTCTTCATTTAGAGTTTTTGCACCTTCTATCCTCTAAAAAATCTGCAATTTTGGATTGTTTGCCGGTTCTTACAAAGTCATTGTATATTTCACTGTATGGACATAGACAATTTTGCAGCTACCTTTTGAATTTTCGGCTTCTTTCAGCGGAAGGGTCTGCATTCAAGAAAAATGATTCAAGATTTTCGGCTAACCTTAGGCCTTCTTGTTGTTTTAATGAGTTATAAATGAATGAATTATTATTTGTTTATACAGTTTCATGTAAAGTCACTGATAGTTCATTATTCCTTCCCGTCATTATTTTAAGGTAATTTAGTTTTTAAATGTGTTAAACACATATCGTGTGATCTAGTGCTGTAGAAGTACAGTGTTGTACAAAGGGTTTCGTAATTTTTTTTTATCGTGTTAGAGCGAAACCGTGTTACAGCTTGCAGTGTTATACCAGGGCTCCCACAATTTACTCTGTCATGTTAGAGCGAAACCGTGTTGTAAGATGCCGTGCTGTAGGAGGGCTACCTGCAATCGGCTGGATCAAAAGCAATTTGAAATAAGTCAAATGAAATAACTTTTGAGACAATTAGACTTTTGCGAAATATAAAATTGTAGATCCTGAATAGGTCTCGAAACTTTTTTTCTGTTTAATTGTATTAAAGAGAACATATATGGATTCCTCGATGGTGTGTTAGGGCTGTGATACCCCAACCGGTGTGCAGCGAGATTTTTCTGGGGATAGCAAAAAAAAAAATATTACTATCACCCTCTTAAAATAAATATTATGTTGCTATCAAACGTGTATGCTTTAAGAATCAGTTGCAAACAAAACTCTTCTTAGCGATGTCCATTGTACTAGTCTAGTGTGAGGCTATATTGAATCCCATGACTAATTTTGAAAATGTATTAATGTATTCTATTGTGATGTTTGTTACTTATACTTTTCGAAAAATAATCAGCAATGGATTTCACATTAATTGAAACTTAAGGGAACGGTGGACATTAAAATTTACTTTTTTTACTTTTCATCATAGAGACACGAAATTTTGTACATATACACATTTCACTATAAATAAATAGAATACCTTAAAAGAAATTTCCAATCTCACTGTAATTTTAAGATTTTTTAAAAAAAATTAAATTTATAAACAAAATTTTAAAATGCTCCTTGCTACTTAATTTTTGCGATATTTCCTAGATTTTGCATTTTAATCTTTTTAAACTGTGTAACAAACAAATCTGAGTATCAATTATTTAATCCCTTGAATAGTTAATTTTCGAGAGTTTTTTTTCTGAATTCCGTCCCGATTTTCATCAAAATTTTGCCTTTTGGAAAGATATAAATCAAATTTAATTACCTTAATAAAGTCGAATTGTAAAATGCATACCCAATTTTTTTGTAAACAGCATCAGGATTCTTTCTTATCAATTTCATGAATTTTGAAGAAAAATTAAGTAGCATAGAGCATTTAAAAAATCTAAAAACCTTGAAAAATCTGTTTTGAGAAAAACAGATTTAAAATTTATTTCTGCACTTACCCATTATAAATCACTTTGTAGAAGTTTCATAAATGATTTTTTACTTGAAACAAATTATTTTGGTACTAATAATCTACAGAAATATATAATTTTTTTACAATAACACAATCAGTATTATAATGACGAGATTTGCTCAAATAAAGGTCCACCGTTCCCTTAAATTTGACAAGTTCCTGCTATAAATTACGCATTGATTCAATATTTAAAAAATTGAAAAAATAGAATTCTAATGATTCTCGAGGGTGTCGCAGACGTAAATAATTTGGTAATCTCCGTTTTTGACCGTTAAACTAAAAATCTAAGAAGAAAAAACATATTTGTCAAGCATACACATTACATACTAATTGCTGTTTCCAGTCGACCTTACAGATGAACTAATTTCTGTATTCTTAATATTATGATTTTCAACATTTGGCAAAGATGCGTTGAGTATAATTACATATATTACGTGAATTAGTACATTTATTTACTATACACCCGTCATGTTTTGACGGGCACTAGTATTGTTTTAAAACGTCAAAATTTTAAATATAAATTCACAAATATATATATAAGCATAACTGTGCATTGAATTTTCTTTTTTGCATGAATCTAAAGCCATAAATGATTTTCTTTTTAATTTGTCTGTTTTTTATGCATTTGGAAGTTTTATTCTTTTCGTGATATATAAGCATGAAAAATATTTTTGGTGTCAAAGAATTATGCCCAGTTTTGTAACAAACGCGATTAACAACCTTGAGAAGTTCGGAAAAAAATCAGAAGAAAATCAAAGCGCATGGAGCATTTTGAAAGATTCTAGAATTTTTGAAGAGGAACTTTTTGAACAACGAAAAATATTCTTCCGCAAAATGCTTATTTGTGAATTCTAAGTGTCTTCTAAGTGACAAAACAAAATATTAATTATTCTCATCTATATATATATATATATAAAACAGTTCCGTAGCTGACTGACTGACTGACATATAACTCACAGACCAAACCGCTGGACATAATGGGCTGAAATTTGCCTCGCCATTTTTCTTATAGTGCAGTGGTGCAATAAAAAAGATTATTCTAAAATTCTTCTTAGATTTTTTTAATGAAATTTGTAAGCTGTTTTAGTAGCTTTTTTTAAGTTTGCATTTTAAAACAATAATTTGAGGGTTATAAAATTTAACTCCTTTAAAATGAAATCTTTTTCAAATCTTTGCCTCCAATTTCTGATTTTTGGTGAATTTTTAAATATTAATTTTTAAAATTTAATTTATCAAATGCTGATCGCGTGATTTCTTTTTCTGTTCCTTTAAATTAATTTATCGTCACGTGCATGACAACGAAATAGACAAAAAAATATTTTTTTTCTTGCTAATGCGGCAGACGATTGGACATTATCCACAAAAGTATTTAAATACATTAAAAGATAAGTTCCTCAAACTATACTATATTAAGTGTACTATATTCTTTAGTATGTTCTATTAGATTAAATTTGAAAATTTTCTTCTACATTATTTTGTCTATAAAAATATCCCTTACGATTTTTTATGAATATATTTTTGGTTTTTTTTTACATCAATTGCATACATTGATCGTTGTATCTATTATATATATATATATATATATATATATATACAGTGGAATCTCAATCGATCGTTTTCGGATCCATCGTTTTTCCGTATGTGTCGTTCATTTTGTCCAGTCCCAAAGATCATATTGCTTTGTTATGTTTCCGCATCTATCGTTTTCCCGCATGTATCGTTCATTTCAATCGGTCCCTTGAAAAACGATAGATCGAGATTCCACTATATATATATATATATATATATATATATATATATATATATATATATATATATATATATATATATATATATATATATATATATATTCTATATATATATGTATATATATATATATATATATATATATATATATATATATATTCTATATATATATATATATATATATATATATATATATATTACTTTTTTGGCATTAATTGCATACATTGACCGTCGCTTTTAATTTGTATGTACTCCATAGCGAAGTGCGGGTGTTCAGCTAGTTTTATGTATATAGAAAAATATTTTTTAAAAAAACTAGGTTGAATTCTGGATAAAGGTCTAACTGCGCACACCAGAACTGTTCTAAGTCCAGTTTTTCAAATTCAATTTCAACCCATGCATTAGCTAGTATTGCAATAAGATCGTCTTTTAATAAAACCTTGTCGTCGTTGCGTTTAGATCAAACAAAAATGGAGAGTATCCATGTATTCATTTTGCTTATATTTCCCATGGACAAGTATCCATCAAATGACTCACCCAATTGTTAATTTTTATTAAAAATTTAGTACTATCTCTCACACCCCCAGAACCCCTAGGAGTGCCCGCAACCCTAGTTAAGATCCACTGGTATAGAGTGATGAAAATGAAAAAAGCTCACCTTATCCAGGATCGTAGAACTATTTGTACTCGGATTTTACAAAACAAGTAGAACTTCCTACCGTTCATCCTGTGTCGTAGAAAGAAAAAAATAGTCTGAATCCAGCACCGGCTAAAAAATCGATAGTTTTGTTTCGCGTCTCAATTCGCCAGTTTTATTCCGCAGAATTGATTCATTTTTACACGTTTCTACCAGGGGTGGGGGGGGGGGATAAATCACTTAAAAATCAACAGAAAATATTTCGGGGGCTTCTGTTTCGCAGATACTCAGGGTTATTTAGAAAAGAATGAACCGGTTTCATGACGCGATAGTTCATTAAGGAAAAGGTAAGGCAAAACTGCAGCCAAATTTCAAATATTCTACTCATAATCGAGTTCATTTCTTGAAAGAAAAAGGCAGTGTTCAATTCGGTCAGCCCCTGCAACATCAAGGTGATAAAGAATTCCTCACAGACGCGTAGCACGATCCACTAAGTAGATCACTGTTGTTATCGGATGTTTAAGGTGATCGAAGTCAGTGGGTAATGATGAACGCGGTCCCACCCCCCTACCAAATGGCACACGGCGAGGTCTGCGAATCTCGCAGGCAGAGGTCTCGGGCAATCCATCGCTCGGGCAATTTTTCATTCAAAACCGCCCGAATCATCAGGTCACCACATTGCAAGCTTTTAAGATAGGAAATAAAACTCGATTAGGAGTAGAATATTTGTGACATGGTAATGAATATTTGTGACACGGTTTTGTGATACTTTTCCTCATTAAAATATGGCGTTATGAAACCGGTTCACTCTCTTTCACTATATTCTGGGCTATTCTTCATTCACTTCTTTATTTGTTCGACTGTAATAAATCCAGTCTTTTTATTTGCCCGATGATCGTCCGGGTAGAGACGTTCAACCTTCGAAAGCAGGGGTGGCGAATTGCGGCCCGCGGGCCGCATTTAACACTCCATCGGGCCCTTTAACACTCCATCGTAGCCCTTTAACACTCCATCGGGCGCGTTGATCTGACAGGTACATGCGTGTCAATATCTCTGCTTTTGTCCCCTAAAACTTGTTCTTATGACCATGACGTTATCAGTATCTGTCCATCTGACCACCTGCTTCTTTGGAATGCATTAACGACCAGTTCCGTATGGGAGTATTTCCTGTTTTCAAGCTTGTTTGAAGTTATGTATCTGTTAGATACACGCGCCCGATAACGTTTGTCTCTTGAAGCTTTACGGAAGTATCGAGATTCCCTGTACGTTTTCGATTTATATTTTCCCATGATGAGAGCTAAACGCATTTTAGATTTGAATAATCAAAAGGGCCTTGAGCTAGTTCATAGTATTTTATTTTGTGATGGAAATGAGGAATTAAATGCTGAAGAATTTGATGAAAGTGATGATGACGAAGGAGATATTTTAGAAACATGTGAAGTTGATTCTGATAGAAGTGAAATTGATTATAATGACTCAGAACTTGATGATGATGCTCTTAATGATAAATTTTGTGTATGAAAAGACAATAGTACTAAATGGGCAAAATGGATCGAAAGAAAATATGTGAAAGGTAGATCGCAGAATATTATCACAAAATTACCTGGAATAGAAAAGAAAGATAGAAAAAATATATACGGCTCTTGGAAATGTTTTTTTTTTTGACGAAATATTGGAAACAATTGTGAAATGCACTAACTAATGCATTTCTACAGTTTCTAATCTTTTTAGTAGAGAAAGAGATGCAAGACTAACAGATAATATTGAAATAAAAGCATTTATCGGTTTACTTCTTGAAGAGGGTGTTTTGCAAAAAATAAAAAATAAAAAAATGAAAAAACTAAAAAAAGGTCCGGGTGTAAAATCCTGGACCTAAAAAGAATAAACATAAGAAGATTTAAATTAATACAAATTAACAGAAAACACATAAAACAGATATGTATGTGACAGGTACACCGCGCCCGATGCCGTCAGTTTCGAAACGTGCCCGACGGAGTGTTAAAGATTTTTTTGTGGCCCGCCAAGACAGCCAGGAAATTCCGGATAGCCAGAAAAACTACCAATATTTAATTTTATTTATATTTATTGATTTTTATGATACATTTTATACCTTTTCTGAAATGCATAGTTAACTAATAAATGCAATAATTTTAAAAGGTGCAGTCCTCCGCTAAACTCCGATTCCAAAAAGCGGTCCCCGAGCCAAAACAATTGCCCACCCCTGTTCTAAAGGATCCTTCGAAATAGGGGTCTTCGACCTCTGACAAACCCCGTCTACGAATTCGTAAGCTTAAGCGAGCCACAAGGCAGTCCAATTAAATATCAATAGAAGGTTCAGATCGAACTTTATGAAACAGAAAAATGACTGTAGTTGTGTTTAACTCTATTACAACTGTTTACGTAGCTCATAAATACACTATCGATTTGGAATCCATTCTGGTTTGGGATTTCTTTTCTTCATTCTTCTGCCCAGAGATAAGAACAATCACCCTTTAAGAATGAAATTGTTTAGAGATGTTACATTGAATCGGTTTTAAAATCCAGGCTCAAACGCTATGAACTAGATTTCAAAACATAAAATAGTTACTTTTTTACTCTCATATTATAAGAAACATTTAATCATAGCATAAAAAATTCAACTAGAAAAAAGGGTTTTTTTTTAAACAAACACTATTCTCTAAAATGAAGAGCGTCAAAAAATTGACTGCATTGGATTGCAAATAAATTTTTATGACGCTTTAGGTCGCATGATCTGACATATCGAAGCGAAAAGCACCTAGATTTGTTTTCTAATTTCGACAACATAAATAAGAAAGAGCCACTCGAAATTATTTTAGGAAATCCGTATGAAAAATCATGTTCCCAATTTAAACACAACCTTTCGGCGAACGAGCGTTAAGTACCCGGTAAATGAAGTTTGCACGTAAATAGCTGTAGTCTACCTGAAACTTAAAAATGCTTCTTTTGATAGATGGCCGACCTTATTAACTTTCACCTACACTTTCTCATTTATAAGCAAAACTTGTTCAGCCGAGGATTTGGGGGATAAGTGGATAATACCGGGAAATCTGAGAAGTTCATTTTCAAACTTTCATTAATGTTTTACATGGAATTGCAAAGAATAATATATATATATATATATATATATATATATATATATATATATATATATATATATATATATACACACACACACACACACACACATACACACACACATATATATATATATATATATATATATATATATATATAAAGTGTGAGTTACTACTCGAATATATTTTAGAGCTTTTCTATAAATTTACATATAAATACATAACTACATACGAGTGACTTAATACAGGATTTTAAAAATAATATGAGCTCCAATCCAGACGAATATGAAACTCAAATTTTCAAAATTAAACGATGTTTTAGCGTTTCTTTAAATGCTCTAAATGCCACAAAATTAGGTTGCAAAATTTTGATCTCGTAAAATAATTTGCTAGCTATTGAATGAGGTATGAAAAATACAAGAATTTGTAACGAACCAGTACCAAATTCAATACCAGTCATTCCATTGGGAATACATTGCATTGATTAGGCAGGAAGAAACGGCTATCTCGATTATAGGTAAAATATTATCTTATTTAAAATCATTTACTCATTTATCATTCCGAAATTCACTGCACCTTAAACATAATATGTGATTAAAAGTTACAGTTCCCATTGCACTAGACAGGGCCCGGCATAGCCATTATAGCCTTCCGGGATTGAATGCCAGGGAATAGCCTACCACCACAGTTAAGACCGAGAAGCCCCCCCCCACACACACACACAGTCGACACCTTCTAAGCTAGTACCTTCTCCCACCCTCTTTGACCTCATAGAAATACTTTCCGGTGTACAGATCGAACGTACGTAGGTATTGAATGGCGCTCGTCGGGATTCGAACCGAGCACCCCCGGATTCAAACCCAACTAGGCTGCATCAGATTGATAATTTTATCACAGTTAATTGAACTCTATGAAATTGGTTCACACGCACACGCAAGAAACTTATTCACATGTATAAAATAGTGCAGAAACTGAAGCACTTCTTCCAAACAGTTAATATTACATTAAAATTTAATTTAAATTTAAATTTAATTTAATTTATTTTAATTTTAAGTAATTCTAATTTAATTTAATTTAATTTAGTTTCATTTAATTTTAATTAATTATACTTTAATTTAATTTAATTAATTCTGATTTAATTTAATTTAATTTTAATTAATTCTAATTTAATTTAATTCTAATTAATTCTAATTTAATTTATTATATTTAATTACATTTAATTTTATTTATATATTCGAAAATAACGGATAGACGATCCCTTTCGGAAAATGTGGCTATACTCCCTTTTGTCGTCAATGCTTTCGCCCACAAGCAGCTTATATAAAGGCTGCTATGTACTAACCACATTGGATTGCTCACCTCAATGTTAACCTATGGAGAAAATTTGTCCACAGTTTGCCGACTTGGATTCAAAGATTTTTTTTTTAAATTGTACCCCGTCATAGAGAAATTTTTCATTTTTTTTTAAAAATGCAATTAATATTTTAAAATTTAAATTATTCGGGGAAAAATCTGGTATAGTGTGGTTTAAACGCTCTTAAATTCCTACGGTGGACGAAATTTATAAAATGAATCCCGTAGCGCTTCGGGCTATCTGACAATACCAATTTTATTTCATTATCAGCATTTATGTACCTGTAAATAGTTGACAAAAATACATTTTAAATAAAAAATTGCGGGGCAGCGCTTAACCCCTCCCCCCCCCCTACAGAGAGAGAGCCTTTACAATCCCTCAAAATGTCAGTCCTAAGGGGGGTGGAATTCTCGAGCTGTCAGCTGGACTCCTCCCACCACAAGAATCTGCAAGAAGAGGAAAAGGGAAATACGATTTTTTTCTTAGTACATAGCAGCCTTAAGCGACAGACATTTGTGGATGTTTAAAAAACTGACTGGGCGGTGAAAATGCCACACGACTGGGATTTATGGGTATTCCACCGAGGTATGGTAGTGGGCGCTCGTGCGATGTCGGAGATGCAGACAAAGTTCAGATTTTCATCTGAGGTTCATCAAGGGTGTAAAATATCGGACCTAATGCAATAGTTTGGCCAACGAAAAGCAGCAATGATTGTGACTGGTGACGTCTGGTGGCAATGCTATCAAACGAAAGCAGTCTAATAATTTCGGAACAAATAATCATTCCAAAAAGCATTATATAAATACTAGCCGCTGTGCGACCAGCATTGTCGCTTTTAGTTTTATATTTTCTTTTACAAAACAAAACAACTGAAAGTAACAAATGTAAGAAATGTTACCATTACCTGTTATCATAAATATACGTTGTTAAGGGATATTCTCTGTAAGCCTGATTCTAAAACATCGTGATTAAAAAATGTGAATGTCCATTACTTTAGAACAGAGTTAAAGATAAGACTGAGGAACCCAACACCAATGATTTTAAAAATGACATCCCTCTCTGTATGAACTATTTTTCAAAATTAAGATATCTACACTTTATCATTACATCAAATTGTTGGGGAAATTTTTTTTTCCCTTAAAAGATGGAGTAAAAATTCAGTAAGTGCTAAAATATAGTGTGGATTACATCACTCTCTGTTTGCACTTTTGTTCACAATTCATTTATCTATACTTAATCATATCAAATATTAAATTGTTGGGAAATTTTCTTCACGTATAAAAATGGAGTAAAATTTCATCACGTACTAAAAAAAGTGTAGAAAATTAACTATTATTGGCTCTCGGTTGCTATGCCGACGACTTCGCGATCATTTAAATTCTCTTTCACGCCTCTATCTTAATGAATTATTTCTTCTTCGCTTTCTTTCTTGAGACTGTTCCCAAATTTCCTGATTTCAGTGCGTAAATCCATGTTGACACGCGGTTGCAAATTGCGGACGACCGGTAATGTTTACATCTGGTAGTGGCCGCCGTTGCCATTCGGAGTGTGGAAATATCGTCGATTTTTGTGCCGCATACCGAAGCGTTTTACATACACTCATGGACAAAAAAATTAGCCCACCAAGAAGGAGTCGTCAAAATGAAACGAAATTTTACATACGTAATGACTACTTTGATATAAGTAAATGATAAGAAAATAAAATAAAAAGGATAATTTATTTCAGAGAAAAAGGCAACAGAACGGAGGAGTTAATACTCCGTTGGACCCCCTCTAGCGCGAATGCACGATGCGATACGATCGGGCATTGAGTCATACAAGTTCTGTATGATGTCTTGAGACATTTCGTTCCATATTTGCTGTAACCTTGCCTCTAGTTCGTTCAAACTCGTGGGATGCCCAACTCGTCGTCCCAAATGATCCCAGATATGCTCGATTGGAGAAAAATCTGGGGATCGGGCAGGCCAAGAAAGGGTAGTAACAGTGCGGAGACAATCTTGTGACAACCTTGCCGTATGAGGCCGCGCATTGTCTTGTTGAAAAATGGCTCCTGGGAGCCGTTGCATGAGTGGCAACACATGTGGTTGCAGGATTTCATGAACATACCGCTGGGCTGTCATGGTGCCACGGAACAATACTAGGGGTGACCGTGTATTGTAGGCAATGGCACCCCATACCATCACACCAGCTGTGAGAGCGATGTGTCGCTGTACAGCAAAGGCAGGATTGAAGCGTTCACCACGGGCTCTCCACACACGAACACGATTGTCATCACTGCCGAGATTGAATCTGGATTCGTCGCTAAAAACAACCTGGTTCCATTCCGCTGCAGTCCAGTTTCCTCGTGCTTGGCAAAACTCCAAACGGAGGCGTCGATGGGTGGGCGTCAAGGACAGCACACGTAATGGGCGCCGCGATACCAACTGTCCTTCAGCCAGGCGCCTTCATATGGTTCGAGAAGACACAGAGGCCCCTAGTTAAGGTGCTGCCTGTGCCTGGCGGGCGGCCGATGAAGCAGTTGGCTGTACGCGTGCATTTCTTACGATGAGGCGGTCTTCTCGACTACTGGTCTGTCGAGGGCGTCCTGAGCCTGGTCTTCGTTTACATGACATCTCTCGGGTCCACTGGTCCCAACACGTCCTCACAACACAATCAGAGCGGCCCAATTGACGAGCTACTCGCCTAGCTGACCACCCAGCTTCCATCATCCCGACGATTCTCCCCCTCTCAAACTGCGACAACTGCTTATATTGTCTTCGAACACGGCGTAATGGCATGTCTATCTCAGCTCTTCCTTTGTAAATGATTTAGCACACTCAAACAAGCTTTGGTTACCTGTTTTATACTCCACAGACTACGATATTCAACGCCCTCTACCGGCTATACGTAATGCGCAATCATGCTGCATTTCTAATCATTTGCATATCTCCCAGACATGTACCTTCATTACAAGTTTCGTTACGATCCCGCAATTATTTCTTGGTACGCTAATTTTTTTGTCCATGAGTGTATATATATTATAATTTATTCCGTTTATCCTTTACTAACATTTAAGTGTATATCCTTAACTTCAAACATTCTTCCGGTACACTCTTGTATTAAGATAGGGGCATCAGAAATATAAATATACAGTCAGGAAAATGGCATTCCTTTTAACACATTGCTTCAGTATAACGAGTCGATTCCAAAATCATTTCTGTAATTCATCGACTCTATCATTCTGACTGATGTCATCCGGATCTTTTTATCCATTTAATATTTACCCTTTAGAATGTGCAGGAAGAGACATGACGTCAAACTCTCGAAGCTAGATCGGAAACTCTGATGAATTTCCTAGAATCAATTAACTCTTGCTATTTATAGATGAAATCTACCCGGTTTGCAACTGATTTTAATGATATGCTGAGGCCAACAGTATGGAAAATTCTGTTAAGTGGGATCGCTCGGTATACAGCTTGGGGGCTCGTGTAATTATGCCTATTAATGAAACAACTATTAACAGTCATTAAAAGGAGTTGTATAAATTATTGTGGATTCAGTAGCATAAACGCGTCGGAGTTAATACGCTATTTAAACTGTTTATTTTTGTAGATACCATTATTTTTAATCTGAAGTGGGAAAATATTTTAACAACTTTCAGATAATGTATTCGAAACAAAGTTTTTCACAGCTTTCCTTACCAGTGTTTCGTTGGAGCACCCCATTCATCAAAATTCGAATGACTGCGATTTTCGAAAACTGTTTTTATAAATAAGGACAAACATTTTCATGTAATACGTAAAAGACACGTTCAGTGATATTTATTTTCAACATTTTTGGAGGTAAGGAAAAGAAGTTTTAATATTAATGTCTATACATGGCTCCCTATGAATATGCTGCCCTGTGAATGTAGTCCTATAAGCCCTTATGCCTAAAATGAAAAATTACAAGATAAAAAGAAGTTTTTATACACCATGTTTTTAAATTTTCTGTTGAATCATATAAACTTGACAATTCTATGTATTAATAAATACTTTTTTAAAATTTTTTTGATGAATTATCCCATCAACTTGAAAGAAAATGAAGTTAATTGGAAGTTAACTTGCGTTTAACTTTTCATTCCCGTCCCGGTCGGTAGATGGCTGCACCAGTCTCCAAAACAAAATTAACTGAAAATGAGTTCAATTCTGCTTAAAGATGGCTAAAAGTATTAAAATAATGCATTGTCATCGTGTTCTGAGCTATTCTAAAAGTTTCAAATGTCTAGCTATTCGGGAAGTTAGTAAAAAAACGATTGCAAGATTTGTACTAGACAAACACACAAACACACACACACAAACAAACAAGAAAGTGAGTTAATAAAAACATGGAGAAAAATAGGAGCAACGCGCGAAGAGGAGGAAAAAAAGGTTCATATAACTTGTGATAGAAAAATTCCAGGACTGAAATTTTAAATCTTAACCTATGATATTGACACACAAGAAATGGGTGTTATTCAGTCACATAAGTGTTCTGAATAGACATAACCTTGGATGTGTTCCCAAGTAAACTCAACGGGTGGCAGGGCTGCGCTTAGTAACCCACTGTTCGGCTAGTTGGCGCATTCACCTGGAAGTGACGTGTTGGACGCAGATTCCAAGCAAAGAGTTACCAATATGTTCTGCGTCAAGCTAGGGGGACTCTGGTTTAGTCCTGCTCTACCACTCCCCCTCACCCCTATTCCCCCTACCTGTCACCGTGTGAAAGGGAAGTGGCATGAAGATTCTGCAGCCATCCAAACGACTGTGACAAGTGTGCGAGAGGCAAACCGGATGGAGCTTGCTTCCATGACCTCAAGTAACGGTGGCAGCTGTGCATAGATGGCTGAGGGGACCACTTTGACTGCTACCTAGGACCTTTGAAATTGTAACGTCCTCGTAGTTGAAAATAAACACAGAATTATTTTAAATACAGCATACATTACATGTAGACGTAGCCAGAGTGGTAATACTTCTAATAGACCGGTACAGGAGAGGGATTCACACATAAACGCTTGAGGAAAGAACAGAAACACGATGAACACTTGAAATATTTTATTCTGTGGAACCAAACTTCAAGACTTCAGAGAAGATACACAGCTATGCATAGTTGAACGAATTGGCACAAGCTGACGACATGATGTTTGACAATAACGTCAACGGACAGCCCATAGCTGCCCAGGCTTGAGTATCGAATACGATCACATACTAATATATTTTGGAGCAGTTCTCGGACAGCGAGCAAGGAAGTAATGAAACAGCGCCAAAGAAGTAGAGAGCGCGAAAATGCTCCGTATCACCTTTTTATGCTGAGTAACTTCTGATTTTGCCGCTAGGCTTAGAATTATTTTAATTGGTTGACCCCGATCACGTGGTATTTCTTCTAAGGGTGATCGAGATCACGGAAGTTTAAAAATAACTTTCTCGCGCATGCGTTAAAGATAATATGATGTTATTTCGATTTTCGATTTCGTTTTTGAAATAGGGCTGGGCTTTATTGAGGAACAATTCAGGTACGTGTTAGATATAAGACAATTAATATTACTGGGGCGCTTTTATTACACACACACACGCGCGCACACACACACACACACACACACACATACACACACACACACACATATATATATATATATATGAAACGATAACTTTTACAACCACTAAAGGAAACACCTATTCAAAATTCTTTTATATTATCGCAATAAGAAAACTCCCCTCATCTTGAATTTCCACCTGGGAATAACCAAAATCACTAATTAGTTTTTCCCCTAAAGCCACGCGCAGAAAGAATTATATAACGAAGAATATTCCAGAACTATGACGAAGCGATCACCCGCGTTTCAGTCAGGTGTCATGATTTGACCAATTAGGAGTTCAATGCACCCGTACTCCGGGCGTTAACCTAGGTTTTTCGAGACCTTCTGTGTTCTGCTCTAGTCCGAAAAACACGTCGAATTTTACATTGCGGGATTTTCCCGTATGTCTTTGCTATGACGTCTCTTTCCCGTATGATTTCTGGACGATGCTGTAAAATAATTTCGAGTAAAAGATGTCCAGAAACATTTCCAAGAATAAAAAAAACTGTAATATGACCAAAACGTCTCTTCTTTCCTGGCGTCGGATCTTAATTTCTCTCCATAGTGACTACCTCCACTCGTCGACCACTTCCATCGCCTAATGCTCCGGCACGACTACTCCCCGAACTATCCGAAACGTTACGAGTTCGCCGAGCTGATGTTCATGGCTTACATCATTAATTCATTAATTATATATATATATATATATATATATATATATATATATATATATATATATATATATATATATATACATATATACATATATATACATATATATATATATATATATATATATATATATATATATATATATATATATATATATATATATATATATATATATATACATATACATATATATATACATATACATATATATATATATATATATATATATATATATATATATATATATATGAGAGAGAGAGAGTGTGTAATGTTAAATTCCATAAAACTAATTCAAAAATATTTTCAAATTTTGAGCAGTTACCGATGAGAAATACAAATATATATAAATTGAATATTTTACTATAATGGGTTTCTTCTTTCAGTTGTGTACTTCTGCATTACATATTCAATAATAGATTAAGATTCTATGATAAATTAAGATTTGTATAGTGGTCAGTGCCTGGCTGTGACGCGTTCGACCGAGGTTCGAGAGAAAACTCTTGCTACATTATAGAAGCCACGCATGGTAAGCGGCTCGATTTTGAATCCCGGATAAAGCATGCACGTTCCCGCGCTATCCCCTAATAGGCAGTAGTATTCGCTGATCTATAAGTTGCTCCCATAAGAAAGTAGCCGGCGATTTCGGGGTGTGGATGGGACAATGTTCTCAGTACAAAAGTGCCTACTGCGATGGTAAAAAGTAATAAATTATAAAGGTTGGGTCTCAAGTGAGGTCTTGAATAAGAAGAAACATTAAATAGTATGAAATATATTTCTTGCACAATTAATGTAAACCTATTAAGGTGATATTTTTTAATGCGAGAATCAGTAAAATGTGAGTCTAATCAGTTTAACCCTTTCAGGGGCAACAACCTCTCCCGTTTGCACTGTGCAGATTTTTTTTCCCCGATTTTTTTAACGTAGAGAATCTTGAAAAAATTTTTCAATTAAAGGTTTCAAAATGTTTTTACTTCTTTAAACTGATAACAGATGGCAGCACAAATAATTTTTCAATTAAATG
The DNA here is from genome assembly GCA_907164885.2 of Dolomedes plantarius. Classification (NCBI taxonomy): domain Eukaryota; kingdom Metazoa; phylum Arthropoda; class Arachnida; order Araneae; family Dolomedidae; genus Dolomedes; species Dolomedes plantarius. The sequence continues at coordinate 210,651,114 of OU015493.1, forward strand.
TTTCAAAATGTTTTTACTTCTTTAAACTGATAACAGATGGCAGCACAAATAATTTTTCAATTAAATGTTTCAAAATGTTTTTACTTCTTTAAACTGATAACAGATGGCAGCACAAATAATTTTTCAATTAAATGTTTCAAAATGTTTTTACTTCTTTAAACTGATAACAGATGGCAGCACAAATAATTTTTCAATTAAATGTTTTAAAATGTTTTTACTTCTTTAAACTGATAACAGATGGCAGCACAAATAATTTTTCAATTAAATGTTTCAAAATGTTTTTACTTCTTTAAACTGATAACAGATGGCAGCACAAATAATTTTTGCAATTAAATGTTTCAAAATGTTTTTACTTCTTTAAACTGATAACAGATGGCAGCACAAATAATTTTTCAATTAAATGTTTCAAAATGTTTTTACTTCTTTAAACTGATAACAGATGGCAGCACAAATAATTTTTCTGCTCATTTAACTGGAATACATTGATTGCAAGTGAAAAAATACTAGTTTTAGGCGTTTGCACTGTGCAAACGGCGCCCCTCAAAGGGTTAATGCGAGTTAGATTTTAAAACGTTAACATTCGATATGATGAATATTGCACGAATTTTGAATAGATTCCCAGGAGAATTTTGAAAAATAAAAGCTTTAAAGGTGACTGACTGCCTGCATTGAAAATGTCATTTTTTGACTATTTGGTCAATTTCATTTTTTTTTGCAAGAATCGTGTAACTCAATCTTTTCTCTTTTCAAAACCGTTTTGATTTTTATTCTATATCAATTAGAAGCAGTGTTATAGCTATTTAAAAAAACATGGTCTGCTACAAAATTGAAGGGGCAAACAACTTTAAATGCATATTTCTCAGAATTATGTTTTTTAGCACAAATATCTACCTTTATCCTGATATCTCACATAATACTGAATATAATTTGATAAAATTTTCAGGAAATGTTTTACATGCTATTGTTAATGAAATGACGTACAATAATTGATGTATAATGAATAGTTTTTATTTGGGGCTGTTTTTATAATGAAGGGAATGACGAATCGGGGAAAATTTTCATATTGGAACATAACATTGTCTGTATTACTTTTGAATTTAAAAATTTCTGTTAGATTATGGGTCATTTTGAAGAAAACTGTCATATGTAGCATGTGTGAGAAGGAAATTAAAGTAGTAGCATTACAATTTTGTGCAGAGTGATAGGCGTTTTAGCTAAATTTCATTAAAATTACTTCAAATTGACTAATTTATAAGAAAGTATGGTATTTAAGGTAAGTTTATGTTCCTTTCTTAATTTTTAAGTGCTATCTTACCATAAAAGACCAAAAAATCCTTTAAAAATGATTTTTTTGAAAAATTGGCTCCAAATGTAGGCAAATATGCTAATAACGAGAATCCTATAAAAATATTCAACTTTATTCATCCAACAATGATATGAATGTTACACATTAATGAAATTTATGGCCAATCGAATCCATTTTTCGCCAAATCTTTATTTTAATGCGAATTTTAGCATTTTCACATTCAAACAGCATAACGATATAAAATGAAAATAGTTTTTCTTGAGACAGGATTACACACCGAAAAGAGTTTTAACACTTTACACTTCAGGTTTCCCTCTCGGGTAAAAATTCCGTTTCATCCATTAAGACGTGAATAAGTTCGAAGACAGAATATGTTCATTTCGCCAAACATCTCATTTTTTCCCACCATTTTAATTGAATGTGGTAAAAAAAAAATGACATTCAAATAGAAATGCATGCCCGTAAGCGGTTTCCGAACATAAATTTCGAATAGAATTTCTTATCATCTAACAGGATAGTCACAGGAAGTTACGAAATACATAATCAAATAAAGAAATCTATTTGATCTTCATCCGAATTTCTCATAAGACCGAAATTAAAACAAAATTCTGATAGCATCTAAAATAAAGAATCAAATAGTTTGTTTTCAAATCATTTCTCTTTTTCTCTTGAAATAAGTTTCTCTTTGTTTGATCAATACATTTGCAACTCGAATAATTTCAAGATAAAAAGAACTTTTTATATACCATGTTTTTAAATTTTCTGTTGAATTGACAATTCTATGTATTAATAAATACTTTTTAAAAAATTTTTTGATGAATCATCCCATCAACTTGAAATAAAATGAAGTTAACTTGCATATAACTTTTCGTTCCCGTTCCGGCCAATAGATGGCTTCACCAGTCTACAAAACAAAATTAACTTAAAATAACTGAAAATTAATTTAATTCTGCTTAAAGATGGCTAAAAGTATTAAAAAATGCATTGTCATCGTGTTCTGAGCTATTCTAAAAGTTTCAAATGTCAATCTTGTCGGGAAGTTAGTGAAAAATCGATTGCAAGATTTGTATTTGACAAACACACAAACACACAAACAGGAAAGCAAGTTAATAAAAACATGGTAAAAAATGAAGGCTATTTATCAAGTTCTTATACATTACTTCTGACTGTGCAACAAATGGTACGCAAAGCTAATTATTCAGAGCTGAGAAAAACCTTCTCATTATTTTTATTTATTTTTTCTATAAACTTGTATAGGTAATCAGTTATAGGAAATAAAATATTCCTGCAATCTAACTTGACCTTTATAACCAAAAATTCTGATGTAAAAATACGTATGCGCGTTAGACACGTACAGGGAATTTGTCATATGACAGGGCATCCAAGAAATAACTCGATCTTAGGGATCACATTATTTCCGGAGCGTAGCGTTCCTCTGTTGATGCTGAGAGAGTTGACATGGTTTGAGATTGGCTTGACGTATCACGTGGTCTTTGAGTTCTGGTCAGTGATTGGTTAAAAATTTTATCACTGACGCTACGCTCCGTTCCTGAAGCAATGCGAACAAGGCCTGAAGAACTGCCCACACTAAATCTGGAACGTTACGTAGCGTCAGCGGAGAAAATTTTAACCAACTAGCTGAAAACCCGCACTTCGCTACGGAGTACATTCAAATTAAATACAACGGTCAATGTATGCAATTAATGCCAATATATATATATATATATATATATATATATATATATATATATATATATATATATATATATATATATATACATACATATATATATATATATATATATATATATATATATATATATATAATAAATACGACGATCAATATATACAATTGATGTAGTAAAAAATATATATATTTATAAAAAAATCGTAAGGGATATTTTTATAGACAAAATAATGTCCAATCGTCTGCCGCATTAGGAAGGAAAAAATATATTTTTTTGTCTATTTAGTTGTTATGCACGTGACGATAAATGTATTTCAAGTACCAGAAAATTAAATCACGTGATCAGCATTCAATAAATTGAATTCTAAAATGTAATCTTTAAAAATTCACCAAAAATCAGAAAATGACGATACAGATTCGAAAAAGATTTCATTTTCAAGGAATTTTTATGATTTTTCTCGTGGTATAAATTATGTAACACTCAAATAATTATTATTTTAAATGAAAACTTAAAAAAAGTTACTAAAACAGCTTAAAAATTTAATTTAAAAAAATCTAAGAAGAATTTTTCAAAAATCTTTCTTAGTGCACCCCTACACCATAAGAAGAATCGCCATGCAAAATTTCAGCCCTTTAGGTCCAGCGGTTTGGTCTATGCGTTGTATGTCAGTCAGTCAGTCAGTTATGGAACTGTTTTATATATAGAGACTAGCTGAAAACCCGCACTTCGCTACGGAGTACATTCAAAGTAAAAACATCAGTGAATGTATGCAATTAATGCCAATATATATATAATAAATACGACGATCAATGTATATAATTGATGTAAAATATATATATATTTATAAAAAAATCGTAAGGGATATTTTTATAGACAAAATAATGTAGAAGAAGATAGTCAAATTAAATCTAATATAAAGAATACTAAAGAATATAGTACAGTTAATATAGTACAGTTTCTAGAACATTTCTTTTACTGTATTTTAATATTTTTTTGGATAATGTCCAATCGTCTGCCGCATTAGCAAGAGAAAAAAAATTATTTTTTGTCTATATAGTTTTTATGCACGTGACGATAAATTTATTTAAAGTACCAGAAAAAGAAGTCACGTGATCAGCATTTAATAAATTAAATTCTAAAAATTAATCTTTAAAAATTCACCAAAAATCAGGAAATGAAGGTAAAGATTCGAAAAAGATTTCATTTTAAAGGAATTTTTATGATCTTTCTCGTGATATAAATTTTATAACCCTCAAATTATTATTTTAAATGCAAACTTAAACAAAGTAAAAAAACAGCTTAAAAATTTAATTTTAAAAAAATCTAAGAAGAATTTTTCAAAAATCTCTCTTAGTGCACCCCTACACTATAAGAAGAATCGCCATGCAAAATTTCAGCCCTTTAGGTCCAGCGGTTTGGTCTGTGCGTTGTATGTCAGTCAGTCAGTGAATGAATGAATGAATGAATGAATGAATGAGTCAGTTACGGAACTGTTTTATATATATAGATTATAGAGCTTAATTCATTGACCCCGTGATGCGTCAGACCAACTAGAGGTCATGTCAACAACCTTGAACCCGAAAGCTACGCTCTGGGTGTAATGTGACCAGGCCTTTAGAATGTGGACGTCAGCAACTGTTGAAGGGGATAACTTAGATTTAAGTAATAACGGTACTCTTTAATAAAACTTTATATAATTTTTAATGAGAATTTTTTTTCATACACTGTGAAACTTCTCTATGACGGCCAGTCATGATTCCGAAAAAACTGACCCTTTTGAAGGGTGGCCGCTGAAAAGAGGTTCTTCCATAACATTGGCTGTATGACAGTTCAGGGGTGGACATCTATAGGAATTTCGTCATAAATCGTCATAATTCGTCAATAATCATGTGCCATTATCGTGTATGTACCAAAAGTATTTAGTTTTCTACATACGGATATGCACTCAAAACTACACGCTATTTGAATATCTGACCACTCAGAAAATGTTTCTCTCGCCTTAAAAGCTTATTGAATAAAGGGAAAGACAGTTTGATCGATAGGTTCCCCTCTCTGATAGCGAAATCCTGTGCCATGTTACGAGAGTTTTTAAAATGCTTCTACTGAAGTCTCAGGAACCCGAAAAGGAAGTTTCGATACATTGAAGTAGCCCTGCAGCAGGGTGAGAGGGCTTAGTATTGAATATTTGGGGAAAGGGTGTCCTCTAACTATTCAAAATAATAAAACATTCATTACAGCTGATAATCCTTTTGGTCCATACCACTGGCATCGGAACAGCATCCCGTGGAACTACTATATGTGATACTGAGTGCCAACCCTTCTAAAAAACACTCCTTCTAATAAGCGCAGAATTTATAAATCATAATATCTATAATCTATTCTTAACAAAACTACACGAAATATTTTGAAAACATAGTAAAACTTTGTTTTTAAGAAACCAGTAATCAAAAAGTAACAAAAACTTTATCTCACAAAAGTCATCGTACACTGACATATTTTCGGATAAATTCATGATTAAAATTATCGTCTGGCGCTTTATTTTTATTTTTGAATTGTGCTGGCATTTAATATATCGTTTGGCTTTGAGTTTTGCTTGCCTACTCCGTAATATTCTATTTATTATTTAAAAATGGCTCGTAGTCGTAAAGAAACAACAAACAGAATTCGAAAATTGATTATTTTTCATCATAGTAATGGCAAATCGATTCGGAATATTGCTAAATTACTTAATTTATACGTTGTGTTGTCCTGAAACTTCTTTTGGTGCACTCATACCACATTCCGTGACTGTTAAAATCACTGATTAAGGCTGATCCTCACATAACTACAGTACGTGAACTTGATGAGAACCTAAATTCATCCAAAACAAACATTTAGGACCATTTGCGAAAGCTTAATTTCGAAAAACAGCTTGATGTTTAGATTCCACACAAACTTAAAGAAATTCATTTAACACAACGTATCAGCATATGTGATTTGCATTTCAAACGTAACCAAAATGATCTATTTTTGAAACGATTGATAACTGGCGATGAATAATTGCAAGATAAAAAGAACTTTTTATATACCATGTTTTTAAATTTTCTGTTGAATCATATAAACTTGACAATTCTATGTATTAATAAATACTTATTAAAAGGTTTTTTTTATGAATTTTCCCATCAACTTGAAAGAAAATAATCAAATGCGTAATCAATCGTTTAGCTCGAGAATTGGCAGTTAACTTGCGTTTGACTCTTCGTTCCCGTCCCGGTCGATAGATGGTTGCAGCATTCTACAAAACAAAATTAACTGAAAATGAATTCAATGCTGCTTAAAAATGTCTAAAAGTATTAAAAGAATACATTGTCATCGTGTTATGAGCTGTTCTAAAAGTTTCAAATGTCTATCTAGTCGGGAAGTTAGTTAAAAATCGATTGCAAGATTTGTACTGGACAAACACACAAACACACAAACAAACAAACAAGAAAGCGAGTTAATAAAAACATGGTAATAATAGATTATTTACAGTAACAATTAATGCAAAAGATGATGATCGAAGCTTGATGAGCCGGCTCAAATAACATCAAAAGCTGATATTCATCAAAAGAAGGTCTTGTTATTACATTCATGGGATTATAAGAGAATTAAATTTTTTGATCTCTTACCAAGGAACGATACGATCCATTTCCCTGTGTACTGTCAACAAGTAACAAAACTGAGAGTTCAGATGGATGAATCGTAAAGGTATTGTGTTACATCATGACAACCCTAAGCCACATGCATCATTAGGTCACTCGTCAGAAAGTAATAGAGATTGGTTGGGATGTGTTAGCACATCCCCATATATCCCTGACAGTGCACCATCAGACTACTAATTGTTTCGTGCTCTGTGAAACGCCTTGTCACGTTAAATCTTCATTTCATATTACAGTGTAATACCCACATGGAAATCATTTTTGCACGAAAAGATCAGAAATTCTCTGCAATTGGAACCGTAAAACTGCCAGGAAGATAGCATATGGTTACTGAACAAAATGGTCAATACATTACTGATTAAAAATCTTTTTGAGTAAAAGGTTGTCTATTATTTTAATGAAAGAAACGGAAAGTAGATTCTGGACTGTTGTCACTCCGCCCATCTTTCAAATTAAATATTTGGAAGTGACACCGAACTTATAGGGTAAGCAAAATTCCTACCTCCATTGTCCCGGAGGAGCTCCTTTAAAATGAAACAGATCATGTGATGTTATTCTTTAGGTACTCATATAATATCGAGAAATATTAGTTTAATTACTAATGACACACACAAAAGACACACACAGATTACTAATGACACACACAAAACTTTATATATATATTAATTTAGACCAAATTTACATACTTCCCGCCGTAAAAAACGGGACCGAAATTTATATCACCAACAGGCGCCGTATCTTAACATTACAATTATAAAAGGAAAAAATAAAACTCAAAATGTAATTGCGTGTTGCCAAACATCAAAAAGTTATCTCGCGAAATGTGGCAGGAGTCAACAAAGGTAAATCAAACAACGAGTGAAAACCATGGTAATCCATGGAGTCTGCGACATGGACAACCCAATAAAGATAAAATATAAGCGAAACCAAAGGTATAAAAGTGCATAAAGTGGGCAAAATGTACAAGATTTTGATGTAATTCAGTTGGGAAGGAGAAATGTGTTATATGTGAACCCTCCCTAAACAAATAAGGGGCGGGTGACTAGTTTCTGACTAATCAATAGTTATCTGACTTATCAATAATTTCCTGAAGAACTATTCAGGTTGAGAAGCTTTAGGTGCGATTGCCTCTTTCGACTGTTCATAAATGAATATTCTACAAAATTGTGAATTGTCCTAAGTGTTATGTTAGTGAAACAAAACAAATAAATCACCAATAAATCACACCTAATGCTCCTTGGCCTGATGAAGGACTATAAATGAGTTCGAAACTAGTGGCCGCCGTTATTTTTTAGGGTAGCTATTTAGAAGTTGTGTGTTCTTTTTATGGGATTTGCACAAGTCTCACGCATGGAAGAATTTTCCTTTTATTTTGAAAAAGAAGGCTCCACTTTTCCCTTTTCTGCGATCAAAAGTCTAAATCTCATCAAAATTTATTCAACAATCTTAGAGGAATGATACAGCGTAAATTCGTAATTTGTTTTATCCCAAAGCAGTACCTTATAAAACTGAATCAAAAAACGAAAAAGAAAAGGAAAATTGATTTTGTGTACTTGGAGTGTTTACTGCTTAATAATCAGTGAATGTTATTACATTTGCAAACAATAATTTTTCAATGCAATGATTGAATAAATGTCGAATATTTGACTTCCCGGCACGAACACGGTAAAGGTAAACTTACATTATTTTTATCCTATCTGCAAAGAGCAATTTTAATATCGGAATAAAAGTATCCATTGCATAGTGAGTATGCATGAGAATATAAATTGGTAGACGTGCGACGGCAAGAATTTAGACATTCTGGAAGTTCAAAAGTACATTTATATGCAGACAGAAACGCATTATAAAGGCTATTTTTGTTTTTATGCCTTAATTCAAAGACTTTCCCAACATTTACGTAACTGAAAACGATAGTACATTATGGCTCTAAATATGATAAATGGTTTAAAAGCATAAATAATGTAGAGAATAGCTTAGCATATTTACAATGTTTACGCTATAAATATGATTTTAAAATTCTATTTATAGCATTCATACTCACCATTGTTCATCGTGTATGGAATGTAATTCAAGTATTACGGAAAAGAGCTTTAAATTTCGCTACAATAGATGTTACATGAACTGAATCTATTATGTTATCATATACAAGATTCTGATAACGGGTTTTGTGGGATGTAAATAAACATACAACTGAAACATTTTTTTGAAAATAAACACTCACATCCTTACTTTTATCTTGGAATAGCTCTTAGTTTGAGGAGAAAAAGTCATTATACCACTTATAATAACAATGAACAACTTTTACAAAAAATAGTATTTAAATAAATGAAACTGACTCCTTTTATAAAGCATAATGATATCGGGAAATATATGAAAGAAAAAGTTATTCAGAACATATAAAACAAACAATTGATTTTTATCTAAAATTCTAAATTTTTTCCTGTTGTATAATTTATTTAGAATTCTATTATCAGAACTGATTTAATAAAAAATATAAAATATATCAACTTCAGAAATTTTTCTTTTAAATTTTCATCCCCATTTTATAGCTTTTTACGAAAATGAAAAAAATACTATACATGCTTCGTTTCGAAATCTTGCATTTATTTATTCGAAATATTGTATTTATTAGTCTGTTTTAAATTATTTTTAAACAAATGAGGTCTTGTTTGAAGGAGAAATGTCTCTAGTCTTAGATTGTAAAATTATCAAAATTCTACGATAATTTTTGCCGAGATATCGTAATCTGAAAAAACATAAAATATCCCACACAACATAAAATAATTAATTTTCTAGAAAAAAAATTTTAAATTCGGGCTTCGAGGTGCACTTTCCCATAGTCTGCACTACCCGTGTGCCAAATTTCATGGCTGTAAGTTTCATAGGCCGCACACAGGCACACATTGAGGCGGTACACCCGGAGGAGTATGACCGACAGACAGACCCGGACTTTATTAATATAATAATTAATATATAATTTTGCTTTATTAATATAGATACGTTACTTTTGCAGTAAACAAATAAAGAGTTATTTGTGTCTCTAAAGATTTAATTTTACTTGCAGTCTTCAGACGACCCGCCAGTAATTTTTATCGATCTACACTGTCGGATCCCAGCTTTTAAGGAGCGATCGCTTTAAGGTCGACACTAGAGGGAAATGTTCACCTATAAACCTCTATAATTATGCGTGGCAGTGTTTACACTCGTGTGAACTTCTTTCGAATTGCCGAAGTGGAGTGCCGAAATTATTCACACCTCCGCAGAATCGGATAAACTATTCGACAGTGAAATTACCCGCGATGCAATTTCGGAAAATATTCAGAAACTTTCTGTTTCAACTTTCAGCTCAAGGCAAAACGGTAATTGAAAAAGCCATTCTGCACAAAGGACGAATCCGTTTCTGCGGAAAAGGGAGAGAGATACAGACATAATTCTACCGTGGCACAAAAGGCATCTTGTTTATTTCTCGAAAAGGCCAAACTTTTATCTCCCATCTGCTCCAGGGATAGGCATTGTGCCATTTCCCGAAACAGTCAGATGCAGCTCTCTTTAATGGAAAAGGAGTTCTCTCCCACAAGCCATGCGCACTATTTCGTGCTAAATAAGTCGAGGACAAACAGGCTTTTAGCTACCAAATATATCGGGATTTTTTAGACACATTCATGATTTTAACGATGAGAATCACATTTTCAGATTAGATTTTATTTCACTCACATTTTGAGAACTCAAAAATTCATGTTCATAGTTTTGGTTTCTATATTCAGAATGGCATTCCCATTAAAGTTTTTCCGAGTCTAACAGGTATAAAAGAAGAAGTGTGAAGTTATCTATCGGTAGACGGTGCTACGCTTCCACGTATCGTTCCAATAATTCTGCTCGGTGATTCTCCTCGATGATTTGCATTAGTCATTAACATAATCTATATATATAAAACAGTTCCGTAACTGACTGACTCACTGACTGGCATACAACGCCCCAAAAAAACTGGCCTCCACAAAATCCTCAGCTTTGTTACATATGTTTTTTATATAAAAAACATAAAAAAATTATGTAACAACGCTGGGGATTTTGGAGGCATGTAGCATTTTCGAGGAAAACTTAAGAAAAAACGATTTCCCTAAAAATTTCGGCAATTTAAAAGTTTAAAAAAAATGGCATTTAGACTCAGGAATTTTTAAAGATGTTTAGAATAGTATTTGTGTTTTCATTTGGTTAAGCTGTAAAGGGGGGTGGCGCTATAGTAATGTTACAATGACGTAACTTGTAGGATAGAATTGGCTGCTGTTTCGCCATAGCCGTCACTTACGGAATTGGGGTGTGTACGCATCTTTTACTTTGAATTAGGATTGTTTGTGTGCTTGCATGTAAGGTGCGTTGAGCCCATACTGTAAGTTGTATTTATCTTTTCATTTTCTTTTTGACTTATTGCTTCATTGGGGGACTCGGGGGCCTTGGGATGATTTTTGGGCTTACCTGCATCCTATTCAGAAAGTTCCCCTTGAGGTAACTGATATGGTCAGGCTCCCTGATGACGAGACCTGTCGGTTACCTCTGCTGTTTTATGGTTCAGTTCCGGCACTTATACAGAATCTTGCCGTTGGTGGGTGGATGCCCAGACTGCTTAATTTCTGTTTGTTTCTTGTCTATATTTGTATTATTTTTATTTTTATCTATCTCTGTTGGATTATTTATATATATATATATATATATAAAGGGATCTATGTGTGTGTGTATGTACGTATGTTCCAGCATCTCTCTGGAATACCTGGAGCAATTTCAACCAAACTGGGTACACTTACAATCTGGAAAGAAACACTTGAGGGTTAAGACACCCCTAGTACCAGTAGGGGGAGAGATGGACTTTTAAAAATAATCGAAAACGACTGATATTAGTGTCGAGTCCATGGTTTTCGGGGTCGCTGAGAATAATAGTGGCATCCTCGATGCCGTTTAAGTGTAAATTCAGCCCCTATTGGCTTAGGGGGAGGATGGGAAAAGAAAAGGTGAAAAGTAAAATGTCAAAAATGACCGATAGTAGTGTATAAACAATAGTTTTCGGGGTCTCTGAATAATTAGGGGTATCTAAACATGTTGTTTATAACCAAGTTTCGAATTAAATTAATATTATAATGAATTTTCAATTTTACTCTATAATTTGTATACTTTTAATATACTTTTAAATACCTGTAAATAAAATTGCTTAGATTTTACACTTCAGGTGGAATTCATTTCCTTTTCTGTATAATAAAAAAATGGGTATACAGAAAATAATAATACCCGGGCAACGTCGGGTAAACAGTTTTAAGATATATATATATATATATATATATATATATATATATATATATATATAGATAGATAGATAGATAGATAGATATATATATATAAATTCTTTAAATATTAATATTAAATTCTAAATACAGTTAAAAATTAGGTCTTGCTACCGCGATACATATGACGTCAGTATGACATCGACATGATCATTTGCGTGCACAGGCATTATCTTAGAGTATGGACTTCAGGGCAATTTCAATTTTTTTCCTTTTTGTTAATCATTCTTAATACCATTTTAGGCTTAAGTTTAGTAGATTTTTTTAAAAATTTATTTGAAGAAATTGTTGTGTCTTTGAGAACATTTGTTCACTGACGTCGAGATCCGGCAATCGATGATCGTTTTAATCACACTGGCGATATTTCCTTACAGTACGTTGTTTAAAATACTGCTGTCATCCCAAACGACATTCTCAATAGATGAAGCCGATATAAGTCGAAAATGTTGCGCATTTCGAATGAAAATAGAAGATGAAAGAAAGCCTCCGCCTGCTATCAGAATACTGATTCATATTCTTGACAATTTCCCCGATTTCACTTCGTTTCGCGTCACAAAATTAAAATACGCCGTCTGAGAAAATGAGCTCGAGATGTACAAGAAGTGATAGAGAGACGATATACAAAGAAAATGTAAGACCGTTCCCTACAGAAGGAAACGCATTATAACTGGAAACTTAATTTCTCATTCAAAAGCTTTCGTAAGGATTGTAGTTAAATATGCAGTGCCTCTAATGTCATTTTTATTTTTGAGACCCATTCCTCGAAATTATCTTCTCCGTTATTTAAATATTTCTGAAATGTATTACGTCCACATTCAAACAGAAGAAAAAAAGAGATTCGTGATGCTTTTTTCTTCTTTTGAGGTAGAAATGTTCGCGTTTTTTCATTCCACTTATGGTAATTAATTACTGGAAACTGAGTTTTCTATTTGGCTGTCATTAATTGCTTTATTCCGCCGCTTTTATAAAGAGCACGCGGCTGGTACGCTACATTTTAATTACTTTGTTTCTTTTGACTCTATTTCTGCTGCTTCCTCTTAATTAGATTTAGGATTTATATTTAGAATAGCAAAAAAAAGGCACTGTTCAGGGACGACACCACGTTTGAACAATAAAACACAATTTGGAATGCTGTCAGAATTAAAATATGTTAATTTATAGTAATTTTAATTCAATTTCTGCTGTCTCTAGAAATTAGAGAGCACACTTCAGAAGTTATACAAGATGCAAAGTACAGGATAGATCGTGAAAAGGCAGTCGCAGAAGATGTAATATAAATCAATAAACAAATAACTTTTTAAAAACATTTACATAATTTATTAACGCATTTAATGCATTCGTCGCATTCAATATTAATAAAATCAGTAATCAAATAAAATTCATCTTATTGAATGAAACCATGAAATGAGAGTTACTCTCGCTTGAATAACCGTGCTACTAACTAGACTAATTATGAAAAAATGGGAAATCATAAATCAGTCTGAAACATGAGAAAACTTACACATAAGCGCATATGCATAATACGCCATTCAGAAGTTGCTTGCCGCAATATATCATCCGATGTAAACGAAATAGATATTGCAGAAAGCAAAAAGAAAAACAAAAAAAACTTAAATTTGACAAACAACTACACTGTAAAAATGAAATGCTGCTTCAAGATAAGAAAACCTCCTTTCTCAGGGTGTCATGTTCCTGGGAAGCAAATCTATCTGCTTCGCGTTTCCCAATTTTGATGATTTCTTACCCTTTTAGTTATACTTCAATTTTTGTAATATATGAAAACAGCATTTCCTTTTTACCATGTTTTTATTAACTCGCTTTCTTGTTTGTGTGTGTGTTTGTCCCGTACAAATCTTCAAATCGATTTTTAACTAACTTCCCGACTAGCTAAACATTTGAAACTTTTAGAATAGCTCAGAACACGATGACAATGCATTATTTTAGTACTTTTAGCCCTCTTTAAGCAGCATCGAATTCATTTTCAGTTAATTTTGTTTTGTAGACTGGTGCAGCCCTCTATCGGCCGGGACAGGAACGAAAAGTTAAACGCAAGTTAACTTCCAATTAACTTCACTTTCTCTCAAGTTAATGGGATAATTCATCAAAAAAAATTTAAAATGTATTTATTAATACATAGAATTGTCAAGTGTATATGATTCAGCAGAAAATTTAAAAACATAGTATATAAAAAGTTCTTTTTTTGCACAATTCTGCAACGTTTACATCATTCATGTAAGACGTGTTTTCTTAAAATGAACGATGTAAACGTTTGGCTTGTTCATTCATTAACTGTTTTTTATTATTATTATTTACCGCAATGTAACATGACGTATGACGTCACACGCCAGTGATCCATTTTTCACCACTCGATGCAAATAATTCTTATACGAACGATTGTTTTCCGCGATCTTCGACCGAAGCCCAGAAGAAAATCCTCTCGCTCAGGAGAATGATTTCCGTCAGAAATGCGCCTATTTATTCCATCTCATTAATACTCATTAATTACTCAAACTCGGTAAATTTCGAACTTAACCATCATTAATTACTTATTAGATGCTTTGGATCAGAATCCACTTAAGCTGATATTTTAAGAGGATTATTCGAAAATTAACATGCTCCCATCCAAGGAAGACAGTATTATAAATAGAACGAATGAACCATCAATAGGGGCGTACGTTTTATGGCGGCGCAATCTGGATTGACCGGCTTAATCCAAACTTGGAATTCTGACATTTTGAAAAATTAATGAGCTTTAAACTACAGATAATTTTATAAGTGCCTAAAACAAAGATTTTTGCAGGATTATTCTTTTTTTTTATTATCACCTATCTACCTTATAATAAATATAATTATAACCTTTATTTAATAAGTTCAGTAAATTTAATTTTATTATCGAGTAATAGGCGACTTCCAAATTTTTCCCGAATGTACACTTGCGTCATTTTAACGCAATTTAAGGTATCCGAAAAAAGTTTGGAGCCGTTTTTTTCGAAAACTCTACTTTTGAAATTCTTTACTGTATTTTTCAAGTATTATAGCCCCAAGGCAGGAAAATGATGATAAAATAGTCCAAAATTAAGCAATTTTTCATAAAATTGATGATTTTTGGTCGAAATTTAGCAATTTTTTTTTTTGCATAAACGTTTATAGCTCTAACAAGTAATATATAAAAAAAATTTTTAAAGTCAATTCCTACTTAGGTCAACAAAGAAAAATTTGAGTGTGAACTAATAGTAGGAATTGAAAAAAAAAGGATTGCCTGCCAGAACCTTGCCTACTGTGCGAGATTAGGAGGGGGGAAAGAGAGAGAAAAAGATTGTCAGGTTGGGGATTCGATCTCGCAACCTACAGGACGGGAGAAGCCCGCAATACCGAAGTGCTACCGTTTACACAGTAACAAGAGGGAAATTACTATTCAAGAGCAAGAGACGCTCTAGGTCTAAAACTAAAATTGATTAATTAAATTTAATTAATGAATTAATATTTGAAAAAACTGTATTTGCATCAAGTGTCATCCACTACAAGTTTAAAAAGTGTATTTGAACTTGAGTGGATGAATAAAAAGTACTTTTATTAACGATTGAAAATTTGAACAAGATATATATAGAGAGTGTGTGAACTAATAGTAGGAATTGAAAAAGATGTATGCGTATAACATTGATTTCCTTTTGTCATATGTAATTTAGGCCCTGCCGAGTGTCATGAATAAGGTGGCTGCCTACGTTGAAAATGTCCTTTTTTGACTATTTTGGTCAATTTTATTTTTTGCAAGAATCGGGAAATTCAAGCTTTTCTTCTTTAAAAACCGTTTTGATTTTCATTCTACATCAATTAGACGCAGAGTTATAGCTATTTTACAAAACATCGTCTGCTAAAAAATTGAAGTGACAAACAACTTTAAATATCTTTTTCTGAATATGTTTTTTAGCACAAATCTCTACCGTTATCATGATATTTCATATAATTATGCATATAATTTGATAAAATTCTCAGGAAATGTTTTAAATGCTATACTTAATGATATGATGCACAATAATTAATGTATAATAAGCAGTTTTTTGTTTGGGATTGTTTTTATATGGAAAGGAATGAGGAATCGGGGAAAATTTTCATATTGGAACACAAAATTGTCTGTATTATTTTTGCATTTTAAAATTTCTCTTAGATTTTGGGTCATTTTGAAGATAACTGTCATATGTATCATGTGTGAAAAGGAAAT
Source organism: Dolomedes plantarius (assembly GCA_907164885.2). Lineage (NCBI taxonomy): Eukaryota > Metazoa > Arthropoda > Arachnida > Araneae > Dolomedidae > Dolomedes > Dolomedes plantarius. The sequence goes on from OU015493.1 coordinate 210,667,334, forward strand.
TAAAATAGTATCATTAGTATTTTGTGCAGAATGATAAACTTTTAGCTAAATTTCATTAAAAATTACTACAAATTGACCAATTTATAAAAAAGTATGGTATTTACAGGCAAGCGTTTGTTTATTTTTTAATTTTTAAATGCTATTTTACCATAGAAGACCAAAAAATCCTTTAAAAAATGATATTTTTTAAAAATTGGCTCCGAAGGTAGGCAGTCACCTTAAAATCGAATCGATATTCCGAAATATAAAATAAATACAGGCCATTATATGCAATGAGATGTAAAATTTCAGTCATTTTTTCAGGAGATTTTTCATAAATCACAGCTATAAATTAATGAATAATATACAAAGAACCTAATCTATCGTTTATTCCAATCTTATTATTAAGAAAAACCTACCTGAAAAATTTCACAGACATATCGCGATTCTATTTTGAGTTGTCAAAATAGAAGTACACATTTTCACTGAAAAATAAGTTCTCCAGAAAACACAATTAGAGATTTCACTTGCACTGAAATGGACAGATGTTGCTCATCTCTAAACAATTCTCATTTGATTTCTAGGGATCGCACAGAAGAAAATATCAAAGCAGGTTTTGAAACAGATTCCACGAAATCGATATTTTATAAACGTAATCGGATACCTTAAAAAAGAAAATTTACTGTGAAGATAAAGACAATATTTTAGTCCTTTTTCCAGACTGGTACTTTAGAACTGATACTTTATCTGTATAAATCTGTTCCGCAACTGACTGACTCACTGACTAACATACAACGCACAGACCAAACCGCTGGACCTAAAGGGCTGAAATTTAGCATGGCGATTCTTCTTATAAAGTTGGGGTGCACTAAGAGAGAATCTTGAAAAATTCTTCTTAGATTTTTCAAAATTAAATTTTTAATCTGTCTTAGTAACTTTTTTTAAGTTTGCATTCAAAATAATAATCTGAGTGTTATGAAATTTATATTATGAGAAAGATCATAAAAATTCCTTTAAATTGAAATCTTTTTCGAATCTTTATCTTCATTTTTAGATTTTTGGAGAAATTTTAAAGATTAAATTTTAGAATTTAATTTATTGAATGCTGATCACGTGATTTGTTTTTCTGGTACTAATAAATTTATCATCACGTGCTTAATAATAAAATAGACAAAAAATATTTTTTTTTCTTGCTAATGCGGCAGACGATTGCACATTATCCAAAAAAATATTAAAATACAGTAAAAGATATGTTCCTCAAACTGTACTATATTAACTGTACTATATTCTTTTGTATTTTCTACTAGATTTAATTTGAATATTTTCATCTGCATTATTTTGTCTATAAAAATATCTCTTATGATTTTTTTATGAATATATTTTTTTACATCAATTGTATACATTGATCGTCGTATTTATTATACATATATATGTATATTTATTTTTTGGGGCATTAATTGCATACATTGACCATTGCATTTAATTTGAATGTACTCCGTAGTGAAGTGCAGGTATTCAGCTAGTACTTTATAAAATATATACTTTAGAATCTAAAACACGTATACGCTGTTTGTTAACCTCAGAAAGTATCACATATGAGATCGTTAAGAAAAGGGAATTTATGAAGTACAAAATTCTTGAATATATTCCCTAACCCCCCTGAAAACCATATGTAGGACAAGGAGAAAATTTGTAGGATAGAAAGAAATGTAGGAATATGAAAGGATATGTAGGATAGAAAGAAAAATTACTTTTTCAATAATAAATCTATCAATATATGTACTAACATATGGATGCCTTTTGGAAATGAACGGAACACACGGGCTTCCGATGTTATCTAGCTCGTTTGCATTGTTTATGGCTATTTCTGAATGTAATGATTATTTAACAGTTTGCAAGTTGTTGTTCAAAATATTTTGGAATGCAATTGCTGTAAATATTTTCTAACCTTTCATTTCATAACGCTAGAAAACATTTCAAGAATTTTATCATATTCTGACTTTTTAATAACAAATGCTCCGTTGGAAGTTGTGACTCAGGGATGAGATTTGACTCAAGGATGAGAATTATTGACAACTTATCGGTTCTCCTTCAAACAAGCAAATTAGCTGACGTTTTCAAAAACTTACTTCTCGAACAGTATCCAACACAGCGTCTAATAAGGTAATTGAAAACAGTATCAAATTAGCTTAACTTTAAAAAAAAATTTGGGCTTAAAATTAGTTTAACCGACAATAACAGTATTTTACCCTTTCTTATTATCTATATATATAAAACAGTTCCGTAACTGACTGACTGATTGACTGACATATGACGCATAGACCAAACCACTGGACATAAAGGGCTGAAATTTTGCATGGCGATTATTCTTATAGTGTAGGGGTGCACTAAGACAGAGTTTTGAAAAATTCTTCTTGGATTTTTTTAATTAAATTTTTAAGCTGCTTTTGTAACATTCTTTAAAGTTTGCATTTAAAATAATAATCCGAGGGTTAAAAAATTTATATCACGAGAAAGATCATAAAAATTCCTTTAAATGAAATCTTTTTCGAATCTTTACCTCCATTTTCTGATTTTTGGTGAATTTTTAAAGATTAATTTTTAGAATTTAATTTAGTAAATGCTGATCACGTGATTTCATGTGATGGTACTTTAAATAAATATATCGTCACGTACATAACAATGAAATAGACGAAAATATATATATTTTTTCCTTGCTAATGCGGCAGACGATTGGGCATAATCAAAAAAAAATATTAGCATACAGTAAAAGAAATGTTCTTCAAACTGTACTATATTCATTGTATAGTCTTTAGTATATTCTATTAGATTTAATTTGACTATTTTCTTCTACATTATTTTGTCTATAAAAATATCCCTTACGATTTTTTTTTAAAATATATTTTTCGTTTTTTGGAACGAAGTTATTTTACGCGGCTTACAGTAGAGTGAACTGGCAGGAATCATCACGTAACGAAAAATCGGTATGTCCCCTTCATAAGAGCTTTTCCTCAAGGACTCTGTGGCTGAATGGCTATCGCATCGGACTATCGCACTATGGAGCGAGAGGTTACTGGTTCAAATCCCCGCACGAGAGCTGGCCGTTTCTATTCCCACTCATTCTGGGAATAGTGCAGTGTATATATATATATATATATATATATATACACTGTATATATATATATATATATATATATATACAGTGGAATCTCGATCGATCGTTTTCGGATCCATCGTTTTCCCGTATGTGTCGTTCATTTCATCCAGTCCCAACGAATATATTGCTTTGTTATGTTTCCGAATCTATCGTTTTCCAGCGTTTATCGTTCATTTCAATCGGTCCCTTGAAAAACGATAGATCGAGATTCCACTGTACATATATTATAATATATATATATATATTATATATATAAATATACATATATATATATATATATATATATATATATATACATATATAAATATACACACATATATATATATGCATATATATATACCAAAAATAACGTAAGGAACTTCGTTCCTGACGGAGGTCCCCCGACCGCACAATTTTTTTTTTTTTTTACATCAATTGCAAACATTGATCGTTGTATTTATTATAAATATATATATATATATATACATATTTTTGGCATTAATTGCATACATTGACCGTTGTATTTAATTTGAATGTACTCCGTAGCGAAGTACGGGTTTTTAGCAAGTGTTGTATATAAAAGAATGATAAAATATCACTATTAAAGAGCTCTAAAATACAATTACCCCGACAAAATAGGAGTAATTATTGTAAACAAGTGTTTTATTCTCTCTCAAACCCATACACACACACGCACTTGTAATTTAGCATCAATGTTTTAATGTATCTCAGTATGACATGCAATATGCATCTCCTGAACAGCATTTTATTGTAGGTTTTATTGTAAAGGTGTTCAGGGAGCATTCACTGAATGTAAATATCTCTGCATGAGCGAGATTTTAAAACCAAGTGAAGCTGAATCTTGCATCAGATATTCGGAAATAAGAAGTGCCTCATGAATCTGATTGAAAAAGGTAAATCTTGAGCCTGTTCTCAAAACTCTCTCAAAACGTTCTCAAAACAAATTTTCCGTTGGGAACCTCAGTTCTCCGGTTTCTGCACTATTTTTACAACTTCGTCTAATGAGCTTCATTTCAACGAACGAAATAACATCCCGATTCATTTACGTACAAATGAAGTTAATTAAAATAATTAATTAAAGTATTGTATGTAATTAAGATTTATCGAGTAATTACAGCAGAATAATACAACCCCTTTCACTAAAAAGACTTGCTTCGAATTTTGAAAGTTATTTAAAAAATTGGAAATCTAATTATGTATCCTAAAAATCGCGTTTTAATGGAGGAATTCGGTGGCTTAAAGTTTCGAAACGGTTACGTACATTAATTTATAGTTTAGGAAAAAAATATTAATTTTGCTTATTATCAGAAAATTAACATAAATAATGGCGGAGGGGCTGTCTCATTCTTTAAGATGTGTAAAGTAATACTAATCGTTTAAAGCACTTCAGTTTTTGTATTAACACAAAAACAAATGGCTGTCGTGTGTCTTATATCTTTCGGTAATCTTTTAAGACATTTTTTTAAATCATTCGAGAGAAACCCTTCTTGTACCAAACCCGCTTTTGCAAAGTCTGATTTATTTCAAGGATTTGGGTCATATGTTCAATCTATATATATAAAACAGTTCCGTAACTGACTCATTCATTCATTCATTCATTCACTGACTGACTGACATACAACGCACAGACCAAACCGCTGGACCTAAAGGGCTGACATTTTGCATGGCGATTCTTCTAATAGTGTAGGGGTGCACTAAGAAAGATTTTTCAAAAATTCTTCTTAGATTTTTTTAAATTAAATTTGTAAGCCGTTTTTTAAACTTTTTTTACGTTTGCATTTAAAATAATACATTGAGGGTTATAAAATTTATATCACGAGAAAGATCGTAAAAATTCCTTTAAAATGAAATTTTTTTCGAATTTTTACCTCCATTTCCTGATTTTTGGTGAATTTTTAAAGATTCATTTTTAGAATTTAATTTATTAAATGCCGATCACGTGATTTCTTTTTCTGGTACTTTCAATAAATTTATCGTCACGTGCGTAACAACTAAATAGACAAAAAAATAATTTTTTCTCTTTCTAATGCAGCAGACGATTGGATATTATCCTAAAAAAATGCATATCCCTTACGATTTTTTTATAAATATATATATATAGATAAATATATATTTTACATCAATTGTATACATTGATCATCGCATTTATTATAAACTAGCCGGGCTTCGCCCGTCTAACCGGTCGGTTTAGGGAACCGCTGCCTTCAGCAATCATCGTTCAATGTGACATCATATGCTTCGAATACGGCTTTGTGGGACATGGTGCATTCATCTCAGACAATTAACTTGCTTAAGAATCCTTGCTTTTCCCGAATTTCTTGAAATGTTACACAATCTCAATTTGCGTTCTCAATTTTCCTTAAACCAAATAAATTACTGAAAAAGTTTGCCTTAAAACTGAGATTAAAATCTAAAGTGCAAAATTACAGAAGATGAAATCAAAAGTATGTTTTAAAATTATAGAAAAGCAAAAACCAAATTAAATTACCAACTGAAAAAGTTTGCCTAAAATAAAACTGAGATGAAAATTACAATTAAAGGTTAATTCCCAATACACGGTGCCATTCCCAATCCCAATTTGGCGAAAAGTTGGCTTAAAAATCCCGTTCGGAGACCTGTTAGGCTTAAACTGCGAAATGTAAACAAATGTGGAGACCAAGACTTAAGGATTTAAAAATAACATCTTTAACCAACATAGCAATAAACGGCTAACTGAGAAGCAATTAACAAACACAAACCATATTTGGCATTTTATCGCCAATTTCGCAAAAAACCTAAAAAATATGCTGCACCGTGAATTGGGACCAATTTAAATAAAGTAATAACATAAAATAAGTGATAAAATTAATAATCCAAACTAATAATAGGAACAGCTTCGATATAGGACCCCATTAGCGTTTTTTTTTTTGTATTGACGACTTTTTTTGCAATGTCGCCTAGCCAAACATCGCATCGTAAATATCGTATGAATTACATAGAAATTTAATTTTGCAAAATATAAATTTAAAAATAATACAATATAAATTTAAAAATGATACAATAAGGAAAATAGCGTAAACTTTGTAAATGAATTATGTGTATACCAAATTACCAATATACGAATTCTACTATACCAAACCTGTTCCAACTGTGTACGATGTAGAAAATGGCGTATTTCATCTTGTTACAATCTGGAAAAAGGTTTATTTCAGTTATAACACCAAATAACTACAAAATAACAATAATATGTGTAAAGACATTTAAAGAAATTGAAATCCATGCATTCACAATATCTAAAATTAACATCCAATATGTGCGCATGCGCGATTCAATCATCGCATGATTGATTCCAACGCCTGGAGATTAAATATTATTTAAAAACTGTATTTATTTATAATTATTTAAAAACTTCCAAACTTATATTAGAATTATCTCCAGGCTTCAAAACATAAGTATACGAAGTTTCAATTAGATTCGTCAAGAAATGTAGATTTGTATACGTTACATACATACATACATACATAGAGACACTCTGCTTTATTTATATAGATATATATATTTATTTTTTGGCATAAATTGCATACGTTGACCGTTGTATTTAATTTGAATGTACTCCGTAGCGAAGCGAGGGTTTTCAGCTAGTTTTTGCCATAAATCACGAGACATTTTATATTAAATAGATGTTTCCATTTCCTTATACTAATGAATTTGGCTTACAATATTTACCAGTTCCCAGTCCCTGATTTTCCATTAGGCCCGGTAGGCCCGGGCATAGGGGCCCTCGAATGTTGGGGGCCCCTTCAAAATTTTTATTTTAAAAAGGGAAAAAAATCCTAATTCAATTTTTTTTTATTTTACTTTTTTTAATATCATGTTTTTATATATCCTTTCTAATTTGATTAATTAGTTCATCATGTGTATAGTTATATGTAGTTCATGATATGTTAGAGTTTTTCTGGTTGCATTGCATTGGTGTTTTAATGATGAAGTTAATATGTTGTTTTGCTTTTTGTTATTTGATAATGTTCTAGACTTCTAGACTTCAAATAGCCAATTCTTGGTAAAATGGTACTTCCACAAGGATTCGTGATTTTTCTTTTGTGTGTGTGTGTGAATTTGGGAAATTTTACGCCGTCATCAGTGTAAGAGGGCCCCCATCCCCAAGTTGTACCTATAGTAAAGAATTTTCTAAATCTGGCCCTGCCAGTTCCTACATAAATGATTTTAAAATAAATTTGCAGAAAACAATTAATATTCCTATGAACATAAATACCAATATTTATAGGATGGAAAATTGAATCATTCGGTAAATCTTCCTTCCGCTAATTCCGATAAGTAATTAAACTTACCGTAAACTTTCATTACAGATTCTTTATACAAACCTAGACATGTAAAATTTCAAAATGAAAGACAAAATAAAAACAGATTCATGCATAAAAATTCATAGAAAAAATCACTTTAATGAAAACAAATATTTTACAATTTTGGCTTTTTTTCCTTTTTGAACTTTCTGGAGACTATTGTGAATGTAAGTCTCTCCGATATTCTCTTGCTTATCCCATACTATGCATTCATTATGCAATTATTTTTTTCCTAATTCAAGACATAAGTCTATTTCTGAATGACGAAAGGATGAACGCATCTTTAGCCTTGCAGCTTCAAACAGTCTAGCCAAGCGGTTAGCAGCAGATACTTGCTAATTGCAAAAATACATCATGCAGGTAACCCTGGTCGCAGATTTCGCCATTCTTGTGTACTCCTCAGCAAAGCTTTTTGTCATCTTTAGGCACTCTAAACTTTGTATCACAATCCATGATAGAACGGGATATATACACTTATACAATGGTGAATGAAATTAAGAGAATTTGCAGACTTGGTCGATTATCTCTAGAACGACTGTACCGATTTTAATGAAATATGATACGTACATACATTGATACAATACAAAACAAATAATCATTCAATAATTGAAATAGACACGCATAATAATGCGTAACACTCGTTGGAGTAGGAATGTATGAAACAGCGGTTGCAGAATAAACAAAAAAATGGGTTAATAGATGGGTTAATAGGGGGTATGGTCCTCTCTTACAGATATACAGGTCTCGCAGCGTGATTTCATACCTGAAATAAGGCAGTTTATGATTTCCTGTGGCAATTGGTCCCACTCGTTCAGCAACGCCGTTTTCAATCCCTGGATGGTTCTCGGAGGGGGGAAGGGGTTGCGAGTTGCAATTGCCCTCCCCAGAGCTCCCCAGACATGCTCTATATGGTTAAGGTCTGGAGATCTGGCTGACCAATCCATCCGGCGAATATCCTCACTCTCTAGAAATTCGTCGACCAAAAGAGCTCTATGTGGCCTCGCGTTATCGTTCATTAAAATGAACTCACAGCCGACTGCACCCCTGAAAAGACGAACATAGGGCTCCAAGACCCCATCCCTATACCTCACACCACTCACAGTGCCTCTTTCAAAGACATTGAGAGGTGTGCGGCCATCCAACATGATGCCTGCCCATACCATTAAACCTCCTCCGCCATAATGGTCGATTTCGCGGACATTGGAGGGTGGGTAGCGGGTCCCTGGTTCTCCCCATATGAACATACGGCGGGAATCGGTGTTTAGGCTGAACCGGGACACATCAGTGAAGAGAACGGTCGCCCATTGATCCATACTCCAATCTCTATGCTCTCTGCACCATGATAAACGGATTCTCCTGTTCGTAGAAGTGAGCGGGACGCAAACAACCCTCTCTCATGGAGTCTTTTGGAAACAGTCACCCTTGATACACGGGTTCCTGCGGCAGCATACAAGTCACGAGAGAGTTGAGAAGCTGTAGCACTCCTGTTACGCCTCGCTATAATCGACTAATGGGGATCTTCTCTGGCCATCGTGGCTCTTGGACGACCTTGCCCAGGCTTTCTCTCGATAGATCCGGTATCCTGGAACTGTTTCCATAAGTTACACACGACGCTGGGCGTTAAATTGAACTCTCTACAAATTTGGACTTGAGATTGGCATGCTGCTAGCCTTCCCACAATTCGCTACCCCATTCCATCATCTAAACGTTGGTGGTTACTCATTTTTACTGTTACAATTTGAAATTAACCGATTGCTGCAAAATAACACAAGGAAATTCGCCGAGGTGTGCTAGCGAGCGAAATGCGTCTTAACTTACGCGCGTTTATAAATCATGTTTTCTTCCTACTATGCTGTATACGTACAATAAGTAAAGTTTTGTTATTTGCTTTCCTTCCTGGTGTTCCAATTTTAATGACCAGTAGTGTATATAAAATTAAACTCGAAAAAAAAAAAAGATTGTGGAGGCTGAAACTGGACCTCATACTGTATTAAGTAAATAATTTGGTAAACTATCTGAGAATGCCCCTCTCGTATCTTGGTTGTTTGGTTTTTAGAGAGTCTCAGTTTGAAAACCCAGTCTCGCACATGTAGATAAAAGCGAATGGAAGCAATGTATCCTTTGTGACTCTTTGACACCTTATTTCGTGTCTAGGCCGGATAAGGGCACGTTCAATCCGTACACCAAAAATTCATTCTACGAGGTCAGTGGATGGGAAAAGTACGATCCCCCTAGCTGTCGCCCTTGGGGTGCTCGGTGAAAATGATGGTGGCACTAAGCCAAGTCGGACCCCCGTGGGGGGTATTATATACTAGAGCCGCAATACTCCGGATGAAGCCTCTATGGACCTGGTCTGAAACTTCGGACAAGGGGGCCCTAGCAACAACAACAACAACTATTATGTAAGCAGATAGTTTTTAGTATTTTATTGAATAATAAACAAAAATATCTATATATATAAAACGCGTGGGTATGCGGCACAAAAATCGACGATATTTCTACACTCCGAATGGCAACGGCTGCAACTGCCAGATGTAAATATTAGCGGCCGTTCGCAATTTTCAACCGCGTGTCAACATGGATTAACGCACTGTAATCAGGAATGCTCGAAAACGAGTTGCACGATCAAGTGAAAATTGGGAACAGTCTCAAGAAAGAAAGCGAAGAAGAAATATTTCATTAAGAGAGAGCCGTGAAAGAGAGAGCATAAATGATCGCGATGTTAGGCTTAACCGTCGCCAGCATGGCAACCGACAGCAAGTAATAGCTAATTTCTACACCTCTTTTAGTACTTGCTGATTTTTTACTCCCTTTTATAAGTGAAGAATTTTTTTATTATTTGATATCATTAACTGTACATATCTGAATTGTGAACAATAGTACATACATAGAGTGATGTAATCTACACTATATTTTAGTACTTGCTGAATTTTTACTCCCTTTTTAAGTGAAAAAAATCTTCCAACAATTTCTTATCTGATGTAATGATAAAGTGTAGGTATCTTAATTTTGAAAAATAGTACATACAGAGACGGGTGTAATTTTTAAAATCAGTGGTGTTGGGTTTCTCAGTCTAATCTTTAACTCTGTTCTGAAGTAATGGAAATTCATATTTTTTAATCACGATTTTTTAGAATCAGCCTTATGAACAATACCCCTTAACAACGAATATTTATGATGACAGGTAATGGTAACATTCCTTACGTATGCTGCTTTCTGTTGAGTTGCTTTGCAAAAGAAAATATAAAACTAAAAGCGACCCCGTTGATTGCGCAGTGGCTAGTATAATATAAAGATGTTGAATAAAAATATAAGACATGTAATTATAGAAAGTTTAAATCATGTGCATGAATTAAATAATCTATATATATATAACAGTTGCGTAATTGACTGACTGACTGACTGACTGACATACAACGCACAGACCAAACCGCTGGACCTAAAGGGCTGAAATTGTGCATGGCGATTCTTCTTATGGTGTAGGGGTGCACTAAGGCAGATTTTTTGAAAAATTCTTCTTAGATTTTTATAAATTAAATTTTTAAGCTGTTTTAGTAGCTTTTTTTAAGTTTGTATTTAAAATAATAATTTGGGGGTTATAAAATTTATATAAAGGGAAAGATAGCAAAAATTCCTTTAAAATGAGATCTTTTTCGAACCTTTACCTCCCTTTCCTGATTTTTGGTGAATTTTTAAAGATAAATTTTTAGAATATAATTTATGAAATGCCGATCACGTGATTTCTTTTTCTGGTACTTTAAATAAATGTATCGTCACGTGCATAACGACTAAATAGACAAACAAATATTTTATTTTTTTTTCTAATGCGGCAGACGATTGGACATTATTTTGTCTATAAAAATATCCCTGACGATTTTTTTATAAATATATATTATTTTTTCTACATCAATTGTATATATTGATCGTCGTATTTATTATATATATATATATATATATATTTATTATTTTTGGCATTAATTGCATACATTGACCATTGTATTTAATTTGAATGTACTCCGTAGCGAAGTGCGGGTTTTCAGCTAGTCTATACATATAAAACAGTTCCGTAACTGACTCATTCATTCATTCATTCATTCACTGACTGACTGACATACAACGTACATACCAAACCGCTGGACCTAAAGGGCTGAAATTTTGCATGGTGATTCTTCTAATAGTTTAGAGGTGCATTAAGAGAGATTTTTGAAAAATTCTTCTTAGATTTTTTAAAATTTAAATTTTTAAGCTGTTTTAGTAACTTTTTTTAAGTTTGCATTTAAAATAATAATTTGAGGGTTATAAAATTTATATCACGAGAAAGATCATAAAAATTCCTTTAAAATGAATTTTTTTCGAATCTTTACCTTCATATCCTGATTTTTGGTGAATTTTTAAAGATTAATTTTTAGAATTTAATTTATTAAATGCTGATCACGTGACTTCTTTTTCTGGTACTTTAAATAAATTTATCGTCACGTGCATAAAAACTAAATAGACAAAAAATAATTTTTTTTTCTTGCTAATGCGGCAGACGATTGGACATTATCCAAAAAAATATTAAAATACAGTAAAAGAAATGTTCTAGAAACTGTACTATATTAACTGTACTATATTCTTTAGTATTCTTATATTAGATTTAATTTGAATATCTTCTTCTACATTATTTTGTCTATAAAAATATCCCTTACGATTTTTTTATAAATATATATATATTTTACATCAATTATATACATTGATCGTCGTATTTATTATATATATATTGGCATTAATTGCATACATTCACCGATGTTTTTACTTTGAATGTACTCCGTAGCGAAGTGCGGGTTTTCAGCTAGTTTAGTATATAAAGTTACCTCAGAGTATCTACGAACCCTCCCATTTTTTCCCTGACCCCTCTATCGGTCGCGACCACTGTCCTCATCAGAGTAGCAAGTCGAAACGATAACTACAATATATTAGTATTCCTCTAGGCGACATTCGATTTCAAATGCGTACAGCAAAAGGATGCGAACGTAGTTAGAAATGCACATATTTTACTATAGAAAAATTTTTTATACAGACTCTCTAAAAATAATGATATTTTTCGTACATTTGTGAAACAAGCATTCATTCCAAAGTTAAGGTGACTGCCTACGTTGGGAGCCAATTTTTTAAAAAAATTGTTTTTTAAGGATTGTTTTGTCTCTTATGGTAAAACAGCATTTAAATTAAAAAAAAATAAATAAATAAATTTAAAAAAAATAAAATTAAAAAAAACTTTCCTGTAAATACCATGCTTTTTTATAAATTGGTCAATTTGAAGTAATTTTTAATGAAATTTAGCTAAAACGCCTATCACTCTGAACAAAATTCTAATTCTACTATTTTAATTTCCTTCTTACACATGATACATATAACAGTTATCTGCAAATTGACCTACCATGTAAGAGAAATTTTAAAATGCAAAAATAATACAGACAATTTTATATTCCAATATGAAAATTTTCCCCAATTCGTCATTCCTTTCCTTATAAAAACAGCCCCAAACAAAAAAACTATTTATTATACATCAATTATTGTACGTCATTTCATTAACAATAGCATCTAAAACATTTCCTGAAAATTTTATCAAATTATATGCATTATTATCGGAAATATCATGATAACGGTAGAGATTTGTGCTAAAAAACATAATTCTGAGAAAAACGCCTTTAAAGTTGTTTGTCACTTCAATTTTGTACTAGACGATGTTTTTTAAAATAGCTATAACTCTGCTTCTAATTGATGTAGAATGAAAATCTAAGCGGTTTTGAAAAGAGAAAACATTGAATTATAAGATTCTTGCAAAAAATAAAATTGACCAAAATGGTCAAAAAATGGTCGCATTTAAAGTTGTTTGTCACTTAAATTTTGTATTAGACGATGTTTTTTAAAATAGCTATAACTCTGCTTCTAATTGACGTAGAATGAAAATCAAAACTGTTTTGAAAAGAGAAAAAAATTGAATTACAAGATTCTTGCAAAAAATTAAATTTATCAAAATAGTCAAAAAATGGCATTTTCAACGTAGTCAGTCCCCTTAAAAAAATTGACTAGGATTAAAATAAAAGATACTTATAATTTTCGGATATATAGTACAATAGCTATTAAAATATTTTTATGGCAACGCTGATGTATTTGTTTCGCTTCTATAAAGCCATGAAGCTACAGAGCTCTGTAGCTTCATGTATAAAGCACTCAGTGCCTTCGTCTCGGAGCGTACGAAGAATTCCCAGTGTGAAAAAAACGTCACCGTTTCGATTTTTTTTTTCCCGCCAACAATGCTCCACTGGTAGATTTTACATACAGACGTCACGATGACGTCTTTATCTTATGCCATGAGACTAAGGCCCTAAGACATTTGTTCTTTAGCTTTCTAAAATGGGCACTCTGCTTTAAAATGAACATTAAAGAAAAAAAGACATTTTGTTTTTCAAAAAGCTTAAAAACAAGGTAACACTTGAAATGTAGTTCTATCTGCGAATCGATCCATTATGTAAAGTTTTCGGTCCAATAATTCACAATGGTCGCAAAGAAACAAACAGAGTGCCATCTATTCAAAACACTTCATTTAAAATCTATTGAGTCCATTCACTCAATATTTAGTGAAATTCACTAGAGACAATTTAACTGACACTTGAAGCTATCGGAATTGTTTCGGAATGCAGATGAGTTCTTGGAATCCATTAACAAGTTTTATAAATAGTCTCAATCCACCAAGTTATCGATCAAAATTCAATAATCCATTCGCATGCGAAGCCAATAATTAGGAAAACTATGCTTTGAAGTAACTAACTATCCATTGCATCGGCTTAACGTCTTTGTGGGATTGCTGCACTTAACAATTAACAGTTAGTTAATTAAAAGGGTATTTGCGAAACCGATATCTTTCACGTGCGTGACAATACGCTACTGTTACAAAATTCGAATGCCTTTTCATCGAACTTTTTTTTTTATCATACGTTATGAAAGGAACTCTTTGAGACATATGAATGTAAATCAATACGTTTTTGTTGGAAAAGTTGCAATATGTATTCGAGACCTTTTATACCGTCATTAATTTATTATCAAATAGTTACATGAAAAATTAAGAATCCGATTTCAAATATTAAGGGGGCCCAGGACACAAAATTGTTCGAATTTTCGAAAAACTTTTTATTGCATTAAAACTTTCTGTGTTCTTTTAGGCCGTCTGCACACTGAGCAACTCAAAAGAAACTGATAACTGACTCCAATCACAAACCAGTCTGTGATGAGTCCACGCACACGGCGCAACTGGTTACAAACCTGTCCGACGGGTTTGTAACCAGTTGCGCCGTGTGCGTGACTACATTCAATTACATAGGTTAAGACTCATCACGGACTGGTTTGTGATTGGAGTCAGTTATCAGTTTCTTTTGAGTTGCTACGTGTGCTGACGGCCTTACGCTTAAAATGACGTTTAAGTCATGTTTCTATCTTAATTAGAAAAGGAGATTTTTTTTTATTTGCAACATTCTCATAGTAGCCAATCGTTGTTTAAACCTTAAGTGCGTTTTCAGCATGATGGGTTTTTTTCCCCATTTCTCGTCTTTAAAATGTTGTAATTAAAAGTTAAAGATAAAGGGTTGAAACACAGAACATGTCTTTTTCAAATATTTTACTTTAATTTTGATTCAACAAATTTAAAAAAAAAATATTTACTCTTAAATATATATATTTTTAAAAATATGTTACATAATTTTTTTTTTCAATTTTTAATATAAATATTTTTAATTTTTAAAAAAAATTAAGATTTAAAAAATGCTGAATCAAAATTAAAACATATATTTCTGTTTAATTAAATGAAAAAGAATTGAAATTCGACAAATAATATTTCCAGTTATAACAATTTTAAATGACCCCACTATTAAAAAAAAAATTTAATTTAAAAAATTTTTAAAAACATTTTGAGAAGTTTTAGGAAATAATTTTGTTTACAAAATTATATGGTTAACCATCACAAAAAAATCAAGATTTTAACTCAATAAATAAAAAAAAATTTTAAATGTGCCCCGGACCCCCTTAAAATATAAGGTATATTTATGGTCAAATACAAAATTAACAAAACAAGTAACCTTGTTTAAATCATAATTATTATTTAAATAGCGGGATCGAGTCATAGCGAAAGATACCAATGAAAGTGTAGTATCAGGCATCTTTAGCTAGAGACGGTGTCTGATACCAAGGTATAGAAAGAATGGGCGAACAATACAAGCCACATAGGAGCATATTGTAACCACAGGAAAAAAATAGAGCCTCCAAGAAAACAGTTTGCGGGACATCGCTCTGTGTGGCCAAGGGGGAAATTCTGGAGCGACAGGTACGTCCCCAAACGGTCGTTGAAACCCAAGGCAAGAGATACAGCGGAACAGCTTCCCAATTGACCCGTTTTTTCGCCAAGCCAATTTTTTTGCGCCAACCTTGGCATCATTGTTGTTTACCCTAGCCCTCCGCACGGCAAGTGAGTAAGACTGGTTCGCTTATTTATTAAACTTTTACAATAAAATGAGAGTACAAAGAGATTTATTAATAAATAAAACTTACTTGTAAATATCCAGTGATGATTTTTTAAAATATTGAAGTTTATTATTAAAAAAACGTCGTTCTTCTTAGGGCACTTTACCACTACTACTCACCAAAAGAGAACATTCCCTTAGAAATCGGTGGAAAACGAAACTATTTCTAGAAATATCAACTATAAATAACCTATTGGGGATACCGTCCGAGCCGAACGTATGCTTACCGCCAATTTTGCAATCCGACTTGGATAGTCTAACTAATGCAGCCTGATATTTAGAAACAATACTGCTAATGGGTTAACATAACTATTTAGTTTAATTTAATAAAGCTATAAAAAATTAAGAGTTTTTTACAAAGTAAAAGTAATAATTCTAAAATAATATCTAATTGACAAACTAAATCACTACAATGTATTTGAAAATTTAATGTAAATATATTACATATTAATATAGTAAACAATTTATATATGTATAAATAAGCTATGTATAAGTATATTTAGCTTAAATAAGTATAAAACTCTAAAAATGAAGTTAGAAAATCGTATAGTCATCAAGCACGTGTTAATCCAATGAAGAATCCGTCGGTCAAGCAGCTAACAGAGCAGAAAAAAATCTGAACTAACTTTTGACCTCCTGAACCGGCTAACTTAATATTACAGCAACCCTTGTGACGTGGTTCGTCAAAGCGGGATTTCCAAGCCCAGGGAACGAACCGCGCCACAAGGATTGGCGCGAAATCGGGTCAATAAGGAATCTTAGCCGATACGGAACAGTAAGTTGAAAACTGGGGGATCCTGAGGTAGGAGACCCAGCGTATAGGTTGACGGCTAGAGTAACGACCCCTCTGGGCAAACATTTTCAGTGAGACAGAAATACTCTCAGGGAGTAGGCTAGAGTATCATAGAGCTTCATCTGTGTGTAAATTATTAAACTGTTTCTTTTCACGTGTAGGTGTTGTGTGTCAGGATCAATAAATGTCTTTCGTCTGGGGCCTTTTCACCGAGTGAGAAAACGACGACGAGTACTCGACACCACGACTGCACAACGGAAAACATGGTATAATTATATATCAGTCGTTCAGCACACGGAAAACTTATGAATTTAAAAATAATTACTTAGACACTGACGAATCAAGTAAGTCTTTCTAAGGTTCTAGTATTGCAAAAAATTTAGCAAAACAAAATCGAAACAAGACACAATGTATCAACGCTCGACCTCAATTCTTAAATAAAGTTTTATTGACGACTAAGTTGTTCAATCAAGATAGTGGTCAGAGAGACCACAGCAATCACTTTAAATCCTATCCCTAAAGCACTCCGAAGAGTCTCACTTTAGCCCAAAAGCTCTGTCCATTGGTCTCGATACATACCGAGCTCGATTTTTGAGCTTTTCATTTTCCATTAAAATTATATTTACAACTAATTTATTTAATTCCGACTGTAATCTAGGTGAACCCATTCCGTCGCTTTAGCCCAGTGGTTCCTAACTTTTTGTCATATATATATATATATATATATATATATATACACTGCTCAAAAAAATTAGGGGACCAAGCAAAGAAGTTAAGAAAACCGTGCGAGACAGCAAAGTATTGGCATAAAATGGATAGTACACGCGTGTCAATGCGCATTACAGAAAAAAAGACGTAAAAAATTTGTAATTAAGTTTAATTCTTTGAAAATATGGAAAAAAACATGAAAAGATGATTTAGGGCAACAATTTGGTTGCATGTATACGATAAAAAAAGTACTGTTTAGAAATGATGCAAGATTTTTAATAAGGCGTGTGGTTTCCTCGAACAGCTAAGACTGCTGCCCACCTGTTTTCCATGGATGCGATGATGTTATCGATCAGACTATGGGGAATACTGTTCCACTCCTCAAAAAGTGAAATCTCCAAGTCTCGGAGAGTAAAAAGAGGCCTTGGTATCGCAGCAATGCGTCGTCCGAGCATGTCCCAAGCATGCTCGATTGGAGTCAGGTCAGGAGAGCACGCTGGCCATTCCATACGCTGTATTGTTTCATCTTCAAGCATGTTCTCCAAAAGACGAGCTGTATGCGGTCTGACATTATCATGCCGGAAAACAAAGGAATCTCCAATTGCTGCAGCGTAAGGTATGACATGAGGTCTCGGTATCTCGTCTGCTTACCTTCGGGCCGTCAAAGTACCATTCCGAATGATATGCAGGTCTGTACGTCCACCTATGCTGATTCCACCCCATACCATAAAACCAGCTCGTCTGTATTGTGACCTTTCACGAACTAATGTGGGGTTATTTCGATTTCCCATTTCCCTCCATACCAAAACATGCCGGGTGTCACACTCCAGACTGAATCGGGACTCGTCTGTAAACAGCACTTGGCTCCAATCATGTTGCTCCCAATCTCGATGTTCAGCAGCCCATCTTCTTCAGCCCGCACGGTGGCGTGAGGTCAACGGAATGCAGACCTTTGGCCTATGTGCATAGAGACCTCCCTGATGAAGCCTATTACGTACTGTTTGGCTGGGCACCCTTCGTCCTGTTGCCAAGAGCAACTGTCTTTGCAGCTGAGTAGCATTGTCTGTTCTGTTTCGACGAGCTGTTAACAGTATATACCGGTCATCAGTTGTTGTAGTGGCGCGTGGCCGACCTTGCCCTTGTTGACGTCTAACATTCACTGTTTCTTGGAATCGATTCCACAGCTTGCAACGACACTTCTGGCGACTGCAACAACGTCTGCGACACTACGTTGTGTTTGTCCGGATTCAAGTCTGCTATACTGATATAGTCAAGTCCTATAATACGCCATGCCATGGATTCCGGTAAATCACGTTGTTGAGACATTTCCGAGTCACCTTTTCTCAAAAAAAAAAAAGAACTGAGCAATCGAATTTCACAGTTAATGCAGTGAAACAGACGTTTCTGCAACATCCCGATTTCCGCCCTTACGTTCTTTTTCTGGTTTTTGACGTCATGAACTTTGATTTCCATATGAAGTTTTCTTCTTCTGTTTCCTGCTAGGCTTTGAATTATGGATGATTTATTTTATGTTACTTATCGGTGTAAGTATTTGCGTAATTTCGTTAAAACCATGTGCTCCCCTAATTGTTTTGAGCAGTGTATATAATGTATATTTGAGCAGTGTATAGTATGTCTGTATATAGTGGCACCGCTCTGTTAGTGCCACTATAATATTAGTTATATTTAGTTGGGGTTTCTTGTCTGTCCTGGAACTTTGTCAGAATATAGTGTAATCATTGGTACAACATTTTAATTCTTTTAGGAACATAGTTCAATACTGTTGTATCTTATGGGAAGCAACAAAGATTAACTTTGCACTTCTTTGTTAGTCATTTGTTGTAAGTCTTTTTTTTAATTTTAGTATAATTTGGGAAACACTTCTATCTATTTTTTCAAAATATTAAGCACAAGTGCTAGTTTCTTAGTGTGTATTTATTCTTGACGTTCGGACCTATTGTCAAAATGCAGCACTCCACTCATTGCACAAAACATGTCGAGGGACACTGTCACACGGAATATACTACGACCCGTTTCTGCATGCCATAACCTTTTGTCGATTCGGCATGTGATTTATACACTCACCCAACAATAACAACCCAATGTACGCTCAGAAGGGCACAGTATCTACATTTATTCACGTCTCTCCATAAGCGTTTAGGCCCTCAATATTGGTCATTTTTACCATGTTTTTATTAACTCGCTTTCTTGTTTGTTTGTGTGTGTGTTGTCCAGTACAAATCTTGCAATCAATTTTTAACTAACTTCTCGACTAGCTAGACATTTGAAACTTTTTGAATAGCTCAGAACACGATGACAATGCATTATTTTAATACTTTTAGCCATCTTTAACCCCTTAAGTGTGACATATATTTCGGAAAAATGGACCAAAAATGGAAAATTTTTTTGACTGTTTAATTTTGTTCTTTATATTATTATAAAAGTTAGAAAATGGTTTTTTATTACAAAAATAAATTTTTAAATGTAATAACCACTATATTTATATTTTTTGCATACACATGAAACAGTAATGGATTACACACATATCTTATTCAATTAGAGCAAATTAAACAAAATTTGGGAAGCTAAATTTATATAACTAGTAGTTTATACTTAAATTTTACAAATACATAAATTTTACAAATCTTTTACAGTATGGTATATCCCAAAACACGGTACTGCACACAAGCCCATATCGCACTCTTTGCAATAAACTCGTGTCTCACGTCTATCCTCTTTCCTTTTTCATCGGTTTTACGACAGCATATATAACACTGTCTGGTTGGATTAGATTTTGTCCCGTTGGTGGGATATGTTCTGGAAAGTGTCGACCTGTGAGGCGCAGCAAGCTTACACTAGGACGCCCTGGTCCTGGTAGCTGAACATTTGGTTATTTTGTTCAACTATTTGTTCGACAATGATATTCTGAAGTTCATATTATTTTTCGCACCTCCTGCTGAAGTATACAAAATGAAGGAGTTATATAGCGCCTGGTCTAGGAGATGGAAAAATATCTTTTGGTAATATTTTTACCTCGTTTTCTAGCAACCGGGTAGTCTGTAAGATGTTGATCGAGTTTATCAGCACCTCCCATAGTGTTGTTGTAGTCATGGACAACCTTTGGTTTGAATTTCTTTTCTTTTTTCTTATCTTCAAACTCAATCATTTCTGCGGTATGGATTGAAGAAAGCATACAAACATCCTTTTTATCGTGCCATTTATAGCAGTAACTTTTCCTCGTTGAAAAGCGAGAACGTCGCCTTTCTTAATTTTTTTTTTGAAATCAGGTGGCAGCTCCTTCCTAATTGCACGTACTGTGCCGTATGTGTCAGTAGAATACTGTTGCACTAGTACATCGCCAACTGTGGAGAAGTATAATAGTTGTCGGTGATCAGGCAATATCCTTTTCCTAGCAGTGGTTTCATCAGTGACATAACCACTTGGCCAGACATTCCAAGATGTTCAAAATCAGTATCAAGTTTGTACCCTTTCCAGTGTAAATAATACTGGAAAAAATGTATCCCGTTTTACTCTCGCATAACATAAATGTCTTTATCCCAAAGCGAGATCTTTTTAGAGGCATGTACTGGATCCATCCCAATCTACCCTTATACAGCATAGACTTTCGTCTACAGTCACATCGCGATCTGGAACGTATAAAGAAGAAAATTTTTCATTTAGGTGCTGAAAAATCGGCCAATTTTATTAAGTTTTGGATTAGGATGATTGCGTAGATCAATATCTTCATTGTCACAAAATGCAGATATTTCTTTATTATCTGAAACCTATCATATGTCATAATATTCCGGAAGAACGGAGTTTCAACGCATTCCTTTCTCGACCAAAACATCTGTACAGATGGTTTCTTTACAATACCTTGCAAAATATGCAAGGCAAGAAAAATCTTAATTTCACTGTCATTAGTCGGAACCCACCTTTTCGCTCTGCTTTTTGATTTTAGTGTTTGGCTTGAATGCATTGTTGTGCATATCTGTTAGTTTCTATGGTGATTGTGCGCAACAAATTGCTATCAAAAAACAGATCAAAATATTCAGTTTCTTGTGTGAAATTTGATGTATCAACTGTTGCACCTACTTGTGTCGGCCGAAACGGAAACCTTGGAGGGGCAGGAGGAAGATTATCTAAACATAATGACTTCCAATCTCTACAGGACGAAATATCACTATCATCATCATCACTTTCGATGTAATATTCATCGGTAGAAATATCGGAATTCGATCCCGAGGAACCTAAACTGTACTCCTCATCGGTGTCTGAATCAGGCATTGCGAAAAAAAAGAAAATTATTTACAAAAAAACTCACTGAAAAGCAACCGAAACTAAACGAGGGAAAACGAAACTCTTTATCAACCCAAGCGTGTTTTGTTTACAGGCAGTTTTCGAAAGCCCAGACCCACCACTCGCGGACGATTCTACTCCGCAGGGGGTAATTTAGTCTTTCCCGAAAAGCTCAAACTAACATTCCCGCCCTTTTTTCTCGTCACCCCTATTTTGATGAAATCAAAGGAGACCTGACTCATGCGCAAAAGCATAAACGAAAACAGACTATATCTGAACAGCTGACAACACCCACCTACCTTTTCCCCCGACCGTCGAAATCGGTGAAAAACTAGGAAAACTAATGCCATCTATTAGGAAAATAGAGAATTAAGTATCCTAAAGAAGAAACGAATCCAGTTCGGGCTTCACAAAATAGAAACGTTAATTTTTCTCTACCCGAACTCAGTTCGGGCATCACAAATACTGCACGTAGTAGTTGCCCGAACTGGACTCGGGGCGACACTGGCAAGGGGTTAAACAGAATTAAATTAATTTTCAGTTATTTTCAGTTAATTTGTTTTGTAGACTGGTGCAGCCATCTGTCGGCCGGAACGGGAACAAAAAGTTAAATGGAAGTTAACTTCGAGTTAACTTTATTTTCTTTCCAGTTGATGGGATAATTCATCAAAAAAAGTTTTAAAAAGTATTTATGAATACATAGAATTGCCAAGTTTATATGATTCAACAGAAATTTAAAAGCATGGTATATAAAAAGTTCTTTTTATCTTGTAATTATTCATATTTAAGTTTTGACAGAACAAAATATAACATGGAACGCCCTCATCAAATCTCTTGTTGAAACATCTCTTGTTGCACCTAGTGCATTTTTTACTACATTTACAAAGACTCTTCATCCGCGTTTTTGTGGAGGATCCAATCTCCATTCCATTTGTCCCTCCCTTGATAGAACTGATGCATTAGTATCGGGCTGCACTACTTCAGATTCGACGTCAGAATTATCACTTTTACTTTCCCCACTTGTAAGGATTTTTCAAATTTGGATACATCTTCTTCACAATCAGACGCCTCTATAAATTCTTGCACGTCACTTCTGCAATCTGTCATATTGATGATACTAACTGAACACTTTTGAAACTCGAACTGATTGCAAGAAGTACAAAGCAAATCATTTTATAGCTAATAGCGCCCTTCACACATACGCTCTTTCCCGCGTGAAACCACGATCCCTCGCGATTGAGTGCACGTGTGAAGATGTCTGAGAGGAAGGGACAGATGCTTTGGAGTGTACTGCAAGTTTTCCCGCGCGCAATCCCGTACGCTCCAAGCAATTAAAGAGCGTACGTGTAAAGGGCGCTATTAGCACCCTTTACACGTACTCTTTTCGAGAGTGCTTGGAGCGTGTGTGCAATTCCGTACGCTCCAAGCACTCCGAAAGAACGTACGAGTAAAGGACGCTAATGGGAGAGTTAATCTATACTAATAAAGGAAAAAGTGGATGTCGAGAGATCACGTGACTGTAACTCCTCCGGGCGGGCCACTCCTCGAAAAAAAATGGCCGACAAATATACAGGAAAGTCGGTGTATTTTTTTTCTCATGAAAGTACATAAATGTTACATATTTGGAAAGAGCTTCAAAAACAGATAATTTTTTTTCTGCGCACACTTATTCTGTTAATTCAATAGTTTTAGAAATATTTTCATGCTAAAATCACTCACTGCTGAGAAACCAATAATCTGGACAGTGGTGCTGCCATCTGTCGGCCAGCGACGGGAATGAAAATTGAAAGGAATTAATTCACTTGAATTTAATACATTTGTAGTCTTTTTTTTTTCTTTTGTGGGGCCCGAAGTAAATATGTTACACGGATGGCTTGGGCATAGCTAGGCGAATCCCGGCTAGCAACGAATAAAACAAGAAATTAGAGTTATGCAATCGAGCCATCGTCTGCCATAAAGGCTCGAGGAAGGATTTAGAAGATATTTTTATTACGTAACAAATTATATTCAAAATTCCTCCCCTTGGTACAGTGGATAGCTTCCTACTCTTCCATGCTGTGCGCTTGGGTTCGAATCCAGAACAAGGCTTGGTCGTTGCCGTGGTGTCCCATCATAGGAAGCGATGCTGGCTCACCCAAAATGGTGCTCCCGTAGCAAAGAAGTAGTCAGCAAGACTTCGCGGATCTTCATGGGCCAATAGTCAGAAGACAAGTTCCTCCGTAATGGAAAAAATATATATTCAACTTTATTTCCTTTTCTACTTATTTTTTTAATTCTGTAATTTTTTAATTTTATGGTTTTTTTTTTCAAAATAAATACATATTTTCCCCAATATGTCCGTTATTCTAACACAGATACATTTGTAGTGCCACCGTGATCTCGTGCGATTAGCGTGCGAGAGAATCGCAAACTTGCGAATTGCAATATTTTCATATCAGTTCGTTTACCTATGAACGTTCATCATTTTATGCTTTTTGATGGCGACTTCGAAGAGTTCCATTACTTTGAGTGGATGCATCGGTTGTAGCTTCTTTCTCTAATTCTGGTGAATAAAATGTTTACTACACCTCTGACTCCAAATACTTCAGTTCCATACATGCATGACTTCTGATAGAACTCGAAAAGGCGTCGTTTATTAAAATCTGCCTCAAGTGGATCGTCCATAAATTTCGTGACGTCAAATAGGTTAGAAACCAAAATTTCAGGCAATGCCACACAGAATTGAATCATTTCAGCACGCGCATAAAAATCGCCTCGTTTAACATACTTTATGTTTCATTCTGGCGCTAAAATGATGACCGTTCTAAAGAGTCATTTTCCATTCTAAAAACGCCCTCGCATTCCTAAGCATCGATGAAATGATCCCCATTACCCTCGCTCTGCAAACTCGAATCTCGTTCACACGTGACATTTTAAAATACGAGTTCTCCACCGGCAGGATCTCATCTCTTGAGAGAATAGCGGCGCGGCCATTATCGCGTTTCCAGCAAAACGGTTCAACAGTCCCGAGCCGGCTCTCTTTCATTTTCCGTCCTATCTTCAAGAAACAAAGAATGTACGACTTTTTACACACAACTGTTTTCCTTGAGGTGCGTCCGTACAAGCCTGTTTTATCTGCTTTCCGAGAGTTTAGCTGAACAAATATGCGTAAATCTCGCATTTTTAATGCTCGCATTTTCATTTTTCATCTTTATGTGGCTGTGTCAAAGGTAGGGGGAATTGTTTTGATGGTTTCACATAACTGAAGATAATGATTTTTTTAAAAACTATTTCAGTGACTTCTTGCTCTGAATAAATCGGAAGGGCAAAGTGATACAGTAGGGTCCCGGTAATTCGAATTGATTGGGGCTAGACCCTTTTCGGATTAAGCGAAATCATTCTTAAAATATACTTAAATTTTATAATAAAACGTGATTACATAAATATTACATACTAGGTGAAAACCCGCGCTTCGCTACGGAGTACATTCAAATTAAATACAACGGCCAATGTACGCAATTAATGCCAAAAAAAATAAATATATATATTTATAATAAATGCGACGATCAATGTATACAATTAATGTAAAAAATATATTTTATAAAAAAATCGTAAGGGATATTTATTTTTTTAGATAATATCTAATCGTCTGCTGCATTAGAAAGAAAAAATTTTTTTTGTCTATTTAGTTGTTATGCACGTGACAATAAATTTATTTAAAGTAGCAGAAAGAGAAATCACCTGATCAGCATTTAATAAATTAAATTCTAAAAATTAATCTTTAAAAATTCACCAAAAATCAGGAAATGGAGGTAAATATTTGAAAAAGATCTCATTTTAAAGGACTTTTTAGGATCTTTATCGTGATATAAATTTTATAACCTTCAAATTATTATTTTAAATGCAAACTTAAAAAAAAGTTACAAAAACAGCTTAAAAATTTAATTTTAAGAAATCTAAGAAGAATTTTTGAAAAAATCTTTCTTAGTGCACCCCTACACCATAAGAAGAATCGCCATGCAAAATTTCACCCCTTTAGGTCCAGCGGTTTGGTCTGTACGTTGTATGTCAGTCAGTGAGTCAGTTACTGAATTTTTTATATATATATAGATTACGTGTGATTGCAGTTTATTTTATAAGGTCTGTCTAAACATTACCAAATCTCAGGACGAAATGGGTGATAAGAGAGCGGAACGCTGCCTAGTACAGTACAGTAGAGTGTAAGTTGTTCGTTCAGTAGTGTGTAAGATTTTAGACGATCAGTAGATTGTTGAAATGGTTTTGAAAGAACCTGTAAACGTCTCAGACGAGAATGAAGGTGAAGCAGACTGTGACAGCGAGCAGAGGGTATCCCACTCTGACGCCGCGGCTGCATTGGATGTAGTGCTAGGCTATGTAGAGCAACACTCCACCGCAACCAGAGCGGACACCATTTTTCTGACGCGTTGGCATAATTTGGCTTCGAGGGAGAGGTATTCTTCTCTTCAACAAAAAAATTTCACAGATTTATTTCAAGCCAATCTAGTCCAGAATGTAAGTTGTTCGTTCAGTAGAGTGTAAGATTTTAGACGATCAGTAGATTGTTGAAATTGTTTTGACAGAGCCTGTCGACGTCTCAGATGAGAGTGAAGGTGAAGGAGATTGTGACAGTGAACAGAGGGTATCCCACTCAGACACCGTGGCTGCATTTGATGTAGCACTACGCTAGGCAGAGCAACACTCTGACGCGACCAGAGAGGACACCATTTTTCTGACGCGTTGGCGTAATTTGGCTTCAAGGGAGAGGTATTCTTACCTTCGACAAAACAATTTAACAGAATTTTTCATACCTATATTGAAATTCAAAGGCACCTCGACCATATTGATCACCTGATCAGTGGAAAACTTGTTGTCCTTTAATTGGTCCCC
The DNA here is from genome assembly GCA_907164885.2 of Dolomedes plantarius. Lineage (NCBI taxonomy): Eukaryota > Metazoa > Arthropoda > Arachnida > Araneae > Dolomedidae > Dolomedes > Dolomedes plantarius. Next base: position 210,694,052 of record OU015493.1, read on the forward strand.
TATAAACTTCAGGAAAGAACCCAACAAACACAGAAGCATCGGGCCGGGGTCGGAAGGTTCCGGCCAGCCGATTTCACCACTGCCGGGCCGGCGCATTAGGTCAGTATCGTTTCCGTCACGGCTGTGTCCTCTCGCCCGCGACTACCCCGTCGACTGCCGGGCCGCTTCCGGTAGGATTCGAGCCATCGTTCATCCGACTACGAACCGTTAGGCAGCCGCGATTAAGCCATCGATGCGGACAGATAGCCGGAACGTAACCGGAGGTTGACGGGCCGGTTACGGGAGCAATAATTGGTGTCGACATACCGTCATCTACCCATCTCGTAAACAGCAATGTGCCGTAGGTCCGGGCATCATGCCAGCATTCTACCAGAATCGGACCGCCGGCATTTTTCTAAGTTTTACGTAGGACCCTTTTGTTTATATGCTTTTTATTATTATTTATTTCATTGACGATTAACCTCTGATATCAACCCTTTCACTTTTATTATTTTTTTTTGCCTTCATATTTCTAGCATTTTTTCCAGTTTGCCTTATGTATTTTAGGTATTACCAAATACTGATCTTTGTTATTACCTAAAATTTGTATATGAATCGCTAGTTTACTTGTTAGAACAAAACCTCATTTGCATTAAGATACATTTACCCAAATTTGAAAGTTAAGATAACATTAATACCAACCATTAAAGCTAAATCATCTTTCCACTCGATCTAAGGTTACAGTTTGTTTTTTTTAAATTTAGAATGAGATTATAGTACGTAAAACAGTACTACTTTAATAATTAACCCAAAAAATTTGTACTTCCCCCAGTATAAAATTTATTAACATAATTTGATAAATTTATAAACATAAATTTGATACATTCTTCTAACCTGAGTAATGTGTAGTGTGTATGATGAAGCCCATCTTGTGAGCTTGTGAAAACTTGCTCAGAATTTATTTAAATTATTTTTTGGTGTAGAGTTAATAAATGCTCTACAGATAAGAAAATTATTTTTTGCATAGTTTTGTGAATTAAAGAGTAATTCATTAAATTCTTATGTCATTTTAAAAAAATATTTTCTTTTCTATTATATTGGACTTAATATCCAACACTTGATAGTACTATTTTTGAGAAATAGTACTATGATAGTAATATCTTCTATTGTAATTTTGAGAAAAATTATACACACACTGTTTTTAAATACAGAAAAGAGCTGGTTTAAAGTAAAAATAGTTTATTTAGAAAGTACATAGCACATTTACACAATTTTTTTCTATATTTTCTACAAAACAGGATCCTTTCGCTGTACCTCTGGCTCCATCTTTACAGCATCTAGGGAAAAAAAAGAAAGAGAAAATCAGTTCATAAATTTATGTGAAAGGAAAATGACTCCCATCCCCAGATATAATTTATGAATCAAAGAATTTATTTAAATTATTTTTCTATGTAGAGTTAGTAAATGCTCTGCAGATAAGAAAATTATTTTTTGCCATAGTTTTGTACATTAAAGGGTAATTTATTGTTGTAAAAATAGTTGATTGTTGAAGTAGTTGAAAAATTCATTGTTGATAAAGTAGAATTAAATAAATCCAATTAGGAAATATAAATTCTGAGACAGGGGTTTAAAAAAACTTGATACAAAACAGCACCCAACACATGAGTGCAGTTTTAAATCTGTTGTCAATTTTATTGATAACTACTTCCAAGAAGTAAATTCCTACCACATTTTTTTTGTAAAACCAATTACATACTGTGAAAACTACATCATGTAAAAAATATTTACTTGATTAAATAATATACTAATAGAAATAGTTATAAAATATTTGTTAAAGAGTATTCCCCTTTTCACTAAATTTCTCTCTGTACAGTAGAAAATCCAACCATGTCGATTAATTTGTTATTATAGATATAAATAAAATAGGGTAGATTGCCTTGATAAGAGTACAATTAAGTTTTTAATGTTGAGCATAATTTCAGCTCAACGTTGAAAGCTGAATCAGAGACTTGTCTATAATGACACCAAATTTCCTCTTCACTATTGACAATAATGCTGTTGAAAGTAGAGAAACACAAGAATAAAGATTGAATGCTAAGTAAAACATTAGCATACAAAATCTTAAATTTCTAAATTTGATTACAACATGCATAGAGAGCATTAATACAGATGCTGGGTCAGATTTAGAAATTTAAGATTTTATATAGTATTCAATCTTCATTCTTGTGTTTCTTTACTTTCAACGTGAGAGTGATTCTCGATAGTGAAAAGAAAATTTTGTTGTCATCTCAAGTCTCTCAGTCAGCTTCAATTATTGTACTCTATCAAGGCATTCTAATCTATTTTATTTATATCTGTAATAACTAATCATTTAATTGACAGGATTGAATGTCTTACTGTACTGAGAAATTAGTGAAAAGGGTGATACTCTTTAACAACTAATCTATTACTATAATAATGAATAAAGTAAACTTTATTATATGATGTAGCTTTCACAGTAATTGGTTTTACAAAAATTGTGGTAGATAGTAATTTGGGATACTAACTTCTGCATAGTATTTTAATAGAGGCATATCTTGTGTTACTAATTGTCAAATTATGGTGGGGATCTGTGTATAAAATATTTTTTTATTTGTGAGCAGCTGTTATTAGGGATAACCACAGTAAAAAATTATTCAAATATACTATTTAGATTCAATAATTATTAACAATTGTTATGATATATTGTTTGATTAGTCTAGGTTAATTTGAAAAATGAGGTGGGTAATATTGACTAGCTGTCAGTGTTGAGTGAAATGGCATAGATTATATTATAAAGCGTGAAAAAACACTTAGACTGTTTGAACCAAGCTTCTAACCCAAATTTAAGTTTTTAAAAAATATTTTGCTAATGAGAGTATTTTCACAGATCTAACAATGGAATAGAAAACCCGTATAGTCAACAAATTCATGGATAAACGATTCAGTTCTAAAAGCAAAAAGCCTGGTTTCTGTATACTGTTGTAACATGATTATTATAAAAGTATACAGAAACCAGGCCTTTTGCTTTAGGGCTGCATCTTTTATCCATGACTTAGTTGACAATACAGGTGTTATGTTCCATTCCTTAGATCCATGAAAATATTCCAATTTTAAAAGTTTCATTAATTTTTTTTTAAAATTTTGGTTAGAAGTTCGGTTTGAAAAGTTAAAAGTATTTTATTGCACTTGTAAAATAATCTATGCTACTGCACTCAACATTGACAGCCAGTCAATCTTTGTATGCTTGCATCATTTTTCAACTTAACTTAGATAAACCAAATAATACACCATAAAAAAACCTACACACTTGCAAACATAACCTTATTATAGTCAACAATTATTTAATAATTAACTGAACCTAAATAATATATTTTGGAATATTTTTTTACTGCCCTTATCCTTACACTTTATAATAACAGCTGCTCACAAAAATATATTTTATGTGACAGATCTCCACCAAAATTTGACAATGAAATAATAAAATTAAATACTAGGCAGAAGTTAGTATTCCAAATGACATTCAACTACCTATTAGCTCATCAACGAATAATCTAATACATCTAAAAGCAATATTATTATTATTATTACTTCTGTAAGGAATTATGAATGAACTCTAACTACTTCTCATGAAATTCTGATAATTAAATTAAAAAATTTTTAACATTAACTATCAAGAGTAAAATAACCCTTGGCATTTATATCTTTATAATATAAAAATATAAAATTTTTTTGGTAAGCAGTTATGATAAAAGACTTTCACAAGAGTCACGGTTAACTGAAGTCCCTGAACTGCACTTTCAGACATACCTAATACTTTAATAACATGCTTGCCAGTTAAAAATATAATGAATAAAGGAAATCAATATCAATCACAAATTACTGCAACCAAAGTTTATGAAATGTTCGGATTAGCGTATAAAATATACAAAGAGAAATTTGAAAATTTGAGTTGTTTATTAATTAAGAATTATGTAATAAAAATATTTTTTATGGTTTTTCATAGAAAAATTCAAATTTAAGTACAAAAATAAATTTTAAAAAAATATATTATCAACTTTGTGATTTTGCCCACAAGTTCACTGCTGAAAAAAATAAGGATATCTAGAGAATAAAAAAAAAATGGGTTCAGTGAGGTTAAAATGAACTTACAGATTATGAATCGAGCACACTGCCAAGTGAGTTGTGGAATCTTTTCATGGAAATCACAATGTGAAGATGGATTCCAGTTTCAGAATTCTGTAAAGAAACCAATATTTTCTTACAATGCCATAATAAAATTAGAGTGATTTGTGACACCAAGAAGCATTGAAAGCAGAGTTCATTATTTATTTATTTATTTTACAAATGCCACACACTACCAAAAATAGCACCTATGCAATCAGTGCACGTGCTCTCCAATACTTCTCAACAAGATCAGTAAAACATTTTAGTGCAGAGCACTCGTCTATTTGCTTATCAGTGAAATAAAAAAAGGTAGTATGACCCCCTTACATGTATACTTTGGACCATAGGCGTAGCGTGCTTCTAACATTTGGGACGGATACAAATTGAATTCAGCTAGGGCCCTTCTCAGCGCATTGACTACCGATCAATCCTTAAAATTTGAAATATGATTTTTTGAAATTGAGTAACAATAGAATTGATGTTTGAGTAGTATTCAAAAAGTTATACAATGAGAAAAATAAATGTAATATAAATAAAAGAAGAAAAAAAATGTAGCATGCTTCTAACATTTGGGACGGATACAAATTGAATTCAGCTAGGGCCCTTCTCAGCGCATTGACTACCGATCGATCCTTAAAATTTGAAATATGATTTTTTGAATTGAGTAACAATAGAATTGGTTTGAGTAGTATTCAAAAAGTTATACAATGAGGAAAATAAATGTAATATAAATAAAGAAGAAAAAAAAATGTAGCATCGAATTTTTGTTATGGATCATATCATTGTTAAAAACTATGTTAGGGCTAAAGACATAATCGGTATTTTCAGTGTCACAGTTTGAAAAAAAATGGGAAAAAACCAACTTTTTAAAAAGTTTTCTACAATTTTCTGATTTAACTGAACCAAAAATTTCTCCTCACATGAATTTTCAAATCAGATTAAGTGAAAATTACACATAATGGAATAGCACTGAGCATATAATTAATACAAAAATTGCCTGGTGATTAAAAGTTGAGAAGTAATCAGACTTTCAATGTGCTGAATATGTTAGCACAATATTTAAATAAGACTTTAATATACATGAACTAGATTACTACCTCGCAAACTTCCAAGAAACAATTTCAACTAACTATTGTATAACTTTCCATATAATTTTGGCTTTCCATAAAACTCCAACTGATGTTCAGAATCAGTTGAGTTATTTTTCAGGCACAACTTTATCAACATATTTAATTATGAAACTTTGAGAAAGTAAAGACAATTTACAATGCATTTCCCCCCATTTTTTAAACAGCTAACAAGATGCTCAGATGGAATTTTAAAAAATTTAGTACAAATTTAGTACAGGATCAAAAATATAAAATAATGGTCTATTAGGATTTGAAGGATGATTATATACTTAAACAAGGGGGGTAGGCAAAATAGGATATTGTTTAATAATAAAGTCAGTTGTTCAGTCAAGAAGTCAATTATTGTATTTTGATGATCAGAAATTTATGTCTTAGAAACATCAAGCAATTCAATTACCACATTTAATACATTTTCACCATCACTCATTACTGTTTTCATTTAATCCAAATTCTTTATATAAGTATTAAGACTTAAAATGGAATAAACATGTTTAACAGAGAGAAAAATTTATGGCATGCATAAATTAAATTTTACCAAAATTTAAAATTACTTAGCCCATTAACTAATGATCTAATACATCCAAAAGCAATTTCCTTTTTACTACTTCTGTAATGAATTATCAACGAACCTCTAACAACTTATCAGGAAATTCTAAAAATATTTTTAAAATTTTAATGTTAACCACTTAAGAATAATAAAGCTTGGCACTTCACATTTTCATAATATAAATATCATTTTTCTGTTATTATAAAAGACTCTGTAAACCAGGCGTTTTGCTTTTCGGAACTGTATCTTGTATCCGTGAATTCATGGATTATACAGGAGTTCTATCCATTATTAAGAAAGGGTTATTTCATTCACTTATCAAACACACATTTGATATAATAAACCACAACTCACAATGGATGTCTTATCTACAATTTTATAAACAAACTTTGTCTATGAACACATTTATATTTTCTAAATAAACCTTGGCATTTTATAATTTTATAATATAAATCTCTTTTTTTGGCAAGAGTTAAAGTCTTTCACAAGAGTCGTGTTAAATGAAATCCCCGGACTGCACTTTCTCACTCACCTAAAACCTTAACAACAAGCTTCACAGTTAAAAAGAATAAATAAGAAAATCAATATTCTATCCACAAATTATTGAGACCAAAGTTTATGAGAAAGTTCAGATTAGCGTCTAAGTTAAAAAAAACTATTTGAAATTTTTAGTTGTTTAATAAATATTTTTAGTTTTTTTCATAGAAAAAATTTAATTAGTTAAAAATAATCTAAAAAATATTAAAAACAGTGATTTGGGCCACAAGTCCACTGCTGAAAAATAAAAGTATATCTCGAGAATAAAAAAAGGTAGGCTCAGTGGCGTTAAAAACTTACGCAGGTTTATGAGATCCAAGTGGTATTTGTCTTTCAAGCCTGAAGCTCTGAATAGATTCCAGTTTCAAAATTCTGTAAAAAAACCATATTTTCTTATAATGCCATAATAAAAATTAATGTTTTATCAAACCAAGAAGTATTGAAAAGTAGAGTTCTTTATAAACTTGCTTATCACTAATATAAAAAGGGGAAAAGAAACTAATTTTACCCTTTAATATATATATTAAGCCAATAAGTTCACATTTATTTTGGCACAGCATGACAACAAAATAATTTCAAAGACCTTTAGAGATGAACAGCTTATAGATAGTTATTGAGAACATTCTCAGATTATAAAAACTCTTATCGTACAATATCTATTACAATAAAGCAATTTTTTGTATGTACACATTCTGATAATCTACAAATCTATATACTTATAAATATATAAGTTTAAAACATGGAATGCAAATTAATAAGTTAAGAAACAATTTATGTATCTAAATAGTCTATTTTGGAATAATTTTCACTGCCATCATCTCTAATAACACTGATAAAAGTGATTTCAAACACGATACAAATTAGAAAATTAAAATGCACGTGCATCTATATTGACACAATTTAAAACTCTAAACTTCTCATTACTCCAGAGGTTCTTGAATGATTCAGGAATACAATGGAGTTCACATACATACAAAAATTAATAATTCTTGAAAATATATATACACTCAATTGCAAGAATATATACACTCAGTGCAAAAAGTATGCACCATTATGTTATTCCTAAGAGTGAAATTGTTTTATTTTATATCTTCAGAGAGGTAGAAATATAATCTAAATATCAAAGCCAGTTCAAATATTGATTAATAGCAATTGAAATTCAAAATGTTCCTTAAATAAGCTTTTTATTTAATGAGATATTCAGATAAAAAAAATGCTCCAATATTGCTATTGTTTCAATATTACTTGACATGTGGATACTGATTAAACAATATTTTGATCTGGTTTTGAAATTTTGAATATATCTTTGCTCTCGATAGACATAAAGAAATTTCACCCAGTAGGAATAACATATACATATATAGCAATTGAGTGTACACATAGAACATTATAATAGAATTTAAAAAAATTATATTTTAAGGCTATTAAGATTATACATGAAAAATAACCTATTAGTGTTTAGCATTTAAATTAAAATATATAATTATACTAAATACATTCTTTTAAATTATGACACAAAATTTTAAGAATATTTGTTCTTATTTCTTTATAATGTATAAAATGCAGTGTATTTTATAAAGTTTACTCAAAACACAATTTGATAAGGATTCAATAGATCCTTTTGTATGATTTACAAGTTCATTTTTAGAATCTTTTATAATGTGGAACGTTTTTGAATCCATCTTTATCATTTATACATGGATAATTTGTTGCCTATTGATACCTGGCAATAAGAACATTGTAAAATATATTTAATAGGAAAAGGACAATTTTTCCACCATTGAATACTATGCATGAATTTACTATGGAGGAATCATGTGTAACTGATTTATCAATCCAGTAGTAAAAAAATGTTTAATTTGGATTAACATATAAAAAAATTTCATTATAATTTTCTTTCAAATTTCTTTAAAGAAATAAATGGAAATATTATACTGGAAATGAAAATACATTTTTATTTTTCAACTATGTAGATTTGGAATTGATATTTGTGTCATGTATTTTATACTTTCTAAAGGATATAAAATCTAAATAGTGCGTACAAATTACAATTCTAAATATTAATTTAATTAGCAAATACTTAAGACTTTCACAAGAGTCCATTTACTTCCTTTGTCCATCTAAAATATTAACTGAAAACACGAATCTTAAATTATTCCGAAACAAAATGTTTTTATTTATACATACGAAAGTGCTCGTAAGTGCCATAAGTATTGCTAATTCATACACTCAGTTTCAGTAGAGTTTGATCTGAAATATGTCAATTCATAATATAACTTGGATTAAAACACTATCTTATAACAGAAATAGAATAATGTTCACTATGTAAGGGTGTTAAATAAAATCTAAAGGCAATAATTTAAGACTAAACGAATGAAACTTACTTGTGGATTAATTTCAACGAACTTGTAATCAATCTTTAATGGCGCCTTTTCAATCACGTGCAACTGAATGTCCAATCAGATGACACTAGTGCATTGTAGTATGACGAGGCGAAAAAAAAGATGGTTTGAAATTTCATATGCTATAGCTTTCAAAAGCTGCCTTTTGGTATTGAATATAAAATTTTATTGCTCTACTGAAATATTTTTCAGGTGCTTCAAAATAGATATTTTGTGAAAAGAGATAAAATTATTTTTTCTGTTATTTTATGGTATATTAAATTAATAAGATATATTTTTTGTAAATAAAATATTCAAAATATTTTTACAAGAAACTTAGGTATTTCTAAGTATTTCTAATTTTTAGATGTCATTACAGAACAACTATGATTTTTGTAGAATTTCGCCAATTTTCATCATCTTAATTGTACAGTAGTATATTCTTATAATACACATTGGAATGAAAAAAACACATTTTTAATTAACGGACCTTAGTTAAAATAAACAAATCACATTTATTTAGAAAAATATTAATGTAATGTCTTTAAAGGCAAAAGTGTATTTTGAAAATAAACATTCATATTTTCAAAAGTCCATAGTAATCTACATGGTTTGCTTTACTTATTTCACTGCACATTGAATTGCTTTCTGTTTGTCATCAGAAATATGCCTCTTCATAGGAAGTCCTGTTACTTTAACATCATTCCATTCAATCATATCAATATAATCCTTGGCATCAAAGTTTATACGTTGAAATAAAAACTTTTTGATGCCACCTTCATTTTCAGCCCTTGCTTTAGATTCCGGGGTAATCCAAGCTCTCTCTTACATGACTGCGATCATCTGATATCATACAAGGACGAGATTTCAGAAGCAGATTTCTGGCCATGGAAAATGTATATAAGATAGCATAATAGCATTTTTCAATGACAACAACCAGAATTTAAACATTACTGTAATTGGAATGGGTGGAACTGCCGTGAACACTGGATTGAATAATGGTGTGGTTCGTTTCTTTGAAAAGGAATTAAGAAGGCCACTGCAGTGGTGATTTGTCTATTTCATGGAAATGAACTGCGCCTACGTCCTAATTTGGAGGAGAAATAGGTAAACAACTAGAAAACTGCTATGAACTTCCAGTAATTGAATTATCACCTATTGAAAATGGCATTCCATTACTAGAAATTAAGGATGATTTAAGTGTGGACCCAAAATATTTGTTAGAAATGTCTAATGCAATCTCTGTTGGAAGGTGCTCTTCTGATTTGTCTATGAGAAAACCAGGAAAACTTTGTTATTCATGATAGCTTAATTAGCAAACCGAATACTTCACTTGTATGTGGGAACAGAATGTACTGCAAAAAAAATCTCCGAATACTGACTGAGTACATTTTGTAAGTATATGCATCTGTTTCGTTTCACATAAAGCTGAAACTATCTTATATCCATGGATCGAAGGCACTTGTGGAAACTTGTAAGCTATTCACGTTACCTCCATCAGACTCTTAAAAATGTAATTGACCCAGTCATTCAAAGAAATTCGTACTTCGCTGCTTCTGAAAATCTCCTCTTATGTATGATATCAGTGATCGCAGCCACGTAAGACAGCTTGGATTACGCCGGATTCTAAAAGCAAGGACTGAAACAGAAGGGGGCATTGGAAAGTTTTAAGTTCAACGTATAAACTTTGATGCCAAGGATTATATTGATATGATTGTACGTAAAGATGTTAAAGTAACAGAACGAGGCATATTTCTGATTATAACTAGGAAGCAAAATAATCTGATCAGGAGAGTCAACGTACTGACTTCAGCAATTTTCCATGTCACACACAGCAGTAGAAAGGATTGTTAAATTCGTTACCGAGTCACCCTTACCCGTCCGTGGCACTTCTGCAGAGTTGCATTGATAAAAACGAAAATACATTCTCAAAAGATAATGCAAAATTTAATAATAAAAACAAAACAAAACACAATTCAATGTGTCAGTGAAATAAGTAATGGAAACCATGTGTGATTACTATGGACTTTTGAAAAACATGAATTTCTTTTTTTTCAAAATAACGTTTAACATCCCCAATCTCAAAGAACTTTTTAATCTTATGCACAGTAAGTGTGCGTTTAAATTTTCTTCTACACCCACTTTTGATTATATTCCTAAATCTGAAAAAGTTAAACCTCTGAATCAGGCTGATGAGCTTAAAGCAGGGTGTTTAACCTTTTGCAGCATCTGGGCCACATGTAAATTTTTTCAAGGCAGGCGGGCCGCATAAAAAAGTCAACTACATTCAAAAGTTTGTAGTTTTATTATGAAAATGAAAAATACATTGTAATATGTAATGTATAAAATATTATAATCTTGGTATGCAATGTGATGTGGTAATTTTGAACGAAATCGAACATAATGTGTTTTTTAAATTTTGGTCTAAAGCGAATTGCTCTCGACTCTAACTTAACTAGCATTAATGATCGAATCAATCTCTCAAACCAATTTTCTATCCTAGGAACTGTCGTAATCCGGAGGAAAGAAATTCCCGCTGCTAATGATGAATTTCCTGTTAGGCGGGAAACCAAACCTGAGCCATGTTTTTTTTTTAATGGCGGAAGGGTACAAAGATACCCTCAACAAAATGTACAACCTAGTCAAAATTCAATATCCCAAATCAATTTCATGAAACTTTCTCAAAATCTTATCTGAAACATTACTGCAAGTGGATTAATATCGGACCTTTCAAATTACTTAATTACTTACGCATTGAATTTTTTTGGAAAAAAAATCCCAAAACCGAACGGCGACTTAAAAATTAAACATTTATGTTCCGATCTTAATATTTCAAATCTTACCCAGTCCATTAATTGTTCACAGGTTAATTCTGATAGTGTTATTCTGATAGTGTGGTTTCTGATAGTGTTTAACATTTTTCCTTTATTTTTCTGTTCCATGCGAGGCAGTTTCCTCTTATTGAAGTTCCACACTTGATACCCTATCAGGGAATGCTGGTGTGGGGCGTTCGTTTTTGCTTCCCATGCTTCAGTCCTCGGTTCGATCCTGCAAAGTGCAGTTCTGTTATCTGTACTCACGGATGTTCAAACCTGCCTTTTAATTTATTAAATATAACTTACTTATTATTTAAACTTAATTGCCTTATTTTTTATTTCTAACATTTATTTAAACTAATTTTTTGCCTTTTTTTTTCTATTGTAAATATTATTTCTCGTATCCTGATTCAATTACAAAAAAAAACAATGTAATATATATTCTTCAATGTACGTACTGAGGATAAAGGGTCTTATTTTTTGATATTTTTTGGTGTCTCATGACATCTACTGTCTATGTCTCTGACATACATTACAGTAATATTTTCTAAATATGTGTGATTTGTTTATTTTAACTAAGGTCTGTAAATTTAAAATTCTTTTTCTTTCATTCAAATTTGTATTATAAGATAGTATGTTACTGTAAAATTAATACTATGAAATTCGAGAAAAAATTCTACAAAATCAGTTGTTTTATAATGGCATCTAACAATTAGAAATACTTAGAATATGTAAATTTCCTGAAAATATATTTTGAATATTTTATCTACAAAAATATATATTATTATTTTAATATAATATAGAAGAATTTAAAAAATACAAATTTTATCACTATTTCCTCTCTATAAATAAAGAGTGGTGAAACAAGGACCCATTTTTAAGTAGATATTTAATTTTCTCCAGTAATATATAAATTGAAACTAATTTTCTCTGCTTTTATAAGCTTCTAGGAGTTAAAAACATACACACAGAATCAATCTTTACATACAAGGAAAATTATGTGAATTTTTCACATAATACAATTATACAATTTCACATAATACTTTTCACATAATACAATCTTTACATACAAGGAAAATTATGGAATTTTCCGCGTAAAAGAAGTTTCACAACAATGAAATAAATATTTTGAAAAGTCTGTTAAATTTAATCTTCGCCTTCCCTTTCAAATCCATAATTCTGATGCAGATATCTGTTACTTTGGGTTACGATCGGAGGTACAGTTCCGGGACGATGCAGGGTAAAACGATTTCGGTGCGATTCATATCAACCCATAACAGGCCCTGAAACACGTAAACGGAAAGCGTTTCCCCTTCGGAGGTTCGTAAACAACCCGCCAGTGGCCCGACAAAATTCTCCCGTACTTGTCGTTCAACCGGTGCCTCCAGCACTGGCCCGATAAGCTGCCGTCAGTCCTGTGTTTGTGGGAAGATTTCTTTACCTCCCAATTAATAGGCAATTTTTCTCCTCACAGTATTGCGGGTCCAAACGGAGAGGTATTTTATGTTTCTTGAATCGGTAGTACCAGTTGGATCCAGCTTTGAAATCGTCTATTTACGTGTTCGCCGCCCTAACTCTGGCTTGTAAACGTATCTTTACTGTGGATATTGTAATGCCCTTACTTCTCTGGGACGAAATCCAATTCTAAAGGTTAGTTTCCAGTCGAGGCCAAGCAGTTTTCCTTCTTCTGCGTTCTCTGTTACTTTTCGGCATCTTTAGTAGAACTGTCTTTTCGGAGCACCGTCACCGAACACAACGTTCATCAATACTGAACAGCTATTTCGGATCTCTTCTCCTTTGGCAATTACATTCAACCTAAAATTAGCACAATTGCTTTTGTTTCTGCGTTTTGCAGCCATTTTGTCAATTAGTTTCGCAGTAAGGGATAGAAACTATTTCGCAGAAGAGAGGGAACGACAGCACTGCGTGGTCGACAAAGTGTGTATGGCAACATCGGCATGCTTTTCCAAAAATAGTCAAGAACTTTGCGCATGAGCAGTGATAAACACCCGTACAAGTAATGCGTGAGGCTCAATTTTACTAAAAAAGCACAAGCTAAAAAGATTTTAAAATCCAAAATCGGCATAAACGCCGCGCCGGCGTAAGCACCGCTCCCAAAAATTTTGAACTTTTTTTTACGTATGCGCCGGGGCGCTTATGCAAAAAAAGTTCAAGTTGCGGTATATATATTCAAAGCACCGTGTCGGGATGTTGTTGACATTTCTTCTGCGCTTTGAAGAACAAGCGTGGAATAAAATGAATATTATTTACAACATAAAACCGCAAAATGTATGCTCCTTTTTGTAATTCACCATCTTATACCCCAGTTATTCTGAATGCAGTATCATAAGAATTATATTATTGAAAAGGCGTTCTAAAAATCACTCAGAAAATTAGGATAATTATAGTACTTTACTACAGTTAGCTTCAAGATTTAAACAATTTCATTCATACATACATACCATATACATATATATATATATATATATATATATATATATATATATATAAAACAGTTCCGTAACTGACTGACTCACTGACATAAAAAGCACAGACCAAACCGCTGGAACTAAAGGGCTGAAATTTTGCATGGCGATTCTTCTTATACTGTAGGGGTGCACTAAGTAAGATTTTTGAAAAATTCTTCTTAGATTTTTTAAAATTAAATTTTTAATCTGTTTTTGTAACTTTTTTAAGTTTGCATTTAAAATTATAATTTGAGGGTTATAAAATTTTAATATCACGATAAAGATCAAAAAATTCCTTCAAAATGAAATCTTTTTCGAATCTTTACCTCTACTTTCTGATTTTTGGTGAATTTACAAAGATTAATTTTTAGAATTTAATTTATTAAATGCCGATCACGGGATTTATTTATCTGGTACTTTAAATAAATTTATCATGACGTGCATAACAACTAAATAGACGAAAAAAAAATTTTTATTCCTTACTAATGCGGCAGACGATTGGACATTATCCATAAAAATATTAAAATACAGTAAAAGATATGATCCTAAAACTGGACTATATTAATTGTACTACGAGTATATTCTTTAGTATGCTATTAGATTTAACTTGAATATTTTCTTCTACATTATTTTGTCTATAAAAAATATCCCTTACGATTTTTTTTATAAATCTATTTTCTTGTTGTTTAACATCAATTGTATACATTGATCGTCGTACTTATTATATATATATATATATATATCATATATATATATATATATATATAATATATATATATATGTATATATACACTGAAGTACCACTGAATTAGGGATACCTACCTAGTAACGAGTTGGGCCTCCACTGGCCTTGATAACGGCTGCCACACGACGAGGCATAGATTCAACAAGTTTCTGGAAACGTTCCACGGGAATGGCTTGCCAAATATTTGCTAAAGCTGCCCATAAATCAGTAAGGGTCTTTGGTGCTGTGTGATGGCCTTTCACGGCTTGTTCCAAAACATCCAAAAGATGCTCAATAGGATTTAATTCTGGGCTTCTAGGTGGCCAATTCATGACAGAGAAGTCAGAGGAATGCTCATCCAACCAGCCAGTAGCCAACCGGGACTTGTGAGAGGTACAGTTGTCTTGCTGGAAAACTCCATTACCGTGCGGATAACAGAACAGCATAAACGGATGGAGGTGATCACCCAGCACTCTACGTACCGAATTGCATTGAGGGAGGTTGGTACACGCACCAAAGATCCCAAACTGTGCCACGAAGAAACACCCCAGACCATGATTGAGCCACCATGCCCTTGTAAAGTTCCAGCCAGGCATGCAGGATTCATGGCTTCAGGAGCCTGACGCCATATTCTCAGCCTCCCGTCGGAGTTAAGTAGTCGGAATCGAGGCTCATCACTCCATGCTACTCGTTTCCAGTCCTCTACACTCCAGTCTCTGTGCTCTCTTGCCCAGGCAAGACGTGCAGCCCGATGGCGAGTATAGAGCAATGGTACTCTCGTACGTCGACGGCTCCCGAAACCCACACGGTGAAGCGAGCGTTGCACAGTCCGTTTACTGACTGTACGACTGGCACCGTCATTAAACTGGGTGGTAATTTGAGCTAATGTTTGGCTTCGCTGGCTACGTACAATACGCCTGAGCCGTCTCTCACCACGCACTGTCAAGGCTAATTGGTCCTTTGAAGTTTGCCCGATCGCTAGTTTTTTCCACAATCCATGTATTCTTGGTATACTCTTGACACTGTCGACCTTGAAAATCCTATCTGTCTGACGATTTCGGAATTGAATGGCCCTGCGTCGCGCACCTACGATTTGTCCGCGACCGAAGGCGTCTAAATCAGGCAGTTTACCCATACTGGCAATTCCAACAACTAATTCAGAGCAACCACAGTACGCGCTATATATGCAGTTACCACAGCTCCCTCACTTGCGCATATATGATGCGCAGCGCTACACAATTTGCATAGGCTTTGCTATCCCTAATTCAGTGGCACTTCAGTGTATATATATATATATATATATATATATATATATATATATATATATATATATATATATATATATATATATAGATATATATATATATATATGTAAATAGATATATATATATATATTTTTTTTTGGCATTAATTGCATACATTGACCGTTGTATTTAATTTGAATGCACTCCGTAGCGAAGTGCGGATTTTCAGTGAATATATATATATATATACATTCTCAAGCCAAATCGGTGGTCCCACTTTTGAAAATGTTTGAAATTTTAGTGTCAAATCACAGGATGCACTCCTCACTTTTGACATTAAATAATAAATCACCCAAGATTTGGTTTGGTTTGGTTTAGATCACTACGGTCAAATTTGCTACCCGAGGGTTCATTAGACCGGGACCTACCGAACGGCTACAAACATCCATGCGAGCAGTGGGGACTCGTAACCTATGGACTCTGTTACCGAATGCCAGCGCCCTAGTCATTCGGTCATTATCCGGCCCCAAGTAATAAGGATGGACACCATTCAGTGACACCCTTTTTTGGCCATCGAATAAGTATAGCCACTATTCCCGGCATCCAATCAAGTTATTTCCATACTCTGGTCAAAGTCCATTCAAACGCAGGAGCAAGTACTACTGGATGATGACGGTCCTTCGACGAGTGTCGTTTCGTCACAAAAAAAATATGGCAAAATATAACAGAGTCGGTGACACCCTCACTTCCACAGAAGTAAGTGCCTCGGAATTATTCCAATTATTTTTCTGTAGTCCAAATATAATTCGAAGACTTACTTTATTTTTTCCTTTGCCAAATCGATTGAATCCCTCAGTCACGCAAAATAGTCATAATAATAATGATGGATCCAAGGATATTTTTATAGATTTTATAGGGTCGTCCGATAAAACCTCTATCGGCAATGATACATTCTGCAATGTTTATATGAATTTACTAGCTGAAAACCCGCACTTCGCTACGGAGTACGTTCAAAGTAAATACAACGGTCAATGCATGCAATTAATGCCAAAATAAATAAATAAACAAACAAATATATATATATATATATATAATATATATATATATATATATTATATAATAATAATAATAATAATAATAATAATAAATACGACGATCAATGTATACAGTTGATGTAAAATATATATATAAATCGTAAGGGATATTTATTTTTTTGGATAATATCCAATCGTCTGCTGCGTTAGAAAGAAAAATTTTTTTTGTCTATTTAGTTGTTATGCACGTGACAATAAATTTATTTAAAGTACCAGAAAAAGAAATCACGTGATCAGCATTTAATAAATTAAATTCTAAAACTGAATCTTTAAAAATTCACCAAAAATCAGAAAATTGAGATAAAGATTCGAAAAGATTTCATTTCAAAGGAATTTTTATGATCTTTCTCGTGATATAATTTATAACCCTCAAAAGTATTATTTTAAATGCAAACTAAAAAAAAGTTTGTAAAACAGCTTAAAAATTTAATTAAAAATCTAAGAAGAATTTTTCAAAAGTCTCTCTTAGTGCACCCTTACACTATAAAAAGAATCTCTGCAAATTTTCAGCCCTTTAGGTCCAGCGGTTTGTCTGTGCGTTGTATGTAAGTGAGTCAGTTACGGAGCTGTTTTATATATTAGATAAGAAAATCGTAAGGAATATTTTTATAGACAAAATAATGTAGAAGAAAATATTCAAATTAAAGGGACATAGTACCCTAAAAATCGTCAAAATATGGATGTTTTTTTTATTGACTCAAATTATTGTCCCCACCTTTCTATATATGATCACCAAATTTCAAAGCTGTATCTTGAATACTTAAAAAGTTATTTAGATTTTTATAATGTTGTCAGAAAATTAAAGGGACTAGTGACCATTTAAAGTGGGCGTGGCATTTTTTCCCACTAGCCTAAAAACTCAAATTAATAATTAATTAATTATTTTTTTTTGTTCACCAGAGTGAAAGAAGTAACCGTTAAAAGTAACTGTTTGGATTGTTTACACATGGTAATGGTAGTTCTGCACCTAGCTATTTATTTTCGTATGAAAAATTATAATCAGCATTTTTTTTCTTCCTGAATTGTATATTTTTATGCTTTTACTTGAACTTTACGCTATATTTCTATTCGTATATTTGTTACCTATAAACCTGGGGATTTTAATTTAGTAAAATAAGCATGCTTTTAAAATTTTCTCAGAAAATGTGGTAATAAATGGTATGTTTCATGAATGAAAATTACATCGATTTTTCTGATTTTTAAAAAAACTTTTCATGCTTTTTCAACCCTAAAGGAAATTTTTGATGTTCAAACATGGCTGAAATGCTTTACATATCCATTACTTTGTACATCAAATCTAGTTCCACATTAATTTTATACAAATTTCAGGTATGACTTTCTCAAGTAGCATGATTTATTTTTTCTTGATGGTATCTTTTCTTAACTGTCATATATTGAGAATGTTATAATTTTTTTAATAATTCAGATAGAGATATAAAAGTTTTTATACATATTCTTTATTATACGCTTGATGAAACTTCGCATGGAATTAACATTAAGATTATTTGTTGAATTAAAAAAAAATTTTACCAAGAGCAGTTGTTGTCGACTCTATTTTCTACAGTTCACTGACATGTTTTTAAAATTGCATAAAATATTTTTAATTGAAGTTGGATGGATAAAATGTTTTATATATACATTATATTAATTGACTATTATAAATACCCACAAAATTTGTATATCATTTCATTTAAAGGGACTTTTTTTAACAAATGAAAACTTTAAATGGCTTTTTCTCCATGTTTGTTTTTTCTTGACATTCATGCAGTAAAAGTGCTAAAACTTTTTTTGTATTTAAGACGCAAGTATTAAACTTTTTATAGAGGTTTTCTATTATGTATAACATAAAAATTGGCATGGAATTATGCAATAACATGCTTATTTCTTTTTTTATATTCAAAAATATACAACAAAGTGCCAGTTTTCATCGTTTTTCACTGAAATGATAGAAAAAAATTTATATAAAATGTAATTTTAAAAGTATCAAAAAAACCATGCCAATTTTATATATTAAACATAAATACATTACCTATAAAAAATTAGAGCAAAAATATTAATATTTGAAAAAGTTATAAGGGTTTTTAAAAATTGAAAAAAAATTTAAAAATTAAAATTTTAATTAAATTTACTGTTAAAATAAATTTTACCTTTCAGAATATGTTTTAAAATAACTGATAAAATGCAATACAATTACAATGTTTATTGAAATACTTAAAATAAAAATTTTTTTGACAGGGTACTCTGTCCCCTTAAATCTATTATAAAGAATACTAAAGAATAAGTACAGTTAATATATTACAGTTTGTAGAACATTTCTTTTACTGTATTTTAATATTTTTTTGGATAATGTCCAATCGTCTGCCGCATTAGCAAGGAAAAAAAGTATATTTTTGTCTATTTAGTTGTTATGCACGTAACGATAAATTTATTTAAAATACCAGGAAATATATCACGTGATCAGCATTTAATAAATTAAATTCTAAAAATGAATCTTTAAAAATTCACCAAAAATCAGGAAATGGAGGTAAATATTCGAAAAAGATTTCATTTTAAAGGAATTTTTATGATCTTTCTTGTGATATAAATTTCATAACCCTCAAATTATTATTTTAAATACAAACTTAAAAAAAGTAAAAAAAAAGCTTAAAAATTTAATTTTAAAAAAATCTAAGAAGAATTTTTGAAAAATCTTTCTTAGTGCACCCCTACACTATAAGAAGAATCGCCATCAAAATTTCAGCCCTTGAGGTCCAGCGGTTTGGTCTGTGCTTTGTATGTCAGTCACTGAGTCAGTTACGGAGCTATTTTATATACATAGATATTTTCAAGGGAATTTTGAGAAATTATGTCTATTATTTTTTTCCCTTTTCTCCTTTTTTGCGGGATGAACTGAACCGATTTGGCAATTGAGCGGCTCAATGAACAGTTCCAGAAAAACGAACATAACATAGTGGCCTGTTCACATAGAATACACAGCGTCAATGTTAACACTTTTAACCAATCATATACCAATATTTCACCCATTTAACCAGCGCCAAAGGAATATTTAACGCTGACACTAACGGATTCTATGTGAACGCGCCTTCAGGCTCTTAGGGCTATGACGCTCTTAAGGCTGCTATGTACTAACCCCATTGGATTCGCTCACCTCAATGTTAACCTATGGAAAAAATTTGTCCACTGGTTGCCGACGTGGATTCCAAGATTTTTAAAAAGAAATTGTACTCCGTCATAGAGAAAGAAATTTTACATTTGTGTACATTTTTCGTTTTTCATTTTTAAATGCAATTAATTTTTTAAAATTTAAATTATTCGGCGTAAAATCTAGTATAATGTTTCTAAACGCTCATAAATTCCTTCGGTGGACGGAATTTATAAAAGGAATAATGTAGCGCTTTGCAGAAAAGTTCAGGCTAACTGACAATACCAATTTTATTTGATTATCGGCATTTATGTACCTGTAAATAGTTGACAAAATATATTTAAAAAAAAAATGGGGGGCAGCGCTTAAACCCCCTATAGAGAGCGAGCCATTACAATCCCTCAAAATGTCAATCCTAAGGGGGGTGGAATTCTCGAACTGTCAACTGGACTCCTCCCACCACAAGAGTCTGAAAGATGAGGAAAGGGGAAATACGATTTTTTTCCTTAGTACATAGCAGCTTTAATGTTAAATGTTACATGAAAATTCCAGTACGGAGCGAAACACTGCACGGTCCCTCTTAACCCCCCCCCCCCACCAACACACAACACAAATTTTAGTTTCGATTTTTGGCAACGAGTTTTCAAGACGAGATTTTTATTGGACGCAGATGAAAATTTATGTTCATCCCTAAAGTGCATATAAAAATTTACGAAAAAAAGTATAGTTAGATTTTGGCTAAGTCACAGTTTAAATTCAATGACTCTTAAAAGAATTTGAAAGGTATCCCGAAATACAAAAAAAAGTGTTACACAGATTCTGCTATGTCGAATGCAAATTGGGTTTACTGGTACTCTCTCCTTTTTGCAAGAATGTTGTACGTTTTACAATTTCCTTTAAATAGTAACGAATATGGTTAAGGGTCCAATAACTAATTCTCTTTTTTTATTTTTCTTTATATTTGGTTTAAGTAACTAATGCATAGGAAAGGTATGTCTTGCGTGTCGTAAAAACTCAGACACTTTTAGAATTGAAAAAAAAAAAACGTATTTTCCCATTAAGTTTAATTTTTAAAACAGCTTGAATCGCAATGCTTGAAGAATATATTAAATAGTTTGCTGGAATCGTTAACGGAATATCAAAATCGTCGAAATCAGTAGTTGTTCGTGACTGCATATCCTGTAATGAGCAAATCATTAGCTTACGTTACTTCTGTAAAGGAGAAATAACTTGCGTTACCTAGGAGGAAAAATGCATTGGGATTTATTTTGGAGTCATATAATTAATAATGAAAATTTATAACGTCTCCTTCGATATAAACCAATTAATAATGACTAAACATCTTAATCTTATTGAAAATTGAGTTCAGATGACGTTGCACTTAGTTAAAGACAAACAATTGTACATGTCATATGTATTGTGACAAGGAACTCGACTTTTGTAATGATTTTGATTATTATACTTTTAACTCTAAAGAAAAAATACTATTTTCTTATTTCATAATTTCGAAACAACATTAATTCGGTTCCATGCACATTTATAAGTGTGTTTATTTTATTTTGTAAATCTTAAATTGTCTATGTGCTGAAAATCATTCCTGTGGTTTTTCGTACCGGGTTTCCTGGAAGAAGGGAATGTGCTCTTCGTATGCATATAAGTGTGACCTGTAATAGTACGGATAGTACACAAGGTCATTGCACAAGAAGGGAGAATTACTTGCCACCCTCTCGGTCATTAGGGGACATAGTTCCTCCATAGCAGTGACCCAGAAACCGTCTTTTTAACCAATCATATATCTGAAAGGTAAATTGTTCTATAACATTTTATGACCTCTGAGATTTTCGGTACTGGGAAGTTTTAACAGTTTTTTGAGCCAGTTGAAGAAAAAGCTGTGACTGTGATATAGCTGGAGGTTGTCCGTTCTTTGGCCCTTGTCGTCTTTTTTATGCTGAGGCATCTGGAGGTTTCTGGTCTTCTTTGGGACCAAGTTTAGTACAACAATGAGTGATAATCATCAGTCTACAATAAGGGTGGTGGTAAGTAAAAATAATTTGAAATATATTTAATCAGGGGAGAGCACAGAATAATTAATTATGTAGCTAGGTTTGTTATGTGTTCAAATACTTTCGTAATGTAAGTAGATAATTATTATGTTATTTCTGTGCAAATTGTAACCAACGATAAAATTAATTTTAAATAAGAGGAAGAGAAATTAAATGCCAATGTTATTTATTAAAATTGAGTTTGTTTTTCTAATTATCTCAGACATGTGTCAGAATGTGTTTCTCCAATTAACAATTTTAAAAGGGCTACTATACGATCTCTCTATTTTATTAACTGTTTAAATTCCACTTAATGTGTATAGTAATTTGATTCGCTGTTGATTTAAAAAAATTATGAAAAAAAGAAAAAACCTTGCACATTTTAAGTACCATTGTCACTGGTTGTACGTTTAATTAACGATTATGATTCATTTCAATTACTCTATGTAGAAATATTATCATACTTTGAATTTTAAGTCTGTAAAGTTATCTTCTTTACCTTTTTTGCAACTGTATAGTATGTTTAACAGAAGGTTAGTACTGAATGAATTTATCACTTAGCTTGAAATGGATCCTTAAAAATTTAATGTAGAGGTTAGGAATAACATTATTAAATCATCCAACCTAACGGTATACAAAACTGTCGAGATTCAAGTTTGGTTCGTGGATGTTTTAATGTTTTCCAAAAATTGGAGTAAGTATCAGAAAACTGAAGATAATTTGTAAAAATTGTGCACAAAACAATTGTGCACTCATGTTTAACTAAAATATTGCACCAGGGAAAAAGTAAAGACACAAGAACCATAACTGACCCAAAGAGCAAAGGTAAATTTCCAAGCTCTTAGCAAAAACTAACCTATCGTCAGAGTCAAGACCATATGAGGACTTTTCTCTGGTCTAACTTAACAGAAAATGTCCAGCATACTCAATATTTTTTCTCTGTTTTTTTTCTGATTTTGCAAATCGTTCTTTATTTTAAAGGATTAAACATCTGCTTTGAAGCCTACCTTGCATCCATCTTAGGGATAATTAAAAAACCCAATGATTCTCGAGTTTTGTCTTTGACTGCCGTTCAATATTACTAAAAATTTATATGTTATTAAAAAATTTAGCTTCCAGGACTACGATTTACGTCAAACGTGATGTCCTTTAGGCTTTAAAATAGAAAATAAAATACAATGGAGAAAATCAAAATTACTTCCCTTTTTTTATACTTATTTAGCAGTATTTAGTGATTTTATAATGGCCACTTTACCATACATTTATCAATTGCCATTCCATTTAAAATACTACTGGGCAAATATTGATCCAAAATATTTTGTTTTCAGGCTATGTTCTGGCTATATCTTCAATGAGTTCTGTCATAATCTTCACTAATAAGCCTCAAATTTTCTCAAAAGACTAGATGAAAATTCCAATTAATTATTCCAAACATCTGATCATATTAAGTGTTAAAGCTCCCAACTGTAGGCCCTCTTGGGTAACTTACATATTTGAAACAACGAGATTGTGTTAAAGTCTTTAAATGTGCATGACAAATACCATTATTTTTCTCTAGCAATATGTATAATGCATTGCAGACCATATTTCTTGCGATTACCTTGTAATGGCATTATTTTTAATGATCCTATTTTGGGTAAATCTGACTATTCTCCCGTGGTCACCTCCATAGCACACCACCAATCTGCAGCTCTGCTAACACATCTTTACATTTGCTAAAGATTCAACATTCTTGTGTTGAATACATACATACATACGATGTACCATATATATATATATATTATATATATTATATATATATATATATTATATATATATATATATATGTGTGTGTGTGTGTGTGATAATATTACTAACTTCCTATAATCGCCCATTCTGTAATTCATCTCTGTACTGGTAACCCGTCCTTCTTGCCTTGGCGTAAACGCTTCGCCTTCCCACATACTAACTTCCTCTGCCAATTCTGGCAACCTCTTTGGCCTAATTCTATTTTGGCGCTCTTGGCGAGAGACGCTGGACTGGCTCGAAGCGAGTAAGAGGTGTTGCTTTACTGTTTAATAAATTAGTTTGTTCCTGAAGCTGATTTATTATTTTCCAGCCACGATGTAAGTTACATTTTCATGAGATGTCCATCCGGACATTTCATATATATATAATTATATATATATATATATATATATTTAGCCGAGAATAAATAGATCACAAATATCCCTTAGCTAGAGGGATTATTGTTTGTTTTTCACATGTCCCAGGTCATTCTGGCATTTTTGGTCAGACTGGCTGGCAAAGCAAGCTACAAAGCTAAACGCCATTGATCCTGTGAGCATCCCTAAATCTCACGTTGGCAAGGAGAATCACAAAAAGACCATTCTCTTATGGAATGAACTGTACCAGAATTCATCAACTGCCTCTTTAACTAAACTATTTTCCCCCACAATTTTGCAAAGACTAAATAACAAGCATTTTTTTCAGCGATTTTAACTTAACAAAATTTCTCATTGGCCACGGCAATTTCAATTGCTATCTCAAGAAATTTGGATTATCAGACACTGATCTGTGCTCCTGCAGCCTGGGCGCGGTGTTCAAAATGACGAACACTTGATTTTTTACTGCTCCAAGCTTACTGAAGGTAGAAGGGATTTTTGTGGAATTAGATTCCTGTAACATTAGGTTTCCTCCTCCGCTTCCTGTTTTGGTCGGCCATAAACTGGCTTTTTTCTCTTTCTGTAAATTTGTTGCCTTTGCTGCTTCTGTTTTAATTAGTCTTGTTTGTAATTAGTTTGTTTTTTTCTGTTGCTTTTCTTTGTTTTTTGTTGTTTTCTACTTACTTCTGTAAGCCTTGTGCTGTACTTTGTGGTGCACAAGGACTGCCTATTTATAAATTTAAAAACAAAAATCCCTTAACTGATACATAGTTTGATTCATTCGGAACTTCAACCTAACAAATATTCATCAGATTGTGAAACCAACACTGGATGATATTGAACTGCAACCCTTTTCGGATTAACGAATTTTCGGATTAAACAAAATCTTCTTAATATATACTTAAATCACATAATAACTGTGTGATTACATAAATATTACATATTGCGTGTGATTACACAGTTTATTTTATAAGGTCTGTCTAAACATAATCAAATCTCGGGACGAAATAAGTGATAAGAGAGCGGAACGCTGCCTATTACAGTATACAGTAGAAGTAAAGTTGTTCGTTCAGTAGAGTGTACGATTTTAGACGATCAGTAGATTGTTGAAATGGTTTTGACAGAGCCTGTCGACGTCTCAGATGAGAGTGAAGGTGAAGGAGATTGTGACAGTGAACAGAGGGTATCCCACTCAGACACCGTGGCTGCATTTGATGTAGCACTACGCTAGGCAGAGCACACTCTGACGCGCCCAGAGAGGACACCATTTTTCTGACGCGTTGGCGTTAATTTGGCTTCGAGGGAGAGGTATTCTTCTCCTTCGACAATAAAATTTAACAGATTTTTTTTCAACCAATTAGTCCAGTAATAATCAGTTCAGTACATTGCCCTAACTTGAATTTTCATGGAATTTCAGAACTATACTTTATATTACTTAGTCTCACTGTAGTTTTATTGTAACGATCGTTCTTTTTGACTTTTGGTTTCGGATTAAGGCGGACTTCCGGATAACCGAAGTTCGGATTATCGCGACTCTACTGTATCATCAACCGACAAATTTGTTCAGTTCCAACTGATAGGTGTGGGTTAAATTACACTGGGTCTGGGGAAGTTTAGGCTATCTAAGATATTTATATCAGGATGAGGTCATGGTAAAACTCTTGACGCAAACCCACAGCAGGAACGGTTATTGAAAAATTCCTGATTTTTTATTACTTCCTAGCTGAAAACCCGCACTTCGCTACGGAGTACATTCAAATTAAATACAACGGTCAATGTATGCAATTCATGCCATAAAATAAATATATATATTATTATATATTATTATAATAAATATCGTATAATTTATAATAATACGACGATCAATATATACACTTGATGTAGAAAAACAATATATATTTGTAAAAAATCGTAAGGGACATTTTTATAGACAAAATAATGTCCATTCATCTGCCGCCTTAGCCAGAAAAATTTTTTTTTTTGTCTATTCGTTGTTATGGAATGACGAAAATTTATTTAAAGTACCAGAAAAAGAAATCACGTGATCGGCATTTAATAAATTAAATTCTAAAACTTAATCTTTAAAATTCACCAAATAAAATCAGAAAATAGAGGTAAAGATTCAAAAAGATTTTCCTTTAAAAGAATTTTTAGGATCTTTTCTTGTATATAAATTTTATAATCCTCAAATTAATATTTTAAATGCAAACTTAAAATAAAGTTACTTAAAACAAGCTTAAAAATCTTAATCTTAACAAATCTAAGAATTTTTCAAAATCTTTCTTAGTGCACCCCTACACTATAAGAAGAATCGCCATGCAAAATTTCAGCTTTTTAGGTCCAGCGGTTTGGTCTGAGCGTTGTATGTCAGTCAGTCAGTCAGTCAGTTACGGAACTGTTTTATATATATAGACTAGCTGAAAACCCGCGCTTCGTACGGAGTACATTCAAATTAAATACAATGGTCAATGTATGCAATTAATACCAAAACTATATATATATATTTATAATAAATGCGGCGATCAATGTATACAATTGGGTAATATATATAATATATATCTATATAATATATATATCTATATATATATAATATATAATATAAATATTTATAAAAAATCGTAAGGAATATTTATTTTTTTGGATAATATCCAATCGTCTGCTGCATTACAAAGAAAAGTTTTTTTTGTGTATTTATGTAGTTGTTATGCACGTGGCGATAAATTTATTTAAAGTATCAGAAAAAGAACTCACGTGATCAGACTTTTAATAAATTAAATTCTAAAATAATCTTTAAAATTCACCAAAAATCAGAAAATCGAGGGTAAAGGCTCGGAAAACGATGTCATTTAAAGGAATTTTTATGATCTTTTTCGTGATATAAATTTTATAACCCTCAAAGTATTATTTTAAATGCAAACTTTAAATAAGTTATCAAAAACAGCTTAAAATTTAATTAAAAAATGTAACAAGAATTTTTCAAAAATCTCTCTTAGTGCATCCCTACACCATAATAAGAATCTCCACGCAAATTTTCAGCCCTTTAGGTCCAGCGGTTTGGTCTGTGCGTTGTATGTCAGTCAGTGAGGTGAGTTACGGAGCTGTTTTATATATATAGATGATGAGGATCAGTTGAGCAGAAAAAAATTCATGATCTGTCACTACCTAATCATTTAAACGTAATCTATGTATACTTGTTTTCAACGTTTCCATCGCTTTTTTTATTAGAACTTTTTGTCATTACTCCTAATGCAAAGATATCTTTTACGATATCTTTTTGTTATATATTACAAAATAATAATTGGGACCATTTTTCCATTTTGTGGTCCTTTTAATCTTGCGAGTTTTTCAATAACTTCTAAAAATCCACGTTTGTTTCAATTTCCCACAGAGAAGGAATTGAAGCTTTTTTTCTTTTTTTAATATCAGAATCATTATCTCCCGGAATGATAAAAGAATAATTTCGGCGGAAGAAATATGCCTATTTTTTAAAACTTTTCTCTGAAGATTGTTTTTTTCTAACCCTCGATATCAACTCCAAAGACTGGATACACATGTTATTATATAAATAGTGTGTGATACTTTTATAGAGTCAAGTAGTTTATTACAATTTTCGAAGCTGAGTAAAATTATATCTATTCCACCGTTATTGATACTTCTTAAAGTTTATTTTTGCCATAGCAATTGTCAATAACGCAGGAATTTGATATTAATTCAACGAAAAAAAATAGTTTTTCTGGAGCGTATTGACCTTTGCCCTTTGCCACAGTCATACACATTTTGCACTGCACTTAATTGAACGAAGACGTATACGTTTCTCTACTACATTTTTTTTTACAACCCAACTTATAAAACAAGTAATATATAAAAAAATATTTAAGTCAATTCCTACTTAGGTCAACAAAGGAAAAATTTGACTGTTGAACGAATAGTAGGAATTGAACAAAAGGATTCCTTGCCAGAACCTTGCCTACTGTGCGAGATTGGGAGAGGGGAGAAAGAGAGAGAAAACGGTTGTCAGGTTGGGGATTCGATCTCGTAACCTACAGGACGGGAGAAGCCCGCGATACCGCAGTGCTACCGTTTACACAGTAACAAGAGCGAAATTACTATTCGAGAGCAAGAGACGCTTTAGGTTCTAAAGCTAAAATTGATTAATTAAATTTAATTAATGAATTAATATTTGAAAAAAAAGTATTTGAACTTGAATGATGAATAAAAAGTACTTTTATTAACGATTGAAAATTTGAACAAGATATATATAGAGAGAGTGTGAACTAATAGTAGGAAGTGAATGATCGAATTTATCTAATGAAATATGTAAACCACAATTCTTTACGACACACCTTTTTTTCTTTTCGTAAATTTAATTCCTACCTCAAGAGTTGTTCACAAATGACTTCTCTTATCTTCCCACATTCAAATTCAGGATGAACAAAATCCAATATTATCTATAACACTTCAGACGGAAATGCACATACTTATTCCGTCTCATTAATACAAATTAACTATCAAAATTTTGGGACATTCCGAATTTAACCTATTATAATTACTCATGGATGTTTTGCTTATGATTCCATTTAAGTGGATATTTTAAGCTTTATGCAAGGAAATGGCTGGTCGGAAGAAAGATAGCTCATAAATGAAGTCATCAACCACCTGCGTAGTAAATACTTTAGTGAACTATTTACGCTCATAGATAAAATGTGTTCGTTGGCTGGGAATGATATGAACTATAATCATCCAGCAATAGAATGTCGTGGAGAAATACTGCATTGCTCCTTAGTATTCAGTGATTATTTCTTCCAGGCTTGTACCCGTTTTTCTCGATAAAGAGACAAATGCACACGGGATCCCGTGTTCAAAGACACACGGGAGGAATTCTGTTAATTTTTTAAATAAGGGAAATTTTCCTTGCGAAGGCAGTGTCTGTGCATTTTTCGTCCTCTTACGTTAAAAGGAGCAGAAGATATATGTTGTACTTGATATATATTTCACAGACTTTTGTCAAGGTAGGTCACATGAAATGAGCTCCTGATGAAAGGACATTTCTATTAGACTCTGCCGAGAAAAGGTTAGACTTTTACGGCATTGATATTCAAACGTTTATGGCAACGGTTGTATATATATATATATATATATATATAATCTTTCGATCCGATATATATTCTTAAGCAGACTCCGAAGCGTTATATAGCATCGGGGTTTTAAATTTAACCAATCACAGAGCTCCTTTCATTCATCACGTGATGTGTCAAACTAATCACAGGTTATGTCATCAGTCTCTTAGCCACCATAGTAACATGATGCAACCTTCCGGGTGTAAGATGACCACGCCTATATTGTCAATAATTTGAACCTTACCTTCGGAACATAAAATTGTTTCCATTACGACGGTTATAGGAAGACTCCTCATGCGGATTTGCTTCGAATGCAGTCAAAGCCCAAGTCTTCCCTATGTTCTCATAATACCATCAAAACCGAGGTCCAATAATGTTGATAAATATGCTGTAGAAGCTCAATATTTTTTAGGTTAGGCATACCTATGAAGCTGAAATAAAATTGATAAGTAAAATATAATTTTGGGGCAGCAAAATTTGAAAGATATATGAATAAAATGCAAATTGTTTGAATGAATAATTTCAATTTTATTCATATACTATGAATAAAATTTGAAAGATAACATGAAACATTAGGTTGACAGAAATACTATTTTAATTTATCCTAAACACAACATAAATGCCACCACAGGCCTGACAACCTCTGTAATGTGATCAGCCTACATGCCTAATTGTCAAACGTACCTAAATGTACCTAAAATCCTTAGCCCATATATCTAATTGTCCAACATACCTATATATAACTAATATCATGAGTGTATACATCTAACTGTGCACTGAATGTACCTAATGTCACGAGCATGCTAACCTAGTTTCATGCATGATCATACCTAATGCCCTGAAAAGCACTTGAACGGGTAATATGAACTAGTCATATCATTTTAATGAGGCTCTTTGACATTTTCCTTTCGTAAGAAAATTGCGTCATAATGTAATTACAGTTCGTACAGCAATCTTGTCTTATATCTCGCCTTATTCCTTCGTGCAACTGTTTTTTGTTTAACATCCACTCTCCTGTCTATTGGTCTGTTTATGACGCACATATCAATGTTTTTCACCCAACCAGACTTGTTTTTTCCTTTTTATTCGATTAGTTTTACCATACATATTTAGTAAGGCTTCATCGTATCCATTTTGACTGGGTCATTCATTTCGGCCTGTGCCATGTGAGGTCCTTTTGTACAATGCCGTAAGGTTGATTGATTGAGATGACTAAAGTCAAATTTTGATACGCAAGGACGCATTAAACCGGGACGTACAATTTTCAGACCGATTTAAGGGTCACAGACATCCATGCACACAGTGGGACTCGAATCCACACACCATGGGATCGAATGCCAGCCCCCGAGCCACCTGGCCATCGCCTACAATGCCGCCGTTTCATTTTGTTAATCTACCGGGTGGTCGTAAAGAAACTTTGCCGATATATGGACCTCCAGCGGCTGTTCCTTTCAACCGATCGAGATGACATTTCAGATATAGTTATTCATAGGTATGAGCTCAGGCTTCTATGAATGGCAACAAAGTGGCACTCATGGTTACGGTTATAGGTACAGAAACTCGAAATTTTCAAATAACAACATCCACTTTTTTTTCCCTCGCATAATGCTCAGCGCATGCGAAAACCCTAGAGAGCGTTTTAACGGTACGTGTATCACAAAAAACGGACGCGTTATGCACGCATAAGAAACAGCTCTGCGAACGGCCAACAAAGACATGATCGGACCACACGGAGGAAATTTGCATATGACAGAGGCTAGAAACCAATCACAGAACGCCATTGGCCAGATATTCAAAGTAGAAAACCGATAAAAAGCTCTCTGATCGTGTTTCTGTTAGCCATTCGAAGAGTTGTTTTTTTTGTGCGTGCATAACATGTCCGTTTTTTTGCGATACACGTACCGTCCCACGCTTTTTAGGGTTTTCGCATGCGCTGAGCATTTTGCGACGGGAAAAAAGTGGGCGTTGCTATTTGAGAATTTCGATTTTCTATACTTATAACCGTAACCGTGAGAGTCACAGTGTCGCCGTTCTCAGAATCCTGAGCTCATACCTCTGAATAACTATATCTGAATTTTCATCTCGATATGTTGAATGGAACGGCCGCTAGAGGTCCATATATCGCTTTTGTTAGCCTTTCGCGGAGCTGTTTTTTGTGCGTGCATTACCCGTCCGTTTTTGTGATACACGTCCCGTTCCAATGCTTTTTAGGGTTTTCGTATACGCTGAGCATTTTGCGATGGGAAAAAGTGGGTGTTGCTATTTGAAAATTTCGAGTTTTCTGTACTAATAACCGTAACCGTGAGCGCCATGTTGTTGCCATTCACAGAATCCCGAGCTCTGAATAACTATATTTGAAATCTCATCTCGATACGTTGAACGGAACAGCCGCTAGAGGTCCATATATCGGCAAATTTTCTTTATGACCACCCTGTATTATCTGTTATATAAATAATCTATATCCACCCTCTTTCGCTGTGGGCCAGACTGAATGTACAACTTGAATTCAGTCTTCCTGTAATATTGTGCAAAACAAGTTTCTATGAGAAAGCTAGAGCTTTACTTTCCTCCAGCAAAATGCCACGTCTTTAATAAGAACTTGTGTGACAGTCGATAGTCTGTCGCATTTTGGAGATTTAATTTAATCGTTGCATGATTCACCTCCTACAAGGAAGCGTAAGAAGGTTAGGCGGTGTGTTCCATATGATCTTTTTTTTTATTTTCCAGCGTGGTATGCACATTCTCTTTCGATATTCGTGCATGAACATCGAAGTTGTTGGCTTCTTGTCATGTGAACACCGAATGAGGTAACCAGCATTGTCCCCTCGTGCAACCTCAATTTAGACAGTGGTCGTCAGCTTAGTCCTTAACGCCCACTAGAGGACGATTCAAGCTTTCATGGTGGGCGGTGAGAATTTTTGTGTGTTGCAACAAATTTTGCTCTTCCTCCATCTATATATATAAACAGTTCCGTAACTGACTCATTCACTGACTGACATACAACGCACAGACCAAACCGCTGGACCTAAAGGGTTGAAATTTTGCATGGCGATTATTCTTATGGTGTAGGGGTGCACTAAGAAAGATTGTTGAAAAATTCTTCTTAGATTTTTTTTAAATTAAATTTTTAAGCTCTTTTTGTAACTTATTTTTAGTTTGCATTTAAATTAATGATTTGAGGGTTATAAAATTTATATCAGGAGAAAGATCATAAAAATTCCTTTAAAATGAAATCTTTTTCGAACATTTACTTCAATTTCCTGATTTTTGGTGAATTTTTAAAGATTAATTTTTAGAATTTAAGTTATTAAATGCCGATCACGTGATTTCTTTTTCTGGTACTTTAAATAAATTTATCGTCACGTGCATAACAACTAAATGGACAATTTTTTTTTCTTTCTACTGCAGCAGGACGATTAGATATTATCCAAAAAAAATATATCGCTTACGATTTATATATATATATATATATATTATATATATATCTATATATAATATATATATATATATATAATATATATATATTTATTTATTTATTTATTTATTTATTTATTTATTTTACATCAGTTGTATACATTGATCGTCGCATTTATTATAAATATATATATTTATTTTTTTTGGCATTAATTGCATACATTGACCGTTGAATTTCATTTGAATGTATTCCGTAGCGAAGCGCGGGATTTCAGCTAGTATATCTAATACATTGCTAACAACTTCGTGAATTAGATCTTTTTAAAAGCATTATTTTGCTACTTCCCTTTGGATTCCGTCTATAAACTTTGAATATAGTAGATAAGCATTCACCGGACACTTCTCGAAGTATACTCGTGGACTAGGAAGCAACTAATGAACTTCCCAGCCGAAGGCACGTGTTTAGTGTGCATAATGAGGTCTAACGCTTATCACATTCCACCGTTCAGTCTTCGAGCTGTATCTCTTTCTTGGAAATGTAGAAACTCATTAAATTTAAATTATCTATATATGTAAAACAGTTCCGTAACTTACTGACTCACTGACTGACTTACATACAACGCACAGACCCAAACCGCTGGATCTGAAGGACTGAAATTTTGCATGTCGATTTTTTTTATAGTGTAGAGGTGCACTCAGAAATATTTTTTCGAAAATTCTTCTTAGATTTTTTTAAAAATTAAAATTTTAAGCTGTTTTTGTAACTTGTTTTAAGTTTGCATTTCAAATAATAACAAGAGGGTTATAAAATTTTATCACGAGAAAGATCCTAATATTTCCTTTAAAATGAGATTTCTTTCGAATCTTTACCTCCATTTTTCTGATTTTTGGTGAATTTTTAAAGATTAATTTTTAGAATTTAATTTATTAAATGCTGATCACGTTATTTATTTTTCTGGTACTTTAAATAAATTTATCATCACGTAAATAGACAAAAAAAAAATTTTCTTGCTAATGCGGCAGATAATTGGACATTATCCATAAAAAATAATAAAATACAGGATAAGATATGATCCTCAAACTGTACTATATTAATTGTACTATATTCTTTAGTATGTCCTATTAGTTTTAATTTGAATATTTTCTTCTACATTATTTTGTCTATAAAAAATCCCTTACGATATTTTATAAATATATTTTTTGTTATTTTACATCAATTGTATACATTGATCGTCGTACTTTATATATATATATAGATATATTTTTTTTTGCATTCATTGCATACATTGATCGTTGTATTTCGTTTGAATGTACTCCGTAGGGAAGTGCGGGTTTTCATCTAGTTTATGCATAAACATGCACAAAGTATAAATAAAATATAATTTAAGGACATATTTTTTAAAAACTATGTTATTGCGGCATCGGTGGGCGGTAAGGAAATTTTACCATGCACAAAGATACAAAAGTGGGCGGTAGATATTAAAAGGTCGACGACCCCTGATTTAGACCTTTCTCCAAATTCTTACCACCCCGAGGAACGACAATTCCGTTATGATCTGGTCAAATTCGTCAGAGATGGAATACTTTAAACCAAAATGGCAATTCATTACCTGCCCTGTTATCTCGTGTTTCCACATATTTACTTATCGATATATTTTGACTGCATTTACCACGCATTACATTATTCAGATTACGTAGTGCCCAATAACATCGTCACGAAGAAAACGGCCGCAACATCAAACAGATTTAAACCGCAATGTTTCCGACTACGCAGAAGGAAATTACCGCTTCAAAGGCTTCGTTTGAATATTAAACACCGTGTCTTCTAGAATCTATAACGAAAGCAATAATTAATCTGGCAAAGTTCCGAAATTTCACTTTAAAAATTCTTCGTTGCGGGCTACCTTAAAAATTTCTAATTTCGGCTCGCAGGGAATCTAAGTAGTATTTCTTTCCTCTTTGCTTTTTCATAATTAGGGTAGCCACTTTAAAAGAACGCCTCACAACAGACTTTTATATATTTGCAGATTAAATGTTTCTTTCCATTTCCTTCAACTTCTTTAAAATAATTGAGCTGCCACATAATTTAAATAATCATTTCATGTGTATGTATTAAATTTTTTTTTTAAAGTGTCGGAATCTATAATGTTTGGATATTATGAAAATATATATAATTAAAAAGTTAAAATAAATATTCTTCCATTTTATATGGTGGCTTTTAATTTTAATTACAGGAAAGATATTCTTGTTTATATCCTCATTTAATTTTAAAACGTGTCACACACCTTTTATTTAAAATGTAATACACAAAAGAATTTGTCTCTGAAATTCAACTTTATACCGTGCGAACTCTGGCTAAAATAAAACAGTCCTTTATGTTACGGTTCATTTCTTATTTTACATGTTTTTATTAACTCGCTTTCTTGTTTGTGTGTGTGTTTGTCCAGTACAAATCTTGCAATCGATTTTTAACTAACTTCCCGACTAGCTAGACATTTGAAACTTTTAGAATAGCTCAGAACACGATGACAATGCATTATTTTAATACTTTTAGCCATCCTTAAGCAGAATTAAATCAATTTTCAGTTATTTTCTGTTAATTTTGCTTTGTAGACTGTTGCAGCCCTCTATCGGCCGGGACGGGAACGAAAAGTTAAAGGCAAGTTAACTTCCAATTAATTTCATTTTCTTTCAACTTGCTGGGATAATTGATCGAAAATTTTTAGAAAAGTATTTATTAATACATAGAATTGTCAAGTTTTCATGATTCAACAGAAATTTAAAAATATGGTTTATAAAAAGTTATTTTTCTCTTGTAATTATTATTCTTCATTGCGTAAAGGCAAGATGGGAAGGTGGATATGATAAAGATTTAAGGGGGTCGGGGACACATTTAAAAAAAAATTTATTTATTGAGTTAAAATTTTGAATTTTTCGTGATGGTTAACCATATAATTTGTAAACAAAATCACATCATAAAACTTCTAGAAAAAGTTTTTAAAAATTTAAAAATTTTAAATTTTTAAAAAAGTGGGGTAATTTAAAATTGTTATCAATCAAAATATTATTCGAATTTCAAAATTTTTCATTTAAATAAACAGAAATATATAAGTTTTAATTTTGAATCAGCATATTTTAAATATTAATTTAAAAAAAAATTAAAAATATTTAGATTAAAAATTACAAAAAAAATTATGTAACTTTTATTTAATATATCATATTTTCAATAGCAAATATTTTTTTTCAAATTTTCTGAATGAAAATGAAAGTAAAATAGTTGGAAAAGACATGTTCCAAGTTTCAACTATTTTTCTTTAACGGTTCTTGACTTATAACAATTTAAAGACGAGAAATGGGTAAAAAACCCATCATGCCGAAAAACGCACTTACGGGTTCAAAGAACGATTGGCTAATATTTGAATGTTGAAAAAAAAATTTCTCTTGTTCTAAATAAGATAGAAACATTATTTAAACTTCGTTTTAGACGTAAAAGAACACAGAAATTTTTAATGCAATAAAAAATTTTTTGAAAATTTGCTGGGGTCATCTTTGCTGAGGTAAAAATATTTTGCAGCCCATCATCATGAGCAAACATGGTCGATGGACCCATGAAGCTCATAAACTCACTCTAGGTGCATTGTATGATTGTTATGAGTAGATATTTTTAAAAGAGTACCCATGTGCGCTAATCCTCAAAATGTTCAAGAGTTACAAAATCGAAGCACTGAATTTTCGATGTTCGGGATCTGTTAAAAACCATTCAAAAGCCTAATCTGTATGAGCAAATGAGGGAATCTGACACAAATCAAGAACAGTCGGACCTAACATTTAAAACGGATGCGGAAATACATGATCATGGTTGAATGTTTGTGGTAAATTCAAGAGGTCAGTAAGAAATGGTAACTGGAATGAACACATTTCTTCTGTGGAATCTATATCGTCAGCCAGCAGTTTGGTTGATTTAAACAATTACTCTGGTATGATGCATATTATCTTACGGAAATGAGTGTTTCGAAAGAGGCATGTCCCACAATATGGAGGGAGCTTGAAAGAAGAAATTGGTTCATTAAGAAAACTAGAAATCCATTTTGTGTTCTTGAAGTTGATGAAACACTCGAACATGAAAAGAACTTAAACGATAACTGGTCATTTAGTAATCATCGATGAAAAACCCCACTGCACTAGAAAGATATTTTCTAACAGCACCAGAACATCATCTTATATCTAATGAGACATCAAAGATGGGAAGGATTGAAGGACAGACAGCATCACACAAACATAATGACGACTCTAAAGAAGCAATACTCAGAGGAAATTGTAATAAACAAATTGCGTTATGAGATTGTGCAAACCTTTTTCATATGAAACTGCTAAACTTGTCAATATTTCAATCAAGGTTGTTTTCTTATATTGCATCCTTATAGATATAAGTCATATTCTTACTCATGATAACAGATTGTATAATGAACTCAAAGTACAAAGACTCGTATCTGAAACCAGGATAATCAGTTTATGGGATCCAGTCTAAAGGAATAAACTAAGTTTGTAGGAAATTAAAGTAAAAGGAGCCTGGCATTGTTAAAGACTTTAAAGTGGACAGATCATTATTTGCTAGACTGCTTACTGTAAGTAGATCTCAACGGATAATATATCAACATGAAACAATATGTTCATAGGATATTTTGCTGCATTACGATCACTTTTCTATGACGACACTATGCATCTACATTCTCAAAAGATTAAACTGATTGATATTTAATTTTGAGGTCATTTCCACTCACACAGAAAAGCAGCAGCTCTACTCAAAACCAAACCACTTTACAAGCAGCTTATATCAGCACTCCTGGCGAAAGGACGTTTTCTGTAGCAGTTATTGAAGGAATTGCAGATATTCAAGCACTATGCAAAAGTAAAGACATTACAACATGCAAAGACTTAGAAGAATTCAAAAAGAAAATTGAAAAGAACCGTTTAAGGCATCCGCACCGTCTGCTTTTCATGCCTTGTCTAGATCTGATTGAACAAGAACTTTGTTTGGAAAAGGTAAATTTTTATACTAGAAAGCTATGATATTCTGTGCAGCCACAGAAGACATCCTGTTGATGATTTCCTCAGTTCGAACACGAGACCTTTCCTGACTAAGTATTGCAGTACTGGAAACCCTCATCTGCCAAGTCTACTAACTCAGAACAAAACAGTCTAACTTCAAGATTTGAATTGGTCTATATTTTCCAAGAAACTAACCAGCTGGTAAAAAATTACCACCAACAGAAAGTGAGCTCATACCTGCAATGAAGAGAGTTAATTATTAGTTGATGATCTGGAACCAAGACTGTGATCCGCACCCGAACATATTATCCCTTATAGGACATGAATTGGCCACGTAGAACGAGCAAGTATCCCCTGGTCTCTGTGAAATGCACTGTGGTCCGGACTCGAATCTCAAATTGGCCAGATACTCCCGCGAGAAGAATATATGTAATCCTCATTGTAAATGTTCTGCAAACAACCTACCGTATACCAAAACTTGAGGCCACAAACTCGAGAAGGAGCTATTTTCGATGTCTTCGTTCAAAATATATAAGATCCATATGATCCAGTTTCTGTAAGCTTTAATTTCCTTGATGATTCTGTAAAATTTTAGCTGCTCCCACCTGAAGTGGTGAGAGCGTTCACCAGAGAGCATCACTTGGAGGTAGGTTACAAAGTCGCTCTACATAAATCACCACTACCTTACGCTCCCGATGGTATTGGAAACATAGCGGCTTTGCCTAGTGGTATGACTGTAAAATGCTTACTGATACCTAAAATCTAGGCACAAAATATTCACAAATGAGGTAAAAATGTCTTTTAGTTGATAAAAGAAATCAGGTTTAAAATTCTATGTATTTTAATTGCTCTGAAGTCGATCTCAAATTTTATCTGCTAAGGTAAAGCATGCGATCCGGAGAAACTTGGCAAGTTTTTAGGTAATTGTGAATCACCCAAAGGTTTTGTACATAGCTATGTTGATATTTGAGAGAGTTTCGATTGTTTTTCAGGGCAGAGATTTCCATATTTTTTAGAATGTATCACTTTAGTTGATACTTCAATTATGGCATTTCTATTTCATTTGTATGGGACATTCATTTGTATCACTTCGCAGTATCACTACGCAAACCGTACGCATGGCACACAGAAATACGTGAGTAATCTCTAATGATGAAAGTTTAAAATAAAGCAGTCATTACGGATAAAGAAATCCTGCTGATTCTAGTAAGCGAAACAGTATCCGATAACAATTTTTATTTCGT
The DNA here is from genome assembly GCA_907164885.2 of Dolomedes plantarius. Taxonomy (NCBI): domain Eukaryota; kingdom Metazoa; phylum Arthropoda; class Arachnida; order Araneae; family Dolomedidae; genus Dolomedes; species Dolomedes plantarius. The sequence goes on from OU015493.1 coordinate 210,733,309, forward strand.
AGTTTCAGACATAATCAGATTGATAGGATTCTATAGGAGCCAATGGATACATTTTTGTCGCAGATACAGATATCGCAAATGTGACTGCAATCTCACGTGACATGCAATATATTCTTCGCGAAGTGTTAAACCAATCATTACCGAGCCTTAACTATTTCGATATCTCTATTTATATTTATCGCATGGTGATAACCCAGCAGGAAACATATGTCCGAAGAAAACTTGAGATAAATTCCTGATATCCACGAAGATACATCTAACTTTTTTATAATGTGACATAATAACGAAGGTATTAATATTACAAGACAGGAAAATCTCATGAAATATTTGAACTTTTTTTTTCCCATGGTAATTTTTTTCAAGCTTTTTATGAGAAGTATGAAGTGGGATTACCTCAAAGAGGTTGACTATAATATATCTTCGGGAATGATATACTTTTACTTGAGCTGGCATAAAGCGTTAAGAGAGATTTTTTATAGCTTTCCTGCAGTGCAGTATTTTATTTCGTCTTAAATCTTTACTGGAAAATAGGAAGAGTTTAAACACCGAAAGTGATTTTAGAAAAACACTTTGGAATAAAGATATTTCATGCAATTTTTTGTGAATTCCTGTCTGGAAAAATGAACTCAGATTCTCTACATTTTCAGCTGCGTATTGGATTATTTAAAATCTGTTTTCTTTTCTTCGGTATATTAAATTTACTGTTTCTTTATCAATCGCAAAACCTACAATATACAATCCCCTTATTTATTGCGATTGTATATCAAAGAATTAACAGTAAAAATATCTTTAAAAAAGATGTTATCTGAAACACATGAAAAGAGCAGAACTTTATCATTAAATATAAAGTTCTTTTGTTATATGAAGTCCATCTGTGTTCTATTTATTTATTGTACGTATAATAGTTTTTTCTATAAACGTTTAGTATATTTTTATCTTACTTTCTCTCTTTTTCAAAACACTTTCTTATTTCTTGTTATTGTATTATTTATTTTGGATTTTTCTACTTTTGTTTCTGATGTATTATTATTTATTATTTTTGTTTATTTATTGTCAGTTTACTTTTTTTCATTTTCCTTTTTTTTACCTTTACAAAAAGAGTATATTTTTGTAAAGGTAAAAAGGTCTTTTGTAAAGGTAAAAGGTAAAAGGTCTTTATCTTTTCTGTTCGTTAATTTTGGTTAATCTATATATTTCAGTTGCTAAGCCGACTTTTTGGGCAGTCCGTGAGAGAAAACTACTGCATCATTTTACTTCATTTTGGTCTTACGAAATATTATAATCTGTAGATTTGTCAAATTTGGTTTTTGTAACTGCAATTTCTATATATTAGTGATAATTTACAATTAAAAAATTGATTTCTGCGCATGCTCAGTGACATGTTTTAATGATAATCACATTTATTCCGAGGAGTCCCTCTAAATCTCACTCTGCCATTTTTATTTTTATGATAATTATGTTTGTGAAATATAAGATAAAACCTCATGGAAATGGTTTATTTCACGCTGTTTAATTAGCGATAATTTACAATTAAAAGCAATTGCTTTCTGCGCATGCTCAGTGACGTTTTTAAATCTGTCTTTAGATGCTCACTACGCTTAAACACATTAATTTTTTTCTGTGAATTATTATGATTTTCAACATTTGGCAGCGATGTGTTGAGTATAATTTGTGTATTAGTACATTTATTTACAATCCAGCCATCATGTTTTGACGGGTATCAACTAGTTATTTTTTAATTTTTATTTCTTATTATTGTCTCTGATTTTTTTTCCTACTTGTATGTAATCTTTATCTAATTTATTATCTTTATCTAATCTTTTATCTAATTTATTTATTTTTATTTTTTTCTCATTTACTGTCAGTTTACTTTTAATTTCGTTTTCGTTAATCTGAACTATCCGGATTTGACACTCTTTCTGTCATTTACTTTTCCGTTACTTCCAACTTCTCTTTCAATGTCCCACGATATCTCCTTTTTTTACGATTTTTTAGTATTTTCATCTTCTCAGTCATTCTTCTGGATGAAGTGGCGATGGTTTTTCAGCCTATACCCCTAGACATGATTGATATGCTGCAGCAAAGGTGGCTCGAAATCGATTTTAAACAGTAGGTCTTAGCCATTGAAGAACTGGGTTTTGGTTCTCCCATTTTTCCAGAACAATATATTCGGGTATGACCCGAGTTTGAATAATACACGAACCATAAAACATGTGCGCAAAATATTAATGAGAAAACTATATTTATATTGTAAAGAATTTCAATTTATGGCGTAAGTAAGAAACCTATTTCTTTTTAATTTATTTAAATTTAAGGAAATTTATGGAAATTAATTAACTTAAGGAAATAATTAAGTTAAATGCATTTATTTTTCAATAACTTATGGAAATAATTAAATTAAATAAATTTGTTTATATTATTAATAAAATAAATTGATAAATTAATTAATTTATAAAATAATTTAATAAATATAATTAAATAATAATATTAAATTATTAAATGATAATTAATATACTATTTAATAATTGATATATATTAATATATTATTTTATATTCATAATTTAATATTTTTATAAATAATATTAATATATTTATAAAATTATTTTATACAATCATAAAATAATTTAATATGTGTAATTAATTAAATTTGTTTATTTTATTAATTAATTTAAGGAAATTTCGGTTTCTAAAACCCGAAATGAGCGAATTCTCTGTGAAGATTTTATGTTTTTATTTTCTATTTGTCCCTCGATTAGAGATTCGTAGTCTAGATTGCATCATTACATATAATATAGGGTGTCCAGGCTAAAAGTATTGGGTTAAAGTATTAGTTATGGCTAATTTTTACGGAATTACTCATTAGAATTTAAAAATATATTTGTATTTAAATAGAAAGAACATCTCACCAAGTTTTAATATCAATCATAGATTTCGATGTGTGCATCTTTTCAACTTTCGTGAATTTTGAAAAATAACTTTAGCCATTCATCTTTATAATATGAACACGAGTTCAATTTAAAACATACCTAAAACTACGTCAGGAGTCTTAGTTAAGGAGTGAGTCTTAGTGAGTCTGAGTTAAAACGTTATGAGTCTTAGTAACTTACGTTACATTCCTATAATTTACATCATGGTCCTACAATTTACTTTAAAAGTCATAGTTGTCACCTTTGCTTGTAAAAATATGAAGCTTGTATCAAAGACATGTAAGGGTTTAGACAATCTTTCTACTTCGTCTAGCCGACTGCCAATTATTGTGCAACTAGAGTTTGATCATTTGGAGAGTAAATAGGGCTACAATTTAACTATAAAAATCTCCTAAAAATAACTAAAAGTTTTATTAACTATTAGTTAAGGCTGTTGACATTAGAAACTTGCATTTTCCGGTGGAGCCATGAGCACATAAATCACGCTATTATTAAATATCATTAATTATAAATTGTTTGCATTCCAATTACAGGTGCTAGTGTTAAACTCGTGAAAATATGTTATTTTAAAAGAATAGACAATTGTGTTTAATCGTATTACTAAGCAGAAATCATCCAAATTTCAGCAGGAGGAAGAGAAGCAACACCGTACATTTCTTCAGCAGCTCAGTTATTTGTTCAGGGAACGTATTCTTTTTTAAAATAATATAAAATATTGACTTAAGAGAATGATGGAAGGATTCATTATCAAAATATTTTGATTTTAAAGATGCTTTAATGTGGTTAATAGGATGCTGATATTACGATACAACGAATCCCAATTGTCGAAAACATTTATTATGCGTATTTTTTAATCGCAAATTTTTAATCTGTTATTATACTCGTGTTATACAAATTATTGTCCGATGGATTTACAAAATATACAGAATAATTTTTAGGTATATTATATTTTTTAATGGTTCAAAATTTACCATGTGGAATTAAAGAGTGGCGGTATAAAATATTTCAGCTGCTTATAATATCGTACGGTGAAATTCTTTTAATACTTCAAAAGTCATAGAGTTTTGTTTTAAACATAACGTGATATTTTTGAATGATGATACATGACTTTGTTGAGATTATTAATGATCGGAAAGTTACATCAAGAATCGGCTGAAGAAAGTGATTCGATTATCCCGTTTACTGTATACATTTTGTGCCTTAAACAGTTTGAGATCTAAAACGCTCGGCATTACATTAATTTATTAGTATACAAATTAAGGAAATTCGTAACGAAGCTATTTACAAAATGCATCTAAGATTATTTTAAATTATTAAACCCATTAAGCCATTTGCATTTATATACGTGGCAATAATTTTTTAAGGAACCTGACGGACATCAGGAGAAAATGGTTCAGTTAATAGCGAAGCAGGAAATTTGAAGAATGCAAGAAATGTGCCGTGCTTTAAGCTCCTTCTAAATACATTAACATATTTCTATGAGTTAAAGTACCTGTAATGTCGTGTAAATGTTTAAGACCTTCTGTTAAAATTTGAAGTCTTTCTCAGTAATGACGACCATCAGAAAGATATTCTTTTCAATATATATATATATATATATATATATATATATATATATATATATATATATATATATATATATATATATATATATATATATATATATATATATATATATGTATGCATATATATATATATATATATATATATATATATATACATATATATATATATATGTATATATGTATATATGTATATATATATATATATATATATATATATATATATATATATATATATATATATATATATATATATATATATATATATATATATATATATATATATATATATGTATATACATATATATATATATATATATGTATATACATATATATATATATGTATATATGTATATATGAACATACATATACATATATATATGTATATATGTATGTATGAACATATATATATATATATATGTATATATATATGTATATATGTATATATGAATATATATGTATATGTATATATGTATATATATATATGTGTGTATATATGTATGTATATATATATATATATGTATATATGTATATATATATAACATTAAAAACCCCATACCATGTTAAAATCTAACATTATTCAAAATTCCCTTGGGCGTACGAGCTAAATTTCGCTTTTGATTCTAAACTCTAATAACCTCGAGAGAAAATATTAAATGGCTTCCTTTTCAAATAGGCGCGGCGTCCCCAATATTTTAGATAAGCTCTGCGCAGATTATATAAAACCACATGTGACTTATCGACAACAGCAAATCCCTAATCGCGATGATGATCACATGACAAAGTTTATATAAACCACATGAAGGGTACATGTAACGCTTTTTTGATTTTGTAACTGCCTTGAGAAGTCGTATTCGCCGTCTAATAAAGATGTAATTAAATTAACGTTGTGGTGTTTTATGTGTCCGAGGGTGAGATGAAAAGCGGGAAAGGAAATTAAACATGTGATGCACGGCCGGGCGACAAGTCATCCATCTTTACCTAAAAAGAAATACCACTCGGGCCTTCCTTCGTCGGCCCGCGCCCGTGCTATTACAAAAGTCGGTTGGAATACCTCCCCTCGGATACAGACAGTGAGTTGAGCCGCCATCAATACTTTTCAACGGAGAAAAAACTCCCCTATCTTACCATGTGACATTGATAACTTTACTGGAATACAATATTGGGCTGAGTGTGTCGCGTACAAATCCCGTGGATTCCCACGAAGTGAACTTTGATTGAATCTGAAATTTAAATTTTTGTGTCAAAAAGGAGTTTCATTTCCGGATTACATTAAGCCAAGATGATGTCGCTGACTTTGGAGTGTGGATTACCTACAATTAAGATTTTCAACGACGAGTTGTCGACCACCAGTGTTAGTTTTGAATATTTTTCAGTCGTCGAATCATGTGTGAACTTCCGAAGTTTCGTGGCAGAGATTTCGGGAAAAAATATTTTCAGATTATGTGAAACGTCGATTTTCACTAATCGTTGACCTGGGGATAAAAATATCCCGAGAAATTCTGCGAAAACATATGCTGTGTGCAGTGGAATAATCTGTTGGATACAACGTGCGAAGTTTTGAATTTAATTGACTGGAAATTCACTTTTATGAGAGACTGTCATCTAGTGTCATCTCCAATTGGGATACTGAGTTCTAGGACTATTTCGAAATAAAAACTGTCACCTTGGGACTAGCTAAGCTAACAACTTCACCAAGATAAATTCAGAACCGAGCTGCAGATGTTAAATATATGAAAAATGTGTATAATTAATTTGGAAATACTAATGGTGAAAATTAATAAGGATAATGGTAAAGAGTGTGAATAACCACTTCAATTGGTAAGCTAAAATTTACGAATTATTGTTAAGGGTGAAAATTTTAATATTAATAGATATTGATAAAAATTTATTATAAATGTGTTTCGGTGAAAGTATTTTCAAATTATTGATTTAATTAAGTACTGATGATAAAAAATAAATCGATAAAAAGTAAAACGAAAGTAGGAATCATTGGTTTAAAACGTGTATTTTGTTTTTGATTTTAAAATGTTTCATGTTGATTTGCATTTTGATAGAATTTTAAGAGTATATTTTTTCCTATTATAAGATATTTGAATTTAAAGAAATTTTGAGACTTATATGTGATAAATTTATTATAAGTGTGTGTTTTAGTGTAATTTTATAATATTTCTATGTTCTTTTTCTGATAATGAATATTTTAGTGTTTTAAGATAATTAATGATCCTTGGTTGCGTTAAACTGAAATATTAAATGAGTAAAGTAATGTTACGAGTATCTAATTTAGCACGCAGTTCTGAATCGTCGCGGAGAAAAAGAAAAATAACTAATCATTTCCGGTTTCGGGCGCCGTTGTATTACATTTCGAAGGTCGCCTCCGCAATAAATTTGAATGCTCAGCATTAGTTTTGTAAACACGATCATGAAAAGAGCCAAACTTGTTTTGATTCATTTAACTTAGAATTTTTGAGACTCTACATTTAAACATGATGCCTGTGGTTTTGATTTTGGAAAATATCTGCAGGGATAACATAGTAATTTTCAGACATCAAGAAAATTTTATAATTTAAGTACTTTGACATATTACATTTGATGTTGAGACCTCGTAAATTGTTCTACGAATTTAAGTAAAGGAGATTTCTGGAGGTTAGTCGACAGTTAAAATTCGTGTTACGATTTTCATAAACGGAACGTCTTTATAACATGACTTAGGGTGCCAAAAAACCACAATTGGATAATTGAAAAAACCATTGTATGTTATATTTGGTTCATCCGCCCCAGAAAAATCTCGAAATGGAAATAATGAAGAATAATAAATAAGTAGAAAAAATAATATTATAATGAGAAATATGTTTTAAGATATTAAATACAAATGATGAATATTTTGGAACTTTACAGCGAGGATTCATACCAAAATGTGATATAAGAAAAGAAAAATTAATTTTGGTTTATCGATTTCATGATTAACTTAATAAAACTGAGATGGCTATTGGTAAAAGAATTTTGATTATTTGTGTCAATTGATAGAATAATAGTTTGAAATTTGAACATTAACATTAAATTATGACAATTGATAGAGAATATTAAGGTGTTATTATTGGTATTAGGAGTATTTTATTATTGTGTGTTTAATACTTTCATATGTTGTGTATTTTTGATTCTATTGAATATAAAATTGATAGACCAAACTTTCACACTAAACGAGATTCTGAAATTGTTCATGCTTGCAGATTGAGATATTATAATGCACCAGAGAACTTAAAACTACACCACGAATAATGACAAACATTAGATCCATTTTTCTTTCTTTTCTATGTGATGCTTAACATCATTATATTTTTTTTTAAAAAGACTCTTCCTCCTTATTAGTCAGAGAACAATATGGAGAAAGAAAACCCACTTGTTACACAAACATAAACACAACCCTCACTGCTTAGAGGTAGAATTAAAAAATTTGAAACTAAGAGTTTGGGTAACACACATACAACAAGGTACCTTCAAAACAAGGAAATGGATCCACATAAACTTATAATAAATGTACAAAAATGAATAGTAGATAAATAATTTGAAAATAAAGTGAAAAATATTGAGAATTAATAAATAGAGTTAGAATAAATATGAATAAGTATAATTAAAGAATATTGAATAGAATTTTGGAATGAATAAATATTGTCGAAATAAAATGAATATAAGAAATGATGAAATGAGAATAAGAAATATAAATGATATTGAAAAGAGATTTTTTTTTGTTGATAATAAGTAATATTGAAATAAAGGAGATAATGGATATTAAGAAAAAATAATGAGATAAATAAAGATACGAAAACTAGATAATGAGTGATATGTTTTGTAATTTTTATATACAATTGATATATTTGAAGTGTGATTTTATTAAATCTTGTGATTTTTATTATAAACTGTGATTTTTGTTATGTAACTAAAGGACTAATTTTCTTTATATGTAAACAAGTCAAGATAATGTGATATTTATGCATTCTACGTTTGTGAAGCAGAAATGACACAGCACTAAAAAGACTGATTTTTTTTTTAATTGGTGTTTTTTCCTCAACATACTAATGACTGTGAAAGGACTAAAAATGTTGCACAGATAAATCATTACAAGAAAAGTTAATAAAATTTTTTGGACTCACTCCATAGTAGTGAACGTTGAGGAAGAATTTTTGAATTTTTCATCCTGTTATCAAAGTCAACTTCATTTACTTAATTTTTGTTTGTTTTTGATATTTTTATTACTATGTTTTGTTATTCTGTATTATTCAAATCGAGATGATGGTAGATATTGTATTAAATGTATGTTTCCAGTGAAAATTTTTGGTAGTTTACAAATTTTGGTTATGTTAATTGATTTTTTTTTCTGAGATTGTGTTGTGTGGGGACTGCAGCCCTGCTCAACATTGTTTTCAGTTGATGATAGGTGCATTTTAAAAATTTAATTTTTTTTTTCACAGCAACAATATAAGAAATTTACATAATTTACAATTTTCTATAGTTGATCATTAATTACTATAATTTTTTTGTTTTTATTGTGTTCATAAATTAGTAAATCATTAGTGTATTTTTATGTATTCAAATTTGAAATGTGCCATGTCTTGCCATGTGATCATCATACTAAATTAACTTAAAACATATGTTCCTTGTCAAACTTTTCCAAATTTGTGGTCGACGCCCATTTTCCTCACATGGTCGGGTGAGTCTGTCCTCCAATGCAGGCATTGTTGGTCAGCCTCTTCTCGGACGGGGGGGATATTCTATAACATTAAAAACCCCATACCATGTTAAAATCTAACATTATTCTAAATTCCCTTGGGCGTACGAGCTAAATTTCGCTTTTGATTCTAAACTCTAATAACCTCGAGAGAAAATATTAAATGGCTTCTTTTTCAAATAGGCGCGGCGTCCCCAATATTTTAGATAAGCTCTGCGCAGATTATATAAAACCACATGTGACTTATCGACAACAGCAAATCCCTAATCGCGATGATGATCACATGACAAAGTTTATATAAACCACATGAAGGGTACATGTAACGCTTTTTTGATTTTGTAACTGCCTTGAGAAGTCGTATTCGCCGTCTAATAAAGATGTAATTAAATTAACGTTGTGGTGTTTTATGTGTCCGAGGGTGAGATGAAAAGCGGGAAAGGAAATTAAACATGTGATGCACGGCCGGGCGACAAGTCATCCATCTTTACCTAAAAAGAAATACCACTCGGGCCTTCCTTCGTCGGCCCGCGCCCGTGCTATTACATATATATATATATGTATATATATATATATATATATATGTATATATATATATATATATATATATATATATATATATATATATATATATATGTATATATGTATATATATATATGTATATATGTATATATATATATGTATATGTATATATATATATGTATATATATATATATATATATGTATATATATATATATATATATATATATATATGTATATATATATATATATATGTATATATATATATATATATATATATATATATATATATATGTATATATATATATATATATATATATATATATGTATATATATATATATATATATATATATATATATATATATATATATATATATATATATATATATATATAGGCATTACTTGCATACATTGACCGTTGCATTTAATTCGAATATACTCCGTAGCGAAGTGCGGGTTTTCAGCTAGTCTAACATGATAGGGTGTTAGTAGTAACGGTTTACAAACACCCTAAATTAACTGTTGTATTTTCTGGACTCGTGTGTGTGGAACTACGACCATGCGTTTTCAGCTCATGACCGTATGCTTTCGGGTGGGACCGATTAAATTTTGGATTATTGTGCTTTCAAGAATATAGGTTTCCCTCTGAAAAGACGAAAGAAAGGAAATTTCAGTAGTCTTGTGATTCTAATCGCACCAGGGGTATTCGAGAAAAAGGAAACTGTGTAATTATTAAGAGGAATTAGAACATGTAATAAAATAGATGATCATATAGTTACACTTTTAAAATTGTTAATTGGAGAAAGCATATTCTGACACATGTCTGAGATAATTAGGAAAACAAACTGAATTTTAATAAATAAATTAGCATTTAATTTCTCTTCTTATTTAAAATTAATTTGATCGTTAGTTGCAATTTGCACAGAAACAACATAATAATTATCTACATGCATTACGAAAGTATTTGAAGCCATAATAAAACCTAGCTACATATATTAATTATTCTGTGCTTTCGCCTGATCATATATTACAAATTATTGTTACTTACCACAACCTTTATTATAGACTGATGATTATTACTCATGTACTAAACTTGGTCCAAAAGCAGACCAGAAATCTCAGAATACAAAAAATGGCGACTGGGGCCGAAGAGCGGACAACCTCGAGCAATCACAATCGCAGCTTTTTATCCAACTGACTCAAAATACCGTTAAAACTTCCCATCACCAAAAACGCAGAGGTCAGAAAATGTTCTAGAACAATTAACACCTTTCAGATATATGATTGGTTAAAACATGGTTGCTGGGTCGTTGCTATGGAGTAACTATGTCCCCTTAATGACTGAGAGGGTGGCAAGTAATTCTCCCTTCTTGTGCAAATGACCTTGTGTACTATACTTACTCTAACAGGTCACACTTAATTGCATAAGGGAGGCACATTCCCTTCTTCCAGGAAAACCACTACGAAAAACCACAGGAATGATTTTTTCAGCACATAGACAATTTAAGCTTTAGAAAATGAAATAAATACACTTATAAATGTGCTTGGAACCGAAGTAATGTTGTTTCGAAATTCTGAAATAAGAAAATAGTATTTTTTAGAGTGAAAACAGTATAATAATAAAAATAATTACAAAAGTCGAGTTCCATGTCACAATAATCTTATACCGATTAACCTTTGATGAGATAGAAGAATAGAGTTCTTCACCCTAAAAAGACGAAAGTAAAGAAACTTCAATTTTTTTTATGATTTTTTTTTCACGCCCAATGGCAATGCAAAATGAAAATAGCAGAATTTATTTGCACGGGTCAGCCATTATTCAGAGAGCGTTCCCGAGCGGAGGTGTTCTTGGTAGTTTTAATGGGGAATTCTCCTCCCTTTTAGCCCCCATATTTTATATTAACATCCAAGTCTATGTACGTTATAGCTTCTTACATCTACTATGAGAGTTGGCTGTTGTATGTCTCCTTACCACAGACATGACTGCATTGTTTACAGACGTCGTTATTACATAAATAAATTTCTCTTATGATACAGAGTGATCTAAAAGTCGCTATACCCCCGAAATGCTTAACCCTTTGAGGGGCGCCGCTTTCACAGTGTAAACGCCTAAATCTGGTATTTTTTCCCTTGCATGAAATGTATTCCAGTTAAATTAGCAGAAAATGGTTAGTACTGCCATCTGTTATCAGTTTAAAGTACTAAAAACATTTTGCAACCTTTAATTGGAAAAAAATTCAAGATTCTTTAGGTAAAAATTTCGGGCAAAAAATCTACACCATACAAACGGTGGATGCTTTTGCCCCTGAAAGGGTTAAGAACTCAATAGCTAACGACACTACAATCATGTCTTTTACGGTGCCTGGAGTTCATTTGAATCACTCTATATGCAAGTTACAATAAAGGCTAGAAGTGGCTCGAAGTGTTTGCATAAACGTATGTGACGACACTTACTCGAGGAAACACGTTGCAGCATGTCATCTGGAATGTCGTTTATTTCAATGCGAATGTTATTCTGTAGCTCCTCGAGGGTTATTGACATATACCCGCTGTTTTAAATAACCCCACAGGAAGAAGTCGGGTGATGTCATGTCCTGGAGGCCAAAGTACCTTTGAAATCCTCCTATCTTCAAAAACTGATTTCACAAGTTCCATTTAGACCATTTGGGTTATTTAAAACAGCAGGTATATGACAACAACCCTCACACCATCGAGGATCTACAGAAAAACATTCGCATTGAAATAAACGCCATTCCAGATGACATGCAGCAACGTGTTTCCTCGAGTAAGTGTCGTTGCATACGTTTATGAAAACAGGCGCTTGGTAGCCATTTCGAGCATTTATTGTAAACTGGATGTATAGGGAATTAAATGAACTCCAGGCACCTTAAACGATATGATTGTAGTGTCGTTATGTGTCGAGTTCCTAAGCATTTCGGGGGTATAGCGACTTTTATATCACTTCTACATCATCTCTAAAACAAATGAAATATGCAAAGGTGCTTTTTACTTTCATATTTAATAATTAGAAGATAAAAAGAACTTTTTGTATACCATGTTTTTAAATTTTCTGTTGAATCATATAAACTTGACAATTCTATGTATTAATAAATACTTTTAAAAATTTTTTTTGATGAATTATCCCATCAAATTGAAAGAAAATGAAGTTAATTGGAAGTTAACTAGCATTTAACTTTTCGTTCCCGCCCCGGTCGATAGAGGGCTGCACCAGTCTACAAAACTAAATTAACTGAAAATGAATTACAATCTGCTTAAAGATGGCTAAAATTATTAAAAGAATGCATTGTCATCGTGTTCTGAGCTATTCTAAAAGTTTCAAAAGTCTATCTAGTCGGGAAGTTAGTTAAAAATCAATTGCAAGTTTTGTACTAGACAAACACACAAACACACAAACAAACAAGAGAGAGAGTTAATAAAAGCATGTAAAAAATCCAGTTTCTGCTAATTTTCTTCAGGACCACGAAGTCGTATTAAACGGGATGGGAAACAGGATGATTGCGGATCGGTAACCATACTGAAAATCGATACCGTCGTAAGTATCATAACAGCTGATGTTCATGCGCCATCAAGATAATTTAGAATTCTTTATCACGCCCGTCCCCACCTCTGCTCTTACAGAACTTTCAGCCGTTTCATGTATAAATTGGATACAAACACAATTTATACATGAAACAATATTTATTTACTCTTTGCACATATAGATTTTGCTTTTCAACAATGAGCATACGTACTACTTGTACGGATATATAAATACAGCTTTGAAGAACAATATATTTTTCAATACTCACGAACAGTAAGTCAACCAGCAGTTCTGCCACCTAAACTTTGGGCCCCCTAAGCACAAGCACAGGTTAGCACTTGGAGCTGCTTACCTCGTAGCTCCCTCTCGCTTATCTATCAACTTTTTTCTTTAATCAAGCTGCTTGGTATTTATACCAGGCGCGTATGCCGAAATTAGCATATCTCAAGCAGCTTCTTTAATTTACTCACTTAAAAGTTCGATTCTTGTGAATCGAACCTTATGTATACCTTACATGTTTCAATCTAGCTCTAAAAAAAGCCTTAAAATGTTTACACTTGAGTTATCATATTTTTTTTTAAGTTGTTATTTCCCTACCTTATAACTGAAAATGAATTTTATATTATAGAGACAATATTTTATAAGCAGAAGCGTATTGTTTCCGCTTACTTAGACAATTTTGTCATTCAGAAGTAATCACTCTGCATTTTAAGAATATTGTTAATTAACATTTGTAAGGTTAACATATGATTCGATTCAAAATAATCGAACTTTTAAGGGAATAAATCTAAAGAAGCCGCTTAAGATATACTAATTGTGGCATACGCGGTTGGTATAAATACCAAGCAGCAAGTTTAAAGAAGGGAGGACGAAGTGTTGAGGAAGTGAAAGGAAGTGAAAGGAGGAGTAGAGCTGACGAAACGAAGTATCGAGCTGGAGCTAGGCTTAGAGTCTGGTTTAATAATAGTTGAGTGGTGCGAGCAGCCGCTCGAGGCATAGCTAGGTTGCTTCAAGCCTACGCGAGTTCTTGTTATGACCAAAGTTTACGAGGCAGCATTGCTGGTCGACTTTCAGAAGTATTTGTGAGTATCTCAAGTTGTATTTTCATTGCATGAATAGTTATACCAGAAAATATATTGAATTGTATTTGCCTTGCATAAATATTATATATCTCGTACTAGTAGTCAGCTTGCTTTATGTTTAAAATCAAAATTTTCATATACAAATATTTGAATAAACATTGTTGTTATGTAAGAACTGTGTTTGAATGAAATTATTTAGAGTGCCACTTCAAGATATACATTCCCAAAGGTAGGGTAGAAGTGCTATATCCTCTATACATTTGTTAGCAATTGTAAACTCTGCATGACTCAATTCAATTTCAAATCGATTATTTTAGAAAATAAATGGTAAAATCAAAGAAAGGAAAAATCGATGTCAATAAAACATAAAGTCAATAAAATTCTTTAAATAATTTTCATGTGTTTGAAAAAAATACAATATGGAAGTACACTTGTTTCAGCTACCATCGCGGCTTTATAAATAAAGCGATATCCATTATTTGTTTACAAAAAATATTAGAAATAACCTCATCTTTCCCTCTCCAAGATTATTCCCGTGAAACCCCAACCTGGAAAGCATAAAATAAGCTTATATAGAGAACTAAACTTACGTCAATGCGTCAATTTAAAAAAATTTTATCTTTTAGAATAAATAGAAATGGAAAATGATTATTTGTTTGAAAACATATTTCCTACCGCTTGATACGCTACGAATTGACTTGATAAACACCGCCGAATGGGCGAATTTTAACCATCTCAGACGGTGCCCACATTCAAGTATATGCTAAATAACCTAAACTCATCTCTTCCGTCGAAATACCTGCATTCAGAATTTTTAAATCAAATTTGATTAGGCATCTATCGGAAATAAGATATGAGATTTAACTGATAATAATAGATAGCGGGAAAAAATGTGTCTTCTGCATTTCTTGGGGCGGAACAGGTTGGTAATTCCGAAAACTTGTTTAGGGAGAGCCGCCGTACTCCAGAGAGAATTATACTTAAAGCGATAAGAGGTTACAATTTCGAGGAGTTAAATATCGGCGCTTTAGGCTTATCTCTGGTGCCTCGCGATTGTTGTAGATGAAGGATTCCATGCATAGTAATGCTCCAGTAACTTGCTTCATTTGCATTTTCCTCGCCCACGTTGGACGGAAGCATTTTTTGCTCTTCCATTTACATTTCCGCAGACACACACATTCCTTTCCCCAGAGATTTTTCCTTTTAAACTCCTTTCTAGGAAATTAGATGTTTTTTTCCGCTCGCTCCATAAAACAAAAACAAAAGAGGAACGTTATATTCGACTTTGATCGAAATCGTTATAAAATTATCCGATGACAAGGCATAGATTCGACATAATTTTCCTCTCTAAGAATTATTAGCTTTATCCTATGTATGTGCGTTTATGTATACACACACATATATATATATATAATATATAAAGCACCAAAACCTTTTCAAAATTCTAAATTCTTTCTAAATTCCCTTCAGCGTAGAGCTAATTTCGTTTTCGATGCAAACAACAAAGGAATTGGTAAATAACCTAAAAACCAACGTAAGAAAATTGACATATCGTCCCTGTAAATTTGGAGATAATCCCTTTAGTCATATAAGTTTTGAAAGCCCGGAGATCCAGGTTCGAGCGAATCATTATTCGTTGCATTGTCACATGGCACGTCACATGAGAAGCCACCAAAAAAGTTTATATAAGGGCTGTGGTCAGATGCCCGTACACTTTCCGGATTATCACCGTCATGTAAAGATGTAGCAGTTGGTACGAAATAAAAGTTTGTTGGAAGAAGCGGTGTTTTTTGCACTTCGCTACGGAGTACATTCAAATTAAATACAACGGTCAATGTATGCAATTAATGCCAAAAAATATAAATATATATATATATTTATAATAAATACGACGATCAATGTAAACAATTGATGTTAAAAAAAACATATTTATAAAAAAATCGTAAGGGATATTTTTATAGACAAAATAATGTCCAATCGTCTGCCGCATTAGCAAGAAAAAAAATATTTTTTTGTCTATTTAGTTTTTATGCACGTGACGATAAATTTATTGAAAGTACCAGAAAAAGAAATCACGTGATCGGCATTTAATAAATTAAATTCTAAAAAAATCATCTTTAAAAATTCACCAAAAATCGGAAAAGGGAGGTAAAGATTCGAAAAAGATCTCATTTTGAAGGAATTTTTATGATCTTTCTCGTGATATAAATTTTATAACCCTCAAATTATTACTTTAAATGCAAACTTAAAAAAAGTTACAAAAACAGCTTAAAAATTTAATTTTAAAAAAATCTAAGAAGGATTTTTGAAAAATCTTTCTTAGTGCACCCCTACACTATTAGAAGAATCGCCATGCAAAATTTCAGCCCTTTAGGTCCAGCGGTTTGGTCTGTGCGTTGTATGTCAGTCAGTGAATGAGTCAGTTACGGAACTGTTTTATATATAGAGATAATTTCAGCAACAATGTGTGGATGAAAGTCAAAAGTCGCCAACTACCGCAAATGCAAATATAGGCTTATTCGAAAGAAGATGGGCGGATAGTATAAATAAACTTGATCGCCTAGCAAAACTGTCGAAATCTGCTATGACACAACAATCCGAATTGACGGATTTCCAAAGAGGACTTTTAATGCTACTTAAGCTATTATCGTTCACGTTACATATGTGGTCATTCCCGAATTCAACTGTTATTGTTTTTGATTATGACCCGTGGTCGAACCAGGTCCACGAGGCTGCAGGACGAAGAGATGCGGATCCGATTACAAGCATCATTATTGGGCCCCAGAAGGTCGGAGTCTGGTTTAAATCCGGTGCCACCAGAATTGTGACAGAGCAACGACATCTGGTGGGCTCATATCCTCCTCCCACGGATGGACTTTCCCGCCTTCAGATTTTAGATACGAGAGTACTCAGAGCCGCGCCCTTCACAAGGATTCCCCGTGCGCTCTCAATCAACCTTAGCAAATGTTATTTGGCGATGGAAGGCTGACGGCGTATATCTTACAACAATGTTCGTTATTAGGAGACCAATTCTTAATAATTTTTCATGGTGAAAAATAGCCGTCACCCGAACTATAAAACTCTGAGATTTTAAATCAAAAATACCAGGAATAATTTAGGTCGCATATCTACGCAGGAAAAAACATACGGACTGAAATATAACCCGTAGAATACACATTGTCACATTTTGCGTATAAGTAATGGATCTCATCAAATGGTTCGTACTAAGTCAGCTAATGAATTTGTAAAAGTCCATCGCTGACGTAGTATGTTACAATGTGGAGACCTCACAGTCAGTGTGGGTTATTATTTTTTCTATTCAACTCGACTGGGACTGTTTAAATATGTATAAAATTATTCTATATCCAAGGGCTTTGTTTTCGTCTGTTGACAACGATAGCGTCTCTTGGCCAAGGTAAAAGCCTCCAACAAAGATCTACCGTGGCGGCCCAGGTGGACATCGATCGACACTGGAATCAGAAAGAGCAATATTTTTGCACTTTCCATCTTCACACAAAATATCGTCAGATGCGCCAAAGAAGGTGGTTCTAAAAATGGGAATGAATGTGGTATGGGTGTTGTGGTACGTATTCGTTTCAAACATGTCGTGAAAATTTAATCTTAGGAATTTTCTATTTTTTTATTACCTAACTAGAAGGTAACCCGTCATTTTGACGTCATAATACTAATAATGACCTCATAATGGAAAAAGTATATGAAAGTTAAAAAATATCCCCAATTATCTATCAATATTGCATTTAATCCACACCTTGTAAAAGCAAACCCTTTCATTATTTTTTATTTATTTAGTTTTTCAAGCGAATGGAGTAGTAGACTGCCATCCAACCCGTCATTTTGAAGTCATAATACTAATAATGACGTCATAATGGAAAAAGTATATGAAAGTTAAAAAATATCCCCAATTATCTAACAATATTGCATTTAATCCACACCTTGTAAAAGCAAACCCTTTCATTATTTTTTATTTATTTAGTTTTTCATGCGATTGGAGTAGTAGACTGCCATCCAGTTTTTTACAGCTCACTACGCGAAATGAATACTTGAGCTACTTGATTCATTCCCATTCAAGTTTGTTTACTTTCAGAATTCATCGCAAAAGTAAACAGATTTTTAAAAACTGTTGAATATACAGCTCAAAGCATCCATTTTTTTTAGTTCTGAATGTTTTATAGAAAAATAGGCTGAACAAACGTGATTTGGTGGAGAAGATATTAGTTTTTAGGTAAGAAAAAATTCTAATCAACATCTGAAATTGAAATTAAGCCTAACGGGTTGTTTGTTTACTGAGGGCTTCAATTGAAAGATGAGTACAGCCCGCAAGTGTTAGACAGAGACAACGGCTATTACATGTATAATATTAGGACCATAGATTAGGATTTAAATGCTAAATGCAGTTCATTAACGATGTTTCTGCAGCGTATTATCAACTTTCTCATCACAGCATGTATTATTGACACCTTTATCAAGATCCAGACATTTCGCTAAAACATGAATTGTTTTTCCTGTCCAAAAGAGAACATTTGGGAATAAACATTGATGAACTTAATTGTATACAAACACATCGTCAGTCAAGCCAAAACTAAACTGAAATTGCAAGCATTTGGACAAAAACCTATTTTTCAGAACAACAAAATGACACACCTATAGAGGAACAAGAGTAACTAACGCTTGATAAATATCATTTAAGCCCTGATAAAAGAATTTAATAATTTTAAATTCTATTTAAAAAAATTCACTTTTTCATTTTGATTCTCCTTCATTTCTGCATTTTGGTATTTTTTAAAACACGCAAAACGGGTTTCTATTGAATAAGTAATTAAAAGTGAATTTAATTAATTCAATGACCTTTTTTTTTGCAAAAATCTGATAGAATTTTCTTAAAGGTTGATAAAATATCGCAAAATATCGCAAAAGCTCGTTTAAAGAATGCAAAGATTAAATGAAGCACGATCTTCAAGAGATATTAATTTTAGTATTTCTTGCTAATGATCGTTATCATTAAGCCTTTAACCCAATAAATTATTCAACTTTTTTCCTCAAACTATCAGACTAAAGGACATGTGTGCAGCATCACACATGTCCTTTTGATCAATTTTGGGGTAAACTTTTTCAGAAGTTATACATTATAGAGAATCTATGCTCACTTCTACCCAGACTTGGGTGTATATAATTTGAAGTGGCACTCTATTTGAAGTTGAAGCAAACACAGTTTATACATGAAACAATGTTATTGAATTCGTTGCACATATAATTGGCTTTTACAGCAATAAGCATGCGTACTACTTGTACGGAATGTATAAACACAGCTTTCAAGAACAATATATTTTTATACTCACGAACAGTAAGTCAAACCAGCAGTACTGCCATGTAAACTTCTGGCCCGCTAAGCACTAGCGCAGGATAACACCTTTTCAACCTTAACAACCTCCCCTCTTTTTCTATTAATGACGCTGCGTGGTATTTATACTAAGCGCGTATGCCGAAATTAGCATATCTAAAGCAGCTTCTTTAATTCACTCAAAAGTTCGATTCTTGTGAATCGAATCTTGTGTATACCTTACAACATTTTAGTTCGCGAAATGTCAAAAGGACATTAGAAAGAAGCTAATTGTTTTGAACTAAGCTAAATTCACTCCTCAATAAAAATTTCATAAAATCATATACACTCCCACAACATTTAAAAGAGACAAGAAGTTAAGTCGTTGTTGGAGAACAGTACTATAAGTCGTGTTCACAGTACAGTTCACAGTATAGATCAGTGCTTCCTACCCTTTTGCTGATCAGGGATTACTTGTCAAGGAAAAAAACCACTCTCTAATCCTATTAGAGGCAAAAACGGTTTTTAGTTTCTGAATAAACAAAACGTTCTTGATAAACAACTTTAATAAAAATGTACAAATAAACTTAATAACAATACCAAATTTCTCTCTATTCTAAAACAAAGTAACTGCCGCTCTCGCTGTCAAAAGCTTGTCACGCTATCGCCTCCAAAACCTCTGGGGATATGGGGTCGAGAGCGATACCAATGGCGGCAGAAAAATGGCGGGACCAAAGTAAGACAAGTCTCATCTTCGTCGGACATTTAATTTTTTATTTTATTATATGTTTTGTAGGAAACTATTGACTTTTTCATCTTCAGATTACGATAACTCGCCAAAAGATGATCGTAGAATTTTGATCTTTTTACAATCTAAGACTACAGGCATTTCTCTTTCAAACTAGACCTCATTTGTTTAAAAATATTTTAAAACAGACTAATATTTTCATCAAAAAATGAAACACAGTTTTTCAAGAAATATCGTTCCTATGTGGATGTAATATCGATGCTCCTCGAGTTTTTATCTTAAAAAAAAAATATTTGCATCATCTGGAAGTTGAAAGATTTCTTATTCATATAAACCTCATTTCAAGTCTATATATTAAATTTTCTATTTTTAATTGAATTTTAAAGCTGATAATTCAACAGTGATGAAACGCCCTTCGCATTAAGGGTGACAACAGTAAATGTATGGAAGCTGTTACATTGCCCGAGAATCACCCCTATGTATCTCGCTATTAGCCATAACAGAGGAGCTTCGCGAGCCTAGGCGCAAAGCCCCTAGTAATCTAAAAGAAAACTTAATAACAAACGCTGTTGTGTATTAATGCAATTGTTTTGTATTCTTAATGTAGATGGCGTTACAGAACGAGAGTATGTGTTCCTTTCAGCTGACGTGTGGATTTTCGAGAAATCAGTATGCATACTTTTTGCCATGTTGAGTGTGTGTACAGTTAATGTCTAAAGAGGTTGAGGGTGATTTTATCCTAGAGATTAAACACTGGTTGTTCCAATTATATTTTAATGTGTGTGGTAGTGCAGGAAGTTATAAATGTTATTAAAATTACTCTGTTTGTAGTGAGTGTTTTTATTAAACAAGGTTTTACATTCCACGTGAATTTAACGCCATCTTTTCGAACCAGTTACGAACTAAACAAACGCGAAAGCCAAAGAAAACTTAATAATTACAAGATTAAAAAGACTTTTTATATACCATGTTTTTTAATTTTCTATTAAAAAAAAGTGAAATGTAATTTACATGCAGCTTCTTCATGAGCTGCAAACGAATTCGCATCTTCCATAGTTAATTTTGGATTTCAAAATTTTAAATTATAATCTATAATTTGAAGGAAAAAAAATCAATGAATTTCGCAGAGAAAATATCGCAAATAGCATGTGGGCATAAATACAAATTATCCCATTGCAATGAAAATGTAATATGCTTGGTTCACTATTACGTTAATAGATGGCGCCTGTAGCGCAGTTAGTTTCGGCTGCAGACGCTACTCGTAATGGATTTTAAAATGTGGAATAAAGATGGCTAAAAGTATTAAAATAATGCATTGTCATCGTTTTCTGAGCAATTTTAAAAGTTTCAAATGTCTAGCTAGTCGGGAAGTTAGTTAAAAATCGATTGCAAGATTTGTATCGGACGAACACACCCACAAACACACCCACAAACACACTCACAAACAAGAAAGCAAGTTAATAAAAACATGGTAAAAATGAACGAGATTTTTGATCTTGCATTTGCTGTCAAAGTGGCTGTTACGCTGCGAGTCCACGGCACTGAAAGTATATTAGAAGCAGATCAAGGATTTTGTCGTTCTCAAAACGTCAGAAAGCGGGTGAAATTCACGAATTTTTAGAATTGGTAAAAAAATATTGGGGGTAAAAATTTTTGTGCTCTCAGTTCTACAAAACTGTTTAAATTAACGGTCGTTTTGAAACGATTAAATTTTTTTTTTTGGTTTAACACTCCTGACCTCGTGGACCATTTCTTGGGTTCTTTTGGACCATCATGTAGAAACTACTGTTGACAGGAAGTCAAACTTTTTTAGTACTGTAACAGTGGCGGCTCGTGTATAGGCACTGCGGACAGGGCCATTTTATCGCATGGGCAAATCGGGACTTTGCTCAGGGCCCCTGATGCTAGGGGGCCCCAAAACCCCCTTGGTGTATGCATCTGTTATTTCTAATAGTATCTATAGCCCATGGATAGTTCTTATTTTTATAAATGTTCTTTAGTGGGGGCCCCCAAATAGCATCTGCCCAGGGGCCCCCAGAGTTCATAATCGGGCCCTGACTGCGGAACTGCAGCACCCCCTATTTTCCCTCTATATTATCGATAACATTCAGTAGGTATAGTGAGTCTTTTTTTCATTAATTCTTTCATTATACAGTATATAATCCTTACATTGCATAATCCGTACATTATATAATAATTAAGCTAAATGTCGGTAGCCATTCCCTCGTTCTCGAAAAACGACAAAAATCCTCGTATGGAACTGTGCTCTTCTCAGTTCCAATAATGCCATGTTTGGCTGTTGTACGCATGCGCGCGTCTCCGAGGTATTAGAGCTTTGTCTCGCCGGCTAAAGAAGCGTTGGCACTGCGACGCTGTTGTCCGAGCGTGTGGAAGTGATTATTTTTGACTCGGCGTATGTTATGCTTAAAAACGTTGAACCATATTCTTGAATGTGATAATGTAGATGACAATCAGATATTCTATTTAATTCAGTGGCTTTTTGTTGCTGTTGTTGTTGTTTTCTTGTATAGAAAACTTCAATAATTAACCATGATCTCCTCTAATCAGGAAATAAATTCTGTGACAATAACTGAAATTCAACAGCTTAAGTTTTCACAGTTGTCTCTCCATGAGAAAGTTACAGTTATGATAAGAGGCCGTTCAACACCTGATATTCTAGCGTCTCAGTCAGGAATAAGCAACTGCAAGAAGTACATTCGCAGCTTTAATTTTGAACGGTACAAACGGAAAAGTTGGCTCTGCGACTGTAAAGTGAAAAATGCATTGTTTTGCTTCCCGTGTTTGCTGTTTGGCGGTGATACAACATGGACAAAAGACGGTTTTAGAAATGGGGAAAAAAATGAAAGAAAAACTGAAAATCATGAGAAGTCAAAGAAGCATATTGAAAATACAGTTTCAATATCACTTTTAGGAAACGTAAACATTAAGTGAGACTTGCCGAATTTCATTCAATGAGCATAACATGAAGGTTAAGAAGAACCGTGAAATTTTATCCAAAATAATAGACTGTATTTTATTTTGTGGAAACTTTGAAACTCCGTAGCCGTCATGGCTGATGGCACAACGGATTTTTAGAACACACTCACATGGTTATTGTTCTACGGTACGTGTTTAATGAAGAAACATTTGAGCGTTTTGGGGGATTCTTTATTCCAGAAAATCAAACTGCAGATGGCATATCGAAACGCATTCTAGAACAGTTGGACATATGGGCATAATCCTTCAAGGAAATAGACAAATGATAATAGCTCAGACATTCGATGGTGCAATTGTCAAGAAAGGTAAAAAAAGGAGGAGTTCAATCAAAAATAAAAGCAGTTTATAGCAATGCGCATTTTATTCACTTTTATGCATATCAACTTAATTTAACAATGAGGAATTTTACACAATACAAATTTTGCACGTTTTATACAATAATAAAACAATGCCTAAAATTTCTCTGAAGCTGCACCCCCACTAATTTTAGCAACGAGCCGTCACTGTACTGTAATGACTCCCGTACAACATCGTTTATCTTCGCACGTGGAAATTCCAGGCGACCACCCAGCGCGCGGCCTGTGCACGTCATTGAATTATATCACCTTTGCTAATGCTGCGTTTGCATTCATGTGCTCTGCTCTGCTCTGCTCGGGGTAAGCCAGTGATTTATGTTCACTGCGTACTCCGTATATGCGTGGATCTCCTCCTCTCGCGGTCCTGCTACAGAGCATCAAAGATCCCGGGGTCCCGGGGATCAAATGGTGTCGCGGGGGCGGGGGACACCAGATCAAGAAACACGAGGGACCTTGGGGGCGGGAATGGGGGGGGGGGTCTAAATGGGGGAATATCTGGAAGACACGTGTTCATTCACATCGCTTTGGACGGGTAGGGTTACCGTGACTAATGTGATGACAGGAGTCGGGGGGGTCTCCATGCAGATGCACCATGAGACATCAGGAAAGAGCAACATGAGTGAATAATCACCCGAACAGTAAGCCGTTCACAAAGAGGAGCCTCAGACAGGAAGCGCCTAATCAACCGGGAATGTGACTGCACAAAACAAGAATTCGTTTTCCACACCCTTCGATAACTTTCGGTATAGGCATATAATAAGCCACCGAACGCAGGAGATGTTAGTTAGAGTTAAGTTACGGCTGATGCCGAGACAAGGAGATGCTGCCGTATTGCTGGCGGGCTTATAAAGACTGGAATGAGAGCAGAGATGACTCAAGTCTGACCTTCATCATCGATACCGTTATGAACTCGCGAATTTAATATTTTTATGTACATAGTCTGTATTTATTCTAGATATACAATTGAAGCATAAAAATACAAAAAGTCTGGCAGTCATCTTATTAAGGCGAAGTCCTTACAGTACCCTCCATCAACAATTTATCGTCACTAACACCTCAAGTGATTAAATTGTTAGAGACGTTATACGTCCAATCTATCAGCCTATCTACAGCCCAGTGTTTGTGGATGTGAAATTCATACAGCTTTGAGATATCTTCATTGGTAGTTTTATAATCCAAAAACTACCCTCATACCAGAAGTAAAAGATATTTCATGTCTGAAACTCATGTTTTAATTTGCCACAGCCTGTATATTTTGCTTATGAATGGGAAAAAAAAAAAAACATCTTTCACTCACGGCTAAAGTTTACACTAGTTAAACTTCAAGCACTTTTTTTTTACTTTTAATTCCAGAAAATCCTAAGGATTTAGCTATGGAATGAAAGTTATACAATGTAACCGAAGAACAGATTTATTCATATATTTTTGCTGAATATTTTAACAAAATAAAAAAAAAAATCAACATTTTCTTAGAAATAATAAGAATAGTAATACTATAACTTTATAAAAGTGGCAGCACAACTGCAGTTCCCCGAGTCAATGAATCATTTTATGAATATCGGGGGACCCTAAAATTTCCATATTTATGACTGTTCAAAGTACTCTATCCCGTGCTTTATTGATATTCTCCTGGCCATTTACAGACGTTCCAATTCCCAGCAGAAAAAAAGACTTTGTCCAAAGTTCATTGTTTCTCGAATAACTGTGACCCGAAACTTTGTATTCAAATTAAATTTGCGGCGGGCACACGTTCGATAAATGCAAATGACTTAACTAGAAACTGAAGATTTCATTTGAAATGACAAAGTTATTTCTCTGTCTCTCGGAATCAAAATAACCAGGTTTTTTGAATGAGCTGTGAAAATTTTCGCTCCTCTCCCATAAATATTACGAGACTTAAAACCTTGAAATTGAGATTAGAAGTATGTCACGGTTTTCTTTCTTCTTTACGTAAGCATATTTTTTTTTAAATATCCGACAAAAATTATGCAAATATTTATCTTCCAACTGCTGCTTACAAAAGCTTCTGATAAGGCATTGAATCATGATTATTTATTTCCTTGTCAACTTTTAGTTGCAAAAAGAAATGCTTTCACTTCCATGAAGTCATTTCTACGTAAAATAATAACGATACAACAGGAGCCTATCGATACACCTATACCTCGCTATACGGCCGTTCTTTATACGGCATTTCGCTATAGCGGCCTTCTTTAATTATGGCACTTTTTCGAATTACGGCTCACAATGTTTCGTTATACGGCCACAGCAATGGAAACTGATGATGGCAGCATATTATAGCTTAGTGATTCTCCATGTTAATGTTCGTCATCACATTAAAACAGTTTTCAAACATTTAATTTTATGTTTTTTATTATAAGCATACTTTTCTCGACTTTCCATTATAAAATTGCAATAATGACACAATATAAATCCCGTGTGAATTAAAACAATAACGAACAAAATAACCAGTGCCCAAAATACATATGTGCATATGATTTTTTTTTGTTTTTGTTTATATGTTTATTTTTTTAATTTCTGTTTATTAATACATTGTTTTGTACTTTTGGAACGAAGTTCTTTTACGCGGCTTACAATAGAGTGAACTGGCAGAAATCGTCACGTAAGGAAAAAGTGTTATGCCCCCTCCAGGCGACCTTTCCCTCTTTTCCTCTTTTTCAGTCATCGGGATGGCGTGGTGCTATCGGCTTGGTCTGGAGTGTGACAGTACCTGAGTTCGGGCCTCAGCGGAGCTGTCAGGTTTATTGGGCGATTGCCTGGTATTCTTTTGTTTGGGCTCTGGTTATTTTGTTCGTTATTGTTTTAATTCACACGGATTTATATTGTGTTATTATTGTAATTTTATAACGGAAAGTCGAGAAACAGAAACTGCAGTTGTATGTGTGTCTGTTCGTGGGAGTATCGAGATTTGAGCAGCAAGCATTGTGCGCGGTCAGCTGTATAACCTCAATTCTAAATACGCGAAAATATTATTTAAACTTATTTTTGGTTTGTTATTGTTTTAATTCACGCGGGATTTATATTGTGTCTTATTTTATTTTTGTTGGTGATTAAATAAAATTAATCCGATTAAAAATTATGCTAGGTAACATCTAAATCAAAATAACTAATTTATGTATTAAAATTTTTAATTTTAATAAAAATAATAAATTTATATATTAAAATTTTTAATTTTAATTAAAAAAAATTTATACTTTATTTTACTTTCTTGGTATTGTCCGAACAACCTTAATAACAATAAAAAATATATTAATTTTTTTTAATTTTTAGAAAAAAATGCTGAACGTGCTAAAAGATATAGAGATAAATTGAAATAAAAAAGCAATGTGCTGAACTTGACTCAGTTCTATCATCGAAAGAAGATTCATTACCGACGGCATTAATCGAAAAAAAAATAAAGAAACTAATCATCGCCATGATACAAACTGCGAAGAATTAATCTATAATCAGTTTCAAATTCAACAACCAATAAATGTTGAAGCTCAGCAAGTAATAAGTCCAAGTTTTCTATCATTTGAAGCCCGAGGAACATGATGAATGTTCAACTCCAAACGTCCTATTACATCATGAAATAGACATTGCTGGCTACGGTAACTGCCTTTTTTCATCTCTCATAAGAATTTTACATCTTCAAATATCTGCATAAGTCCTTCGACAGCCACTTTCGAATATAATTCATCCTTCATGCTTGTCAAAATCCAATTAGTGCAAGAAGTAATTATACTAAGTAGCGAATTTGAATACGGAGATTTAGATTGTTTATTCATATTTTCCAGAACATACAATCAAAATATATGCGTGCACTTTCATTATTTTAATAATAGTACAAAAAGAGAAGTTGTTCGTTTTTGTTATTTTAAAAATACACTAATATAATCAATAGAAATCTACATATTAAATCACGTTTACAGTTGAAAAAATAACGTTCCTGACGTGGGTCCCCGACCTCTCAATTTTTTTATTTTTATGTAAGCATTTTTATAGGAAATAAAAAGAATAAAATGCTTTATGAACTAAAAACTATATTATTTATAAAAAATTGGAACAGATCCAATTGAATTTGTATGGGTTTGTATCAAAATAATTGGTTCGTTATACGGCTTTTCGCTTTACGGCCAACTTTTCCGGAACGTTTCTAGGCCGTAAAGCGAGGTATGGGTGTATTTATAAGTATCAGTGCGGTTAAAAACTAGCGTCGTTTGACGTATTACCACGCTTTGACATTAAGAAATCATTAATTAAGATGCATAACGGCCATTAAAAAATTCCTGCAACTACAATAACCGGACATGGATATAACATGCGTATATATTTACTAGCTGAAAACCCGCGCTTCGCTACGGAGTACATTCAAATTAAGTACAACGGTCAACGTATGCAATTTATGCCAAAAAATAAATATATATATTTATAATAAATGCGATGATCAATGTATATAATTGATGTAAAATATATATCTATCTATATATATATATTTATAAAAAATCGTAAGGGATATGCATATTTTTGGATAATATCCAATCGTCTGCTGCATTAGAAAGAGGAAAAAATATTTTTTTTGTCTATCTAGTTGTTACGCACGTGACGATAAATTTATTGAAAGTAGCAGAAAAAGAAATCACGTGATCGGCATTCAATAAATGAAATTCTAAAAATCAATCTTTAAAAATTCGCCAAAAATCAGGAAATGGAGGTAAAAATTCGAAAAAATTTCATTTTGAAGGAATTTTTATGGTTTTTCTCGTGATATAAATTTTATAACCCTCAATGTATTATTTTAAATGCAAACGTAAAAAAAGTTTAAAAAACAGCTTAAAAATTTAATTTAAAAAAATCTAAGAAGAATTTTTGAAAATCTTTCTTAGTGCACCCCGACACTATTAGAAGAATCGCCATGCAAAATTTCAGCCCTTTAGGTCCAGCGGTTTGGTCTGTGCGTTGTATGTCAGTCAGTCAGTCAGTGAATGAATGAGTCAGTTACGGAACTGTTTTATATATATAGATGACAAAGGGATTTACTGATACTGTCCTAAAAACAAAAGTGACGTCAACGTATTTGAGTAAGAAAATTCTCTGTGAGCA
>OU015493.1:210764703-210799703 GCA_907164885.2 Dolomedes plantarius
GTAGCACCCTCTTCCTGTTAGAATAAGAAAATTTAACTGTTAACTGTGGTGCGCCTGTATCCTGGGTAGCTTTCCAAGGTGTAAGGGCGAGACAGGCGGACTATATATAACTTTATTAACCCTCGACCAAGGCGCGAAGTTCCAGGAGTCGCGGACTATTGGAATTAGCAGTTAATTTTCTTGAGTTGTCTCCAGGGACACCAAGTAAAAGTTAGCTACATATGCATTAGTTAAAGTTAGCTACGTATGTTTATTACAACAGATGCAAATTAGCACGGATTTAAGTCAAATTTGTAGAACCAGCTGCATATGTTCACCAGTAAATGTAAATTAGCGAATGCACTAAATTCTCATTGAATACGTATGAGCCACATAAGCCAAGATTATCAACTTTCTGATTGACTAATTTGAATGTCGATCTATATTCACCAGTTTGTGTAAATTCACACAGCTATTGTGCGATTAATGGTAACTTACCAATTAAAAACAAAGCAAGTGCAAGACATAGAGGATTCAAATGATGCCTTGAGAAATATTTTAGTTACACAGGTTTGATATAATTTTGCGTTTATCGGCTGAGGCAAAATACTCATATTTTAATTGCAGGCTGAATATTACTATAGAGTAAGAACTTTAGAAAAATTTGGATGATAATGATTACTTGAGATCATTCGTGTACTTGGAATGCTATAGACGAACCAATAATGGTACAATCAGTGACTACTACGGCATGATTCAAGCTTCAAAACTTATTCAATTCTTCCACTGGTTGAATTTCTAAACAGATTTCCAAACTGAAGCCACGTTTCCCCCTGACATCGGAGTCATATGAATTTGAAATGATATTTTTAATTTTATTTTTCTGTTCTTTAAAGAAAGGGAACCATAACACTAAAAAGCAAATTTCAAATCGGAGTACTGTTAATAAATTTTTGGCATTATAGTATAACATTTTCCAGCCTACAGTTGATTTAGATATGAAGATGTATCTAAATCAAATAAACGTTGGAAGGATGCATTGCATAATAAACACACAATAAGGCACACGTATCAATCAGTTTTGATGCATGTTCCTTATTATGCATTGCTGAGATAGGCACAAATTAAGGATATATTTCGATGCATTTTCCGAGTGACATGGATCACCTAAAAGTAGAGAATGAAAAGCTACAAAGCTTCATCAATAAGAGTCTCTGTCAGTACCAAAATACAACTTGTTGTGAAAAGAAATTTTTAAAATCTGTTATATTTTGTAGCAGAAACAAAAGTACATAAACGACAAATTTGACTTTTCCCTCCGTATAGGAAAGATGATAATATTGGAATTTTCTAATTAAAAGAAACAGAATATTATTTCATTATAGAGTAAATTTATAATTTATTAACTGAATATTATGTTGAATAAGATTAATTCCGATGATTTATTCATTCCCATAGCCGTTGATCAATGCAACGTGTAACAGTCTTCGATATATTGTTAATAACAAAATCATTCACGCTAAATTTGCTGCGATTATCTAAAAATTAATCGGCAAGTATTAAAAAGAAGCTAGGACAAAACATCTCGATTGATTATGTGTCAGAGTGCTACAATTAATCATGCTTAATTAAATGATATTTACATAAATCTTATAAGCGTTATGGTTCGAAAAACTTGAGCATCGATTTTCATGCGCGTTTGTGGAAAGCGTTTTAGCTTTATCTCTTCCAATTAATTAGAAAATTAGGTAAAGATTAGGAGGTTCTTTCATTGGTTGAAAAACTGGAGCTAATGACTCCTGATATTAATACTTAAATGCAAATTAAATATTATTAATTGCTTATTAACTTTATCAATATTCCATACATCATGGATAAAAACAAAATATTTTCATGACCCTATCATTTCACAATCTGTAGTTTCTTCTCAATTTTTAGTATAATACTTGGCGAGAACCATATAATACTATAAAATATGTAGTACTCTTTCGTGATATACGATATATATTAGATATACGGTGAAATTTTTCTAGCCGGCCACTCCACAAAACAGCCCGATTTCTTTCAGAACCGATATATGACTCCTTAGAAGCCAATGTTATGGAAGAAACCCCTTTTCTTCGGCCTACCCCTTCTAATGGCCACTTTGCTTCAGAACCATTACTGGCCGCCATAGAGAAGTCTCACTCACTCTCTCTCTCTCTCTCTATCTATATATATATATATATATATATATATATATATATATATATATATATATATATATATATAAAAAACAGTTCCGTAACTGACTCACTGACATACAACGCACAGACCAAACCGCTGGACCTAGAGGTCTGACATTTGCATGGCGATTCTTCTTATGGTGTAGGGCTGCACTAAGAAAGATTTTTGAAAAATTCTTCTTAGATTTTTTAAATTACATTTTTAAGCTGTTTTTGTTTACTTTTTTTACGTTTGCATTTAAAATAATAATTTGAGGGTTATAAAATTTATATCACGAGAAAGATCATATAAATTCCTTTAAAATGAAATCTTTTTCGAATCTATACCTCGATTGTCTGATTTTTGGTGAATTTTTTAAAGTTTCATGTTTAGAATTTAATTTATTAAATGCCGATCACGTGATTTCTTTTTCTGGTACTTTAAATAAATTTATCGTCACGTGCATAACAACTAAATACACAAAAAAGTATTCTTTTTCTTTCTAATGCGGCAGACGATTGGGTATTATCCAAAAAAAATAAATATCCCTTACGATTTTTTTACAAATATATATATACACTGCTGGCCACCCAAATTGCAACACCAAGAAAGACTGGGGATGGAATCTGGGTCAATCGTAGAGCAACCATGGACCACATGTTTTCTATCGGCGAAAGATCCGGAGAGCGAGGCGGCCAGGGAAGGAATTCAATCTCGCGATTGACGAAGAACCGTTGGACAATGCGTGCCACGTGTGGTCGCGCATTATCCTGTTGAAATATGGCTGTGGGCAAGCCCTGAAGGTAAGGAAGGACAACTGGCTCCAACACCTCGGAGATGTAGCGCTGGCTGTTTAAAGTACCGGCAATGCGTACTAGAGGTGTGCGAGAGTGATTTCCAATACCGCCTCATACCATAATACCCGGTGCAGGACCAGTGTGGCGATGCATAACGCAGCTGTTCAGCATCCTCTCTTCACGGTGTCTCCAGACTCGAATGCGACCATCGTGGTGTTGCAGACAGAAGCGTGACTCGTCAGTAAAGACAATTTCATTCCATTCTGCCGTCCACATCCTTCTGTCATCGCCCCATTGGCGGCGGAGACGTCTGTGGTTCTGCGTCAAGGGTAGACAAAGCAATGGACGTCTTGTGGACAGACCACTCTGCTGTAAACGGCGTCGAATGGTACGCGCAGACACTGGATGATGCGTTAGAGACTGATGTGCTGTTCTATGGTTCGTGATGTGACTGAGCGATCCGTCACTGCCATGCGCACAATTTGCCTGTCATCACGTGAAGTGGTGCGCTGAGGTGGATGCGATCGAACACGCCGGTCCATCGTACCCTCCTGCATCCAACGATCACATATCCGCATTACAGTTGTTTGGTTTCGTCCAACACGACTACCGATTTCCCTGAAAGATAATCCACAATCTCGGTAGGCCACTATCCTTCCTCTGTCGAACTTCCTCTGTCGAAAAACACAATTGCCGAACTTGAAATCGTCGAAATCTCCAAGCCTTAAATAGCGCTTTGAAGTGGCGCTACAGGCGCGCGTGATGTGCGTCTGCGCTGAAATTCTAATCGTTTGAATATCTCACCTCCGGTAATGCATATTGTAAATTTCATGTTATTTGCATGTTTCCTTCAGGGTGTTGCATTTACAGTGGCCAGCAGTGTATATATATATATATATATATATATATATATATTACATCAATTGTATACATTGATCGTCGTATTTATTATAAATATATATATTTATTTTTTTTGGCATTAATTGCATACATTGACCGTATTTAATTTGAATGTACTCCGTAGCGAAGCGCGGGTTTTCAGCTAGTCTTTATATATACATATTTCAAGGCACGAGATCCTTTTATAAAAATTTAAAGCAAAATGCGTATGTTCGCGAAGAAAAACTATGTGATTGATTTTTTAACCATAATTCCTTCCACCCAACCCCATACGATGCAACTTAGTGTAAAACTATACATGTAGTATCTACAGACACGTTAAACCCTTCAATACGTTCCAGTTTATAGCACTTGGGAAAATTTAAAGCTTCCCAGTTTGGTAAATCAGATACCTTCCCACAACGTATCTTAAAGCTCGCTAAAGCCTTACCGTTTAAGTCTCAAACTTTTTCTGCTTTAAAATTCAAAATGGTAAGGATAAAATTTACATTGCTGATCCTGTCTTAATCACGAGGATTTACAGCACAATTTCACAGTGCCTTTACGAGGATTTACGCTTCGTCGGCAGAAGTTATGTCTCAAAATAATGTGGCACTGGAATATTAATGCATGCAAAGTTTATAAAGATGAAAAGTTATGTTCATAGGTTAAGTTTGAATACTAAGAACTATTATCTAATAACAACCTGCCTTTTTCCATCATTTTCTGTTTTTTTTTAATTAAAATGTTTTCGGCGTCATTTATTCATAACTGCATACGAATATTTAAAGCATGAATAGTTTTATAAGATGTACCTGAGTATTCAGAAATTACAATGGAAATATCAGATGCTTTTGACCGTATCATAAGATTTTTCTTTCTATGTCAATTCACCAGTAGTTCCAAATACAAATGCATTTCATATGTTTAATTCTGTCAAATATTTCCGTCATAAAATTTCTCGAGACTTAGAACTTTATCTGATTTCAAATAATTTGTTTGTTTCTTTAATTTCTCACGCGCGGAAGGCAATTCGCTTCGTAAGTACACTGCCCAAAACAATTAGGGAACCACGTGGTTTTAACGAAATTATGCAAATACTTACACCGTTGCAGAAACGTCTGTTTCACTGCCTTAACTGTGAAATTCGAGAATTATTCTTTTTGAGAAATTGTGACTGGAAAATGTCTCAACAACGTGATTTACCGGAATCCATGGCATGGCGTATTATAGGCATACTTGAATCCGGGCAAACACAACGTAGTGTCTCGGACGCTGCTGGAGTCGCCAGAAGTGTCGTTGCAAGGCTGTGGAATCGATTTCAAGAAACAGGGAATGTTAGACGTCGACCAGGGTAAGGTCGGCCACGCGCCACTACAGCAACTGATAACCGGTATATACTATTAACAACTCGTCGAAACAGAACAGACAATGCTACTCAGCTGCAAAGACAGTTGCTCTTGGCAACAGGACGAAGGGTGTCCAGTCAAACAGTACGTAATAGGCTTCATCAGGGAGGTCTCTATGCACGTAGGCCAATGGTCTGCATTCCGTTGACCTCACACCACCGTGCGACCCGAAGAAGATGGGTTGCTAAATATCGAGATTGGGAGCAACATGATTGGAGCCAAGTGCTGTTTACAGACGAGTCCCGATTCAGTCTGGAGTGTGACACCCGACGTGTATTGGTATGGAGGGAAAGGGGCACTCAAAACAACCCCACACTCGTTCGTGAAAGGTCACAATGCAGACGAGCTGGTTTTATGGTATGGGGTGGAATCAGCATAGGTGGATGTACGGACCTGCATATCATTCGGAATGGTACTTTGACGGCCCGAAGGTATGCAGACGAGATACTGAGACCTCATGTCATACCTTACGCTGCAGCCATTGGAGATTCCTTTGTTTTTCAGCATGATAATGCCCGACCGCATACAGCTCGTCTTGTGGAGAACATGCTTGAAGCTGAAACAATACAGCGTATGGAATGGTCAGCGTGCTCTCCTGACCTGAATCCAATCGAGCATGTTTGGGACATGCTCGGACGACTCATTTTTGCGAGACCAAGGCCTCCTTTTACTCTCCGAGACTTGGAGATTGCACTTCTTGAGGAGTGGAACAGTATTCCCCAAAGTCTTATCGATAACATCATCGCATCCATGGAAAACAGGTGTGCAGCAGTCTTAGCTGTTCGAGGAGACCACATGCCATATTAAAAATCTTGCATCATTTCTAAACAATACTTTTTTTTATCGTTTACATGTAAACAAATTGTTGCCCTAAATCATCTTTTCATGTTTTTACATATTTTCAAAGAATTAAAGCTTAATTACAAATTTTTTTACGTCTTTTTTTCTGTATTGCGCATTCATACGCGTGTACTATCCATTTTATGCCAATACGTGGCTGTCTCGCACGGTTTTCTTAACTTCTTTGTTTGCTCCCCTAATTTTTTTAGCAGTGTAGTTATTCGTCTGTAACTTACCACACCGCACAGAAGCGTAGAAGCACAGAAATCAATGGTTTGGTTTGGAGCGCTACGGTCATTTTTTGCTACACGAGGGCTAATTAGACCGGGACCTACTGCTTAAAGCCGATTCCGAACAGCTGAAAACGTCCATGCCAAAAGTGGGATTCGAACCCACAGACTCTGGTACGGAAAACCAGCGTCAAGTATAAATTCCACTGGCCACTTTCCGGCTTTTTTCCAGTAAACACAGTGGCGATCAGGGAATCGAAAGGTAACCATATCCTTTCTCATTTCATTGGTTTCCATAATGACAAACACATTTGAAATAATTTAAGGGGGCACACAATCTTTGACTATTGGGAAATGACTCTAAACATGATCAAATTCGAGCTACTGAAACTCCAATAATATTAATATATATATATATATATATATATATATATATATATATATATATATATATATATATATATATATATATATATAATTTTTTTGTTTTATATCAAAATTACAAGTCTTCAGTTATATTTTTTACAAAAATAAAACTTGTAAAGCCATAAATAATTTTAAATTTTATTTTTAAATGTACACATTACTAAAAAGGGAAAAAAATCATTGGATGTTTCGCGCATCATAAAATTAAGAAATATGCATACAGAAACTATTTTTTGGTCAAATTAAATTAATAATACACTCAAGTTTAATGTAAAACTAAAAAATATACAAAAAATATAGTATAAATTGAAAAATTTACATAAAATGTAAAAAAAATTAAAATTTAGCAATTTTTAAAAACATTTTCAAGTGTAAAAATTTTTTTTACAAATTTTTTTTTAACTTTTCTGGTTTTAGTGTGTAAAGAAGCTTATAATACAAATCTGATAAAAATTTTGTTTGTCTAGCACACATAGTTTGTGAGTAACAGTGCGTGCAATCCAAAAATTCACATATTTGAGAAAACTGAAGTTAAAGTTGGAATAACATGGCTATGACAACAGAGTGAGCTTTACATAAACTCTCATAACTCGAGAAATAATGCAAATTTTTTTATGCGGTTGTTTGCATATTGTTCAGAAATGTCCCAAAAATCAGAATATAGCAAAAAAAATCGATTTTTTGAAGTTTTAAAGGTTGTGAGCCCCATTAAAATATCAATATTCAGAGAGAAGGATATCACTAGCGAAGTAATACCCGTTTTAGATTTCAATAAGAGATAAAACTTTTTAACAAATTTAAGCTAGAAGCTTCACTGTCATTAAGAAAAACTCTCGTTGAAAGAAATCCCTTATAACGTCTTCGATAGCAGTTATACAGACGGATTCCGTCTCAACCTATGAATCCCTCAGCATAGCTTCCAATCTGAATACACGGCAAACATTGGCAGACATAACTTTTATTATTGTTTCACTTGTGACATAATTTATTCCAATCGTGTTATATAACGATCTCTAGTCAACTATAAGAGTCAAATCACTAAAATTTGTACATAATTTACTACTTACAAAAATTTACAGTAATTAGGCACAGGAACTTCCTATAATAAATATTTACAAATTATACTCTTCGGAATTCCTTCACTTATATCAAATAAAAATTTCCTTGCCCGTATTCACTCAAAAACGTCTTCATCACTCTTCAAAACCGTATTTCCCCTTCACACACATGGTCCATCACTAAATCAGATGAATCAATAAATCAGGTTTGGTCATTATAGCCAGAAAATTCAAGAGCTTTTAATTAAACATAGCTTGACATCAAAGAAACATGACGCATCTCGCCTTCCCAAACTTACCTGACATGATCAGCTTCGTTCGTACATGGGACAGAGCACAAGTACATCGAGTTGTTACGTCACACGGATTGCGGACTTCTCAAGCAGCGCTTGAGGAAGCAAAACGTAGTAGAACAACCATCAGAAAGGCAGCTGATAAACAGAATGAATGAAAAGCTAGAATCCTAATATGTTGATTTTGAGAGTCTCCAAGAGTTTCTAGATTTGTTAACTGGGGTAGATTGAAAGATTTCTTGGTTGAACGAAACAAATCTAGTTCTCGTAGATGTGGATGCATTGGAAAGAAATTGGAAAGTGACATAAGTAGCGATTATCCAGATAGATTATTTTCCATCAAATTTAGAGTAAATATATGGTCGCAAAATTTGAGGAAAGGTATTGAACCAACTCAAATAAAATATACAAATGAATTCGAATGGTCAAATGAGATTTAGTGTAAACGAAATTTAAAAAGCGAGTGTTAGACTGGCCAAATTAAGTATCCAGGATATTGATCTTGCATTAGAAAAATGACAAGAATTTTGGGATCATTTTAAAAATTCTATACATATAATAACGATACATTAGCGGAAATAGTTTATTTTCCTATCTAAACAGTTTTTTTTCAATTTTTTTGAGGGATCATTTTTGGTTGCTATATAAGGTACAGTTATATCTGGTGGTAATTATAATGTTCCCAATGATATCTTTAGAAAAAATTCGGTAAAAGCAGTTGTTCGCGCACACCTACGTAAATAAATGAGTTTGGGTTCAGTCAAATCCTCATTTCATATTGAAGAGCTGCAATAATCGGCTGACATTTGTTCGGTTTAAAGTCAAAGTTTATATTCCATTGATATGAAATTTGTTACCTATGGATCAATTCTTTTCCTTTTACCTCCTAAACTAATACCAGACGATATTGTTCTAGAATACCACAGAAGCCGGAAAGAAGATGAAGCATGGGACATTAACTAATTATTGGAATTTCTGTAAATGTAAATTAATTGTACAGAGAAAATCTATCTTTTTCGCGAAAAGTTTGAATGAGAATCAAAAATGAAACAAATACGTTTCAAAATTGAAGCATACTTAGCTCATCCAGGAAATAAGTACCGTTTGCGCATATCTCCCGCGCAACTGACAGCACGAAGGTCGCGCATGGGTAGTTACATACTTCAACTCGAGAACGAATTAGCCTAGCCATTTTGTTTGATTACGTTAACGTTTGAAGTCATTGTTTGTTGGTAATCATGTTTAAAACAATCGATCGGCCGGCCCGCTGTGAAATAAGAGCCGTTATCAAGTTTTTGAATGCGAGAAATGTTCGACCTTGTGAAATTTATAGTCTCACCAAGAAAAATCATGTGCACCGTCTTTTGGGACTGGCAAGGAATTTTGTTAGTGGACTGGATGGAACGAGGCGCAACAGCTTACTGTGAGACATTAAAGAAGTTACGGCGCGCGATGCAGAACAAAAAGATTGGACTACTGACTTCTGGTATTATGTTAGTGAATGATAACGCGCGATCGCATACCGCAAGCGTAACGACGACCCTGGTTGAGGCATTTCGCTGGGAACAATTCTGGCAACCTCCTTATAGTCCGGACCTAGATCCAACAGACTTCCGTTTGTTTTCTCATCTCAAGGAATTTCTTGCCGGCCAGCACTTTGCAAGTGATAACGAGATCAAGGTAAACGTCCAGAACTGGTTCAGGTCGCAGGCGGCCGAATTCTACGAAGCGGGTATGTTTCAATTAGTGCCAAGATATGACACATGCCTTAATTCGCATGGTGAATATGTCTAAAAGTAGTCTAAGGTGTGTAGATATTTATGTAATAAAATACAAATGAAAACATATTGCTGATCTTTTTTAATACCCAAATAGTACTGGATGAGCTAAGTAGATTCTCCTATGAGAAATACCTCCAGAATGAGACTAAGAGGAAGAGTCATATTCCGACTGCAGAAATTAGCCTTTAACCTTCTATGATTTATTTATTTTTCCTTTATTTATCAATTTATTCCTTTAATTATTTACATTTTATTAACAGCTGCAATTATGCGAGCGCGAACCCAATCAATGTCAGACATTTTCTGTTGAAGAAAGGAGAAACATGCTGAGGAACCAAGGCCGGTGCTGGCGTTTTTTGTGGCGTCTGACTGCATATTAAGATAAAATCCTTGTGGAAATTTACAAGGGTAAAAGCATAATACAGTTATACCTCAGTTTAAGCGTGTTGCTAGTTGAAAAACTGTCTTGGACAGGAATACTGAATTTCTTGCTTCGTCTAAGGCATTGTGGACAAAAAGATTTTTTCCAACTATTTTTCAGCTTTTAAAGTGTAAGCACTTTTCAACTGACTTTAACTTAACTCAAGTTTTAACTAGCCATGGAAATTTTAAGAGCTATTTGTTTCGTTTTAATTTGGTGACCAGTGGACTTTGTGCTTGCGGTGATGCTGATGAAGACGTTGAACGTTTTCTTTTACACTGCAAATTACATGCGAGTGCCCGAGCTATCTTAAAGGCGGATTTGAGACGTCTGTCCATTTGTTGGCTTCCTGTTCTTTCTGATATCGTTAAGAGTGTTGAAAGTCTTGCTGTATTGCGAAATTTTGTTTGTAATTTAAATTTTTAATTTTTCTTGTTTTGTGTTTTTCACTTACTTCTGTAAACCTCATGTCATACCTTGTGGTGCATGAGGAGATTTCAAATGAAACAATAAAAAAATAATTATAAACCTCAGTCAGTGGCGTAGCGAGCATAACTGGCGCCTGGGGTACAATACCTTTTTGGCGCCCCCTCCTCGTAAAAAACATATAGTAATATAATATATAGAATTAGTTAAAAGGACCATTTGGCGCCCCTCTGCGAGTGGCGCCCGGGGTATCATAGACCCCCTTGCCCCCCCCCCCTTCGCTACGCCACTGACCTCAGTACTCGTCGGATTCGGTACTACTCGTAGCATTTCAACGGGAAAAATGCTTCGGTACTACTGGACGTTTGCTAGGTACGTACTAAAATATGTACGAGACAAGACGGTGCCAGTCTCTCCGGACCAAAAGACTGAAATGGATTGAATCACAAAATTTTGTTCAAAATTATCAGCCTGAAAAAGGCTCTAGCAATCCGAAATGTGCAAATGTTTAACGATCAAATAATGCCTCACTTCAGAAGCAAGTTTCTCTGGATTGGTTTGTAGTGAAAATCCCTAAATCTGAATCTACAACAGGGATCGGCGGTGTTAAGAGACAGAGAAAGAATCCCAGTGCAAGCGCCTGACGTTTTATTGGAAGGAGACTCTCCTTCCAAGCAATAACTCCACCCCTTTTCTACATCGTCACTATCCCATTAGGCCATCCACTCTTTTCAATACAGGTTGAGGGAACATACCTGTCAAAATCATGCCTGTCATTTAAAGACTTTGTATAACAAAACAACGCCATCAATTTACAAACTGCCCATGGACGCGGTAGCCCAGTTGGCAAGAGCACCGGGCCAGTGATCTGAACGTCCCTGGTTCGATGCTCGTAGCTG
Source organism: Dolomedes plantarius (assembly GCA_907164885.2). Taxonomy (NCBI): domain Eukaryota; kingdom Metazoa; phylum Arthropoda; class Arachnida; order Araneae; family Dolomedidae; genus Dolomedes; species Dolomedes plantarius. Next base: position 210,776,347 of record OU015493.1, read on the forward strand.
CAAATTCACCGCCGTGTTCACTAATGGTGGCCGGGGCACATAAAATAGGGTGTGGCTACAATGTCCTCCAAGTTCTCAAATTTACCTCTGGAGGTGCGGGGTCAAGTGTTCCGGTCTCGTCACTTGACTCGGTTCAAAATTACGGGACCGGTCATTTAGCCAAGTGGGACTCCGACCCTTGTGGTGCTAATTCAAAACAGGAGCCGCATCTTCATCGCCCATAGCCTTCGGGACTTGATCTGATGTTGCTGTCGACCAAGGGGCATAAGAAACAACAACAACAACATAAACTGCCCAGTATACTGTGAAATTTCTGGTTTTCAGGATCGATTGAATTCAATTTACATTACTTCTTATGGGAAAAATTAGTTTGGTACTCGTCGTTTTCGTTACTCGTCATGAACCAATTAACGACGAGCACCGAGCTACCAGTGTATGGTGTTGTGCAGTAAGGCATTTAAAAAGCCACAACTACGGTAGAAAACCCATGAGTTGTGTCATCGATATCACAGTTGTGAACATCTGAACTCTCTAAATGGTTGCGGATTTGCCCTGGGGATTCAGGTCAATTTGCTGGATTCCGGAAGCGAGCGTATCAAATCTTGAGAGGCTGGGTTTACAAACGCAAAAACTATTCATTGAATCCCAATGCCGGAAGATTGTGATATTATGCCCTAAAAAACTTAAAAAATCCTAAACATTATATTTGCGTTGAAGCTTTAGTTGCTGACATCCTATTTGGAATCACTCTTCGATTTTCTTATCTAAACGTAGTGGCTGAAAACACCGATTGAATTGCAGAAATTGGCAGTTTTGATACCGATATATCGATTGAACCCATACTAAGATTTGACTTTAAAATTAAGTAATGCATTTCTTCAAAACTCTTGATAAGGTTTGACATCCATCTAGCTTTTATGTCATGCTGCGAATTCCATAAAGACGCCTACTCCTTTGTTCCTGACTGCTAATGAAAGGCCACTACGGCGGATTGTTTCTGTAATGTATAAACTTTGTTTATTATTATTTCAAACTAGAAGGTAACCCGTCATTTTGACGTCATAATACTAATAATGACGTCATAATGGAAAAAGTATATGAAAGTTTAAAAATATCCCGAATTATCTAACTATATTGCATTTAATCCACACCTTGTAAAAGCAAACCATTTCATTATTTTTATTTATTTAGTTTTTCGTGCGATTGGAGTAGTAGACTGCCATCCAGTTTTTTACAGCTCACTACGCTATATGAATACTTGATATGAATAGTAGCTACTTTATTCATTCACATTCAAGTTTGTTTACTTTCAGAATTCATCGCAAAAGTAAACAGATTTTTAAAAACTGTTAAATATACAGCTAAAAGCATCCATTTTTTTTAGTTCTGAATGTTTTATAGAAAATAGGCTGAACAAACGTGATTTGATGGAGAAGATATTAGTTTTTAGGTAAGAAAAAATTCTGATCCACATCTGAAATTGAAATTAAGCCTAACCGGCAGTTTGTTTACTGAAGGCTTCAATTGAAAGATGAGTACAGCCCGGAAGTGTTATACAGAGACAATGGCTATTATATATATAATGCCGTGAGCTTAGGCCGAGAGAAATGCACACAAAGAAAACTTAATTTAGAAACATTTTCTTTCATTTTCTTTATTGAGTTTTTACCTGAGATTCGAGTGGTATGCTCGAGTGGTATGCCTCTACATTAACATGGGCTTGTTACTGTGTGCTTACATATACAGAAAAAGAAGACAAGACAATAAGAGTCATACAAGATGACTGATTATAAGCACGATGTTTATTCATTTCCTTTAAACTCAATACGTTCTGAAAAGTTAACATGCGCAGACCTTCATTTAATGACCTTTTTCATTAGCCCATGTAAGCAGTCTGTCTAACCCTCGAATAACACAAAGATTAAAGTAGCACTCACCGTCTTTTAAATTTACAGGTATACAACTATAAATTACCTGACTATATATATAAAACAATTTCGTAACTGACTGACTCACTGACTGACTGATTGACTGACTGACATACAACGCACAGATCAAACCGCTGGACCTAAAGGGCTGAAATTGTGCATGGCGATTCTTCTTATGGTGTAGGGGTGCACTAAGAAAGGTTTTTCAAAAATTCTTCTTACATTTTTTTAAATTAAATTTTTAAACTGTTCTAGTAACTTTTTTTTAAGTTTGCATTTGAAATAATAATTTGACGGTTACAGAATTTCTATCACAAGGAAGATCATCAAAATTCCTTAAAAATGAAATATTTTTCGAAGCTTTACCTCCATTTTCTGATTTTTGGAGAATTTTAAAAATTTATTTTTAGAATTTCATTTATTAAATGATGATCACTTGATTTCTTTTTCTGGTACTTTAAATAAATTTATCGTCACATGCTTAATAACAAAATAGACAAATTTTTTTTTTCTTGCTAACGTGGCAGACGATTGGACATTGTCCAAAAAAATATTGTAATACAGTATAATAAATGTTTGTCAAACTTTACTATATTAACTGTACTATATTCTTTAGTATGTCCTATTACATTTAATTTGAATATTTTCTTCTACATTATTTCGTCTATAAAAATATCCGTTGCGATTTTTTTGTAAATATTTTTTTACATCAATTGTATACATTAATCGTCGTGTTTATTATAAAATATATTATACATATATTTTTCTTGGCATTAATTGCATACATTGACAGTTGTATTTAATTTAAATGTACTCCGTAGCGAAGTGCGGATTTTTATCTAGTATAATATATAGAATAAGATCAAATTTTAATATCAATGCCATACTATACGCAGTCTGTCTAGCTTTCCTTTAACCCAAAGAGGATTGCAGCACACATCGGCCTCAGAATTGACAGGTGTATAAATATTCTTACCTGTAAAATATCTAGGCCGACATATATTACTTGTATAATATCTATATCGAATATTTTATGTCCATTTCTATGCACAAAAATATTTTTATCGCGAAAATAATATACCTGCTATTAGGAAATTTCATTTTAAAAAAAACCTTGCATCTACACCGTCAAAGATGTACCTCTCTATAAAGAAATGCAGAACGTTCCCATTCTATTCTCGTCAATTTCTCACCGAGAAGCAATTAAGCGAATCATTGATTTGTATGCTAGCTAATTAAGGGGGAAATGGAATCGGAATTATTACCTAGTAAAGTCGGCGCGGTTTCTCGCAGTTTAGATAATTAGTATACTCCGAACATATAAAAATTTCAAAGATAGCCAAGTGTAATTACCTTCGCTACAGCCATAATGAAGTCTGTTAAAATATCTGCTGTTACTCGAGTCATTAATGTGACCATGATTAGATCGAATCCCTGATACGGTTGTGGAGCTCCAATGCGATATTAGAATAATCCCTTAAATCATGCGAAGGTGTTCGCTAAAAAATTAATAGAGAAAGGGGTATAATTGACATGCATGCTGTTCACGCTCTTCATTATTGAAACTGCTGGGACTTTCAAATCATGACGTTGATATCTTGGCGCACATTTATGCTGTCCAATGAAATATAACGACGAAACGCAGTGATAAGAAAATTGGAACAAATGATAAGTATCTTTATTTTTTAATCCATTACTAGTTGATACCCGTAAAAACATGGCGGCTAGATTGTAAATAAATGTACTAATACACAAATTATATTCATAAATTCCAGATGTTGAAAATCATAATAATGCGCAGAAACAAATTTATGTGTTTAAGCGGCCTATGCTTAGTGAGTATCTACAGCCAGATTTAAAAATGTCCCTGAGCATGCGCAGAAAGCAATTTTTTTAATGGTAAATTATCACTAATTAAACAGCGCGAAATAAACAATTACCATCAGGTTAAATCTTATATTTCACAAACATAATTATCATAAAAATTGCAGAGAGAGATCTAGAGAGATCCCCGGAATGAACGTGTTTATCATTAAAACATGTCACCGAGCATGCGCAAAAACAGTGAGTTTCTAAAGCCAGATTGAAACATGCCACTGATCATGCGCAGAAATCAATATTTAATTATCAATTATCGCTCATTAATAGAAATTGCGGTTATAAAAACCAAATTTGACAAATCTACAGATTGCAATCTTTCGTTTGAGACCAAAATGAAGTCAATGGACGCAGTAGTTTTCTCTCACGGACTGCCCAAAAAGTCGACTAAGCAACTTAAATATATAGATTCCGTGTTTGCTTTTTCTTCGTGTAATATTTATTTTAAATAAAGTAATTAAAAATAATTTTTACTCCAAAAGCGAGATTTGAATGATCGATAACAATGGGCCAAATAAATATATGAATTTTCCAGGAGAGATAGTACAAATAGTTAAATTATCATGCCAAAAGGTAAACAGATAAGCTGAAAAGAAAAGAAATATTAATTCAAAAAAGTAACGCTCGCTAAAACCTTATATTTATCAGTTCACTTCATTAAGGTTCCGAGATAAGGTTTTGATAACTAAGCTTTACCTTTATGCAGTTTTTTCTGACCTCCAAATATTTTAAAGAACCTAATACCTTTCTGAATAGCTTCTATAAAACAAAATTAGCTTCCGTAAATCTTTCATATTAAAAACACTTTCAATTAAGGTCAACTTCTACCACAAATTGTACAGCCACAAAATTAAGAAAAAATATTATATTTTTGTTTACCTTTGTAATAAAACGTTCAATAAATTACACTGCTGGCCATTAAAATTGCACCACCACGAAGAAGTGATAATACAAACGTCAAATTCGCATGAAAGGACGAAGATGCTGGGATACGCAAATGATTAGCATTTAAGCGCTTTCGAACGACGCAGGAGGGACAAATGGCATTTCAAACTCTGTATAAGAGCAAAGTTACGCAGCGGGTTTCTCATTCGTAAATCGCATCTGAATGTTGGTTGTTGTGAGAAGATCGTGTTATGCCTCTTTTAAGAAAGAGAAACGACTATCAGCTCGTGTCGAAATTCGACAGCGGCAGGATCGAGGCCTATCGCGAGTGCGGTTTATTGTTCCGCGATTTTGCTACTCGCATTGGTCGGAATCCAACGACTGTCATGCGAATGTGGAATCGATGGGTTCAGGGCGGTCATACTGAACGCCATGCAGGATCTCACTGACCTCCCGCCACTAACGCCCGAGAGGACAGGCATGTTGTCAAGTCGGCCTTGCAGGATCGTACAGCCACATCACTGACCTTGAGTCAGGAAATGGACTTGTTTTCTGCACTACAAGTATCCGCACGGACAGTGCGATGACTACTGGAGCAGCACGGACTGTCTGCACGGCGACCATTATTTCGGCTTCCCTCGACACTGCGGCAAAGACACGCGCGGCAACAATGGTGCGCCCAACGACAAAACTGGATACAGAAGTGGCACCACGTCGTCTTTTCAAATGAGTATCGGTTCTGCGTGCAGCAACATGGACGTTATACGTGTCTGGAGGCACCGAGGAGAACGCACGTGGCCTGCTTGCATTCGATATCGTCATACGGGCCCTGCACCTGGTGTGGTGGTATAGACTGCCATTGGGTACACGACACGAATACCTCTTATTCGCGTCATCTGTAATCTGAACAGCCAGCGTTACGTTTCTCAGATCTTAAGGCCGGTGGCTGTGCCCTATCTTCGAGGCCTCGGAGACGTCATCTTTCAACAAGATAACGCAAGACCGCATGTTGTCCGCTGTGTCCTGACCTACCTCGACACATAGGGTGTTCGACTGTTGCCCTGGCCACCATGTTCACCAGATCCCTCACCCATTGAAAACATCTGGTCATGGGTTGCTGAGAGACTGGGTCGCCACCGCTCTCGTGCCACTATGATTCATGAAATGTGGCATAAAATTGAAGCAGCATATAATGACTTGTCCATATCCGTCATCCAATTCCAGTTCGACTCGATGCCTAACCGATTTAGAGCCGTTTTAGCTGCCAGAGGTGGCATCTGTGTGCACTAATTTAGGATCCTGTATACTCTCAAATTGCATACAAATTTAATCATGTTTTCTTCCTACTATGCTGTATACGTACAATAAGAAAAGTTTTGTTATTTGCTTTCCTTCCTGGTGTTGCAATTTTAATGGCCAGCAGGGTATAAATATTTGAATTATAAACAAAAATGCATTTTATTACCTTTTATAAAATACAGGAAAGCATTTCTAATTCTTTGAAATGTTTCGAGACTATGGAGAAGACTACGTAGGGATTTTCCATCGTTTTTTTCTGAGTTCGAATTTGATTTTTATTCTCAAAACGAAATCTAAATGCACTTTTCTTTGCACTACTTCATCATTCCGAAAGTAATATGCTTCTGCTTCATTGAGAATTTCCACTCAACTTTCCTGTTGTCCTCCAATTTAAACACCTTTTGGTCATAAATGTCCACTTCCTTATGAACCTTCACCTACCTATCGCGTAAACGCGCGACCCTTTTGAATTAGGGGACTCGTTTAAAAATAAAATGACACTTTATTATCATAACGTTCGAGCATGACCGCTATGCTTTTGCGATCTTACTACATCTACTGTGTTTTACATTTTCCGTGGTCACAGCGCCATCTCTTCGCGAGCAAAATAGCTTTAACATTCCCATCGTTATAAATAATCGTAACCAATTGCTATCCGACCAATAGGCATTCAAGACAATATATTCAAGAGGGGTAAGAGGCCCTGTCCTCCCCACACCCAGGAAAAATGAAAGAAAACGAGAAAATATTCTAAAAACGTTTTCCTATTTAAAATACTTTTTATAGAATTTATGCAGGGTCATCTCTTCTGTTTCTAAACTATTTGTGCATGAGCGGTCATATAAGGAGAAAGTATCCTACAGCTCTCGGGAATCTCGGCCACTGTGAACATAAGGCGATCGAAGTAGTGTTCGGGCCAACGGAGATCACGTATTGGCAATTCCTGCAGATACTCAGTCATAGGTTGGATGCGATGCTTAACATGTGTTCTCAAATCATCTATTCAACGTTCATATTCTGTGCTATTTTGCATTCAGTTTATTGAAAAGCATATCTTGAAATTTTAATTTACCTTTCCATCTCTGGAGAGTTACACATATTATGGTCTAATGTTCCAACCTATATTTCAGGAGAACTGCTTTCATTCTATTTTATGACCAAATATTCACTATTTCATGAATGTTTATCTCGGCACTGCAACATTTTGAAATATTTTTACCATGTTTTTATTAACTTGCTTTCTTGTGTGTGTGTTTGTCCCTTACAAATCTTGCAATCGATTTTTAACTAACTTCCCGACTAGCTAGACATTTGAAAATTTTAGAATAGCTAAGAACACGATGACAATGCATTTTTTAACACTTTTAGCCATATTTAAGCAGATTTTTACCATATTTTTATTATTTTCAGTTAATTTGGTTTTGTAGACTGATGCAGCCATCTTTCGGCCGGGACGGGAATGAAAAGTTAAACGCAAGTTAACTTCCAATTAACTTCATTTTCTTTTAAGTTGATGGGATAATTCATCAAAAACATTTTTAAAAAGTATTTATTAATACATAGAATTGTCAAGTTTATATGATTCAACAGAAAATTTAAAAACATGGTACATAAAAATTCTTTTTATATTGTATTTATTTTTTCTACCAAATGGAAGAAATTCTTTACCAGCAGCTGCAATGGAAGATTTTCGTCAGTTGATTGAATGTTATGTCAGCGATTTGCCTTCTACATGTCCAGCAGTTTTCAACGCAGAATTCAAATTCTGTTATCAAAAATTTGAAAATTGTTTGAAATAGCTCCATGCAAAAATACCGTGGATGCAGTTTCGAAGTGTGGCAAAATGATACATTCTAGAAATTATTGAGATTATTTTCAACGCTTTCGGTAACAACATGCATTAGTGGGAGGTCATTTTATACCTTACGTATTTTAAAAACCTGTTCAAAATCTACCATTGCTATAAATACACAGAGATATTAATGTAACTTTGACTGGAGTCGTCGAAGTGCTTTGTGGAAAGAAACAAAAATTGGATTTTAAGGGAACAAGGAACCTTCAATATCGTTCTTCTTTAATATTCAATATTTTACTCTATACACCACATGAGTATAATCAATATTCTTTTCTATTACATTGAAAATACTCAGGATTCGAAAAGAAGTATTTTCTGGAGAAATTAGACCTGTTTATCATAAAATTCTTCAAAAATGCTAGAATTTTTCAAAAGGCTCCATGCGTATTCATTTTCTTCCGATATCTTCCAAATTTCCCAGAATTGTTAATTGAAGTGTTTGTCATAAAACCGTGCATAATTCTTTGAAATTATAAATATTTTTCAAATTTATAGACCATAAAATAAAGTAAAAACATAAAAAAAATAACAGACAGAATTGAAAAAAAATTTAAGACTTTAGATTTCTATAAAAAAAAAATTTAAATGCACATTTGTATTTATATACATATAGTAAACTCATAATAAAAAATTTAAAGACTTTAATTAATATAGAATGCGTACAGAGCATTTTGAATAACGTTAGCATTTTTGAAAAATTTTGAAAAACAGTTATTATTCTGCAAAATAATCCTTATTTTGAATTCTATGGGTTTTCAATGCAGTAAAAAAAGAAAATTAATTATTCTCATTTTTTATATAGAGTTAAAAAAATTCAAAATTAAGAAATTCGAGTTTGAAGGTCACTTGACCCCTTAATCTCTAAATAAATGTTTATAGCCTAAACAATTTTATAGAATTTTCATTAAAAATATTTTTAACCGTTCAACTCTGCCCCCTCTAAGATTAAATCCTGATTGCTCCACTGATTCAATGCATTCAGCAAATTTAAAATGGCGTGTCCGCACGGCTTTTAGTAAGATGGCTGTGATAGCGCTTAGTTGTTTTAGAGTCATTCGAAACAACTTTGACAGTTTGCGCTGTGACCAGGGCCCGACTAAGTCTAATTGGTGCCCGGGGCAAAAACTTCTTTGGAGGCCCCACTCTGCTTCACTACTCAGTAATGAAGAACCGAACTTTATGGAGGTATTTAAATTTTTCACCTCATTATAGATATATAACAAAAAAATTGACTAGAACCTAAAATAGCTATAAAGACCCCCCCCCCTCCCAAAAGTCTTATGAAATTAATTAACCCTTAGCTTACGGGGCCCATTTTTTCGATTCCCCCTTTAGAACGGGAAATTTCATACCCCCTTTGTAAGAACGACCCTTAAGGGTATATATATATATGTATGTATGTATATGTATATATGTCACTGTCCCTCTCTCTCTCTCTCTCTCTATCTCTCTCTATCTCTCTCTCTATATCTATCTATCTATCTATCTATATATATATATATATATATATATATATATATATATATATATATATATATATATATATATATATATATATATATATATATATATATATACATATATCTACATATATATACACACACACACATGTATATATATATACACACACACACACACACACACACATATATATATATATATATTCTTGGGATACATGCTATCCCACCCCGTAAGGAAAAGGTTAATCAAAAGAATATTTGACATTTGTGAGGATTTTGGGAGAATACAACTTATAATTGGTCATTGTGATTTCTCAGTGTTGCGAAAATACAACAGAATCCACTGAACACGATGTAACTGAATTTTTCGCAGTTGCGATTAAGATGACCTAGTTAACAATAATATCGCTGCAGTTTGTGAACTTTTCACAAGTTTCCGAAATGCAGTATTCTGATTGTTAATTTCGTCATCTGGCTGCGAAAAATTCATATCCTTGCTGACATTAGGGAGGAATTCGGCTAAATTCCGCCCTAGAAAGACATGGATTTACGAAATATAGATATTTTGTGTTCATACAATAGATTAATGAAGAAGCTAACATGAAACTGACGAATTTTACACTGTACTGATATTTTGTTTTTAAAAAGTTCATTAAAGAAGGAAACGTAAAATAAACTTACAATTTGATTTGCCCACCCCCCCTGATGTTGGGGCCCGGGGCAACTGCCCCGTATGCCCCTGCCCTAGTCAGGCTCTGGCTGTCACAGCCGTCCCATCGGCGTGCATTTAAAACAAAAACTTAAAATAAATATGGGAGGATTTTAGTGTAGCCATTCTAATAGGGAAGATGGGAAATAATGAACATTTTTGGCCTATTGAACTTTATTATTTCAAGAAAAGTAAAGAAAGGTTTGGGGTCATGAAGTTGCCTGAAAAAAGGTAGAAGGTAGCTGAACAAAACGATGAACGTGTTGTTCAGTAAAGTTATGGGGGAATATCAATAATGTGTCGTTTATTTGTACTTAAACCAAATACGTCTTAATATTAATGCTGGTCATCAACATTCGACATTTTTAATTTTCTGCAATGTGTAATCCGTCGTACTTAATATATTATAGTTGTTAGGTTAAAAAATGATTTTTTAATATAATTTTGGAAATTCTTCTAAACGAATTACTAATACATTTCAGAATTTATTGAATTACACGGAACAGAGAGAAAGACACAATCCAAATTATTGGTTTCTATATTCTTACCTTTAACAGTATTTACACTATAATCTATATATTTAAGCTGTTTTTGTAAAAAAAATTTAATTTTGCATTTAAAGTAACAACCTGAGGGTATAAAATTTATATCAAGAGAAAGATCATAAAAATTTCTTTAAAATGAAATCTTTTTCGAATCTTTACCTCCATTTGCTGATTTTTGGTGAACTTTTAAGGATTAATTTTTAGAATTTAATTTATTAAATGCTGATCACGTGATTTCATGTGCTGGTACTTTAAATCAATTTATCGTCACGTGCATAACAATGAAATAGACAAAAATATATTTTTTTCCTTGCTAATGCGGCAGACGATTGGATGTTATCCAAAAAAATATTAAAATGCAGTAAAAGATATGTTCCTCAAACTGTACTATATTAACTGTACTATATTGTTGAGTATGTTCTATTAGATTTAATTTGAATATTTTCTTCTACGTTATTTTGTCTATAAAAATATCCGCTACGATTTTTTTATAAATATATTTTTTTCGCTTTTTTTACATCAATTGCACACATTGATCGTTGCATTTATTATAAATATATTTATACATATTTTTGGCATTAATTTCATACATTGAACTTTGTATTTAATTTGAATGCACTCCGTAGCGAAGTACGGGTTTTCACCTAGTTAACAATATACAGAGTAACTTCTCTCTGGCGGCCAGTCATGGTCCCAAAAAAAAGTGGTCGTTTTGAGGGTTAGACGTCGAAAAGTGGTTCCTTCAATAACATTGGCTCTATGGAGTTTTTAATCAGTTCTAAAGAAAATGTGGTCGTTTATAGGGGTGGCCGGCTAGAGAGGTTTGACTGTATGTCTATTTTCCGTGTAATTTTTGTTTTTTAATTTTAAGGAAAATATTTCATCTGTATACTGATTAAGTATATTTAGTATACTGATGGACACTCTGTTTTATAACAGTGCGACAAAGTATAAGCATTCATTCTTATTATTTTCAATGCATACAGAACAAAGTCGTTCGATACGTTCATATGAGAAAAGCCAGTCATTATGGAAGAATTACATGGACGTAAAGGAAAATTTAAAACCTCTTCCTCTCCGAGCTGTGAGCGTAATTCAGAGACTTTGCATCGTAATAATTTCGGGAGAACCATCTACATTTTATTTTTACAGGATTGTTCTTTGAAACAATATTTGCGGTGACACTATTCATCCCTAAAACTGGGAAAGGCTTCGAAATTTCTCCATGAATAATCGCATGAATCATCCTTTGCAGACAAAGTAATAGTCTATTAGACAAAACTTTTCGCTTTATGCTGATTTATCTTGCGTATTCATGCAAAAATAAATGGGCGAAAGGAGATTTCACTTTAAGCTCGTTGACAGTTCATTAACAACTATATTATGATTGCATGGGAATTTAGAATTTAAAAGTGAAATCGCTTTCTTTCAATGCTTGTTGTGTTTCGAAAAGTGGTGTAGTTTAATACACAACAAAGATATTTCCCGATCACGAAAATAGTGAGAAATACTTTCGCCTGATGAATAAGTTCAAAAAAATTTTGATAAATTATTCACTATTTACATTTTTTAACTAAGGGGGCGTCCATTAATTACGTGAGGATTTTAGGGGGGATTGAGTGTAGCCGAATCTCACTCAGTCTCACCTGGGGTAGAGGGGGGTGTCTCGGAAAATATCACGTAATTTTTTTCCGCAAGAAACAGTATAAAATTGCGAGAAAACTGGGTTATATAAAGTAAAACATGTTTCTACACTAAAATATGGACCATACATGAGTCCCCATGGACTGAATTAGAATGAATATTCTATTACGAATTTTAGTAGTTTCTATTTAAGTATTTTATTGTTCGATTTTCTCACTGTGATTCTAGACTACGTTCTTAGTAATCTTAAATACTAGTCTTAGCTAGTCTTAAATAAAAATAATTAAGCAAATGACGTTTTTTAAAAATAAATCCAACGCAATCAAGCACAGATTAACGTATTTACACGAAAAATACGCATTTCGAAAAATCTCACTTGAGATTAGGGGGGAGGGGGAGGGGGTCGAGCCAAATCTCACGGCATCTCACCAGGGGGGGAGGGGTTTGAAAAATCGCCAAAATCGCCTAACGTAATTAATGGACGACCCCTAATGTGCGCAATTCGCGCACTTGTGACATATTCCTATATTAAATTGCCAAAAGTAATAGGGCGCATAGGTCAAAAGAGAAATAGTGTATTTATTTAAAAAAATCAATACATTTGAGGACCATTATTGGCTCCAAGGACTTCCTCGATTTTTCTGGACGGGAGTTCTACAAGTATCTGATATTAGTCCCTAGGGATTTGTGGTTATTTTCCATTCCTCAATAAAAGCTTTTTGAGCAAAGGAACGCCCTCATAGAGGAGGGCGTTCGCATCCGCAGTCGAATTCGGCGTCTCATAAATGTTCGAAAAGATAAAGGTAAGTCTCTGAACCTGCCAGTCTAATTTTTCTATGTCATGGTCTTCAAACCAAGCGTCGACAAAAGCTCCAAGTGTGAAATAGGACCAGGTCATGCTGAAAGGAACAAGGGCCTGTTCCAAAGTGCGGCTACATTGAAGCAAGAACGCAATCCTCTAAAACTTTTATGTACCACATTTCACAGCTGAAAGTCAAACTAATCACGAACTTGGTCCGTCACAGCAGAAAACGAACGGTTCGGATACTGATTCGTTCCTGTGGTTCGGAACACTTCTGAGGCTAATGCTGATGCACCGAAAGAAGTCCAACAGTTTCTCAATAAGTATCGCTTTCCTCGATCGTCCAATTAGCTCGACTTCCCGGTAGAGCGGCAATCCTTCCATCATTGAATGCCATTTACTACGGCCCTGAAGACAAGCCATTGCACGTAAAGACTATTTGTTTAAGCAGCACACTATGACTATATATCCCTGGAAATCCGTTAAGTTCGGCGTTGCGGGTCATAGCCAATAGAATTTAAAAGTTTTGTGAGGCGATCCCATCTGTATGCACTGGCGCAACTTGAATTGCTTATTCGAGTTTGCCTACATTTGCATATTCGGATGTGTCCTATAATTTTTGGTAAACATCATGACTCATCTTAAAACTCATTAAGCATTGTTTCCTATAGACAAAGTTAATATTGGTGTTCTTGAAAATGACTTATTTCGTACGATGTCATTCTCTGGATTTTGCCTATCCCGATCATTGAACATTTTGGCATTACTTTGCATTTCATTAGGGTCCCTACAATCCGTTTAAGAAAGATATTTTTAACCATACCGATGAAGTCAGCCAAAAATGAAACACTCTAGGAATTATGCGTATATCAAAAATAAGTAGTAAGTGTGGAAAAGAAGAATATTTAATGGAAGTGCACCGTTCCCCCCCCCAAAAAAAAATGACCCTTTGCAGTTAACATCAAATTTTGATAAATCTATATATTTAAGTTGCTAAGCCGACTTTTTGGGCAGTCCGTGAGAGAAAACTACTACATCAATTTCCTTCATCTTGGTTTCAAACGAAAGATTGTAATCGGTAAATTTGTCAAATTTGGTTATTGAAACCGCAATTTTTTATTAATTAGTGATAATTTACAATTAAAAATTTATTGATAATTTCTGCGCATGCTCAGTGGCATGTTTAAATCTGCTTTCAGAAACTCACTGTTTTTGCACATGCTCAGTGACATGTTTTAAGGATAAACACGATTATTCCGAGGGGTTTCTCTATATCTCTCTCTGCCATATTTATTTTATGATAATTATGTTTGTGAAATATAAGATAAAACCTGGTGGAAATTGTTTATTTTGCGCCGTTCAATTAGCAATCATTTACAATTAAAAAAATTGCTTTCTGCGCATGCTCAGTGATTTTTTTAATCTGGCTTTAGATACTCACTAAGCACGAGGCCGCTTAAACACATTAATTTGTTTCTGCGCATTATTATGATTTTCAACATTTGGCAATGATGCTTTGAATATAATTTGTGTATTAATACATTTATTTACTATCTAGCTGTCATGATTTGACAGGTGCCAACTATTAATATCTTTAATTACAGTTAACTAAAACTACATGTTGGACTGCAAGCAATAAAAGATCCAGATGCAGCAAATATCAAAGCTCATTCTTTTTTCTTTCTGTTTTTTTCTATTCAAACAGTAACGGAAACGTTCTATTCCCTTTTTTATTCCTTTATCAATGAATTGCCTTAACCCTTTGAGGGGCTCCGTTCGCACCGTGCAAACGCCTTAATCTAGTATCTTTTTCACTTGCAATCAATGTATTCTAGTTAAATAATCAGAAAAAGGGTTAGTACTGCCATCTGTTATCAGTTTAAAGAAGTAAAAACATTTTGCAACCTTTAATTGGAAAATTTTTCAAGATACTTTAGGTTAAAATAATCGGGAAAAAAATATGCACCGTGCAAACGGTGGAGGCTCTTGCCCCTGAAAGTGTTAAGGGGCAGAAGTCACTCTCATTAAGATAGCGAAATATAAAAAAAAGACCTCTCCCAACTGGAAAATATTATTACAAAACATCCAAGCGGAAAATATTGTACGAAATTTTGTTACAAAATCTGGAAATACATGGCACTAAAGGAACACTAGAAACATAAATCTTCGACTGAAATTCTAGAACAACTCAAAATTCCATACCATTATTCTTAGATGGTTGGAAAATGTGTTTTTTTTTATCTTAATATATTCCTCGGGGAAGGGGGGGGGGGAACTAAGAGCGAATGTATAATGACACGAAAAAGTCGAAAACCCATGAATATGTAATGAGTCCGGTGGGTGAATAATACGTGAGCAGATAATAGCTGAGGTCTAGAGCGCGATGACATTTAGAAGCCAAGTTCCGCTCAGACATTATTTTACGGGAATATTGAGATTCATTTTAATTAAATCACTTTTGTGCTCCTACTAAAACAAATTGCTTAATGTAATTATTCGGACAATTTTTGATAAATTAAATGATTGAAGCCTCACCCTTTCGTGGAGGTAACATATGAATATCATAGACTGGAACCTATTCGTGATGGCATAGGATTGTTTTTGAATCAGTCACCGATTTTACTCATCTATATATATAAAACAGTTCCGTAACTGACTCATTCATTCACTGACTGACATACAACGCACAGACCAAACCGCTGGACCCAAAGGGCTGAAATTTTGCATGGCGATTCTTCTAATACCGTAGGGGTGCACAAAGAAAGATTTTTCAAAAATTCTTCTTAGATTTTTTTAAATTAAATTTTTAAGCTGTTCTAGTAACTTTTTTTTAAGTTTGCATTTGAAATAATAATTTGAGGGTTATAAAATTTCTATCACAAGGAAGATCATCAAAATTCCTTAAAAATTAAATATTTTTCGAATCTTTACCTCCATTTCCTGATTTTTGGTGAATTTTTAAAGATTAATTTTTAGAATTTAATTTATTAAATGCTGATCACGTGATTTCTTTTTCTGGTACTTTCGATAAATTTATCGTCACGTGTGTAACAACTAAATAGACAAAAAAAAAACATTTTTTCTTTCTAATGCAGCAGACGATTGGATATTATCCAAAAAAAAAATTTTTCCTTATGATTTTTTTATAAATATATATATATATATAAATATTTTTTTACATCAATTGTATATATTGATCGTCTCATTTATTATAAATATATATATATATTTTTTTGGCATTAATTGCATACATTTACCGTTGTATTTAATTTGAATGTACTCCGTAGCGAAGCGCGGGTTTTCAGCTAGTCTATATATATAAAACAGTTCCGTAACTGAGTGACTGACATACAATTCACAGACCAAACCGCTGGATCTAAAGGGCTGACATTTTACATGGCGATTCTTCTTATGGTGTAGGGGTGCACTAAGAACGATTTTTGAAAAATTCTCCTTAGGTTTTTTAAATTGAATTTTTAAGCTTCTTTAGTAAAATTTTTTAAGTTTGCATTTAAAATAATAATTTGAGCGTTATAAAGAGACGAGAAAGATCAGGAAAGATCACGAGAAAGATCATAAAAATTCCTTTAAAATGAAATCCTTTTCGAATCTTTACCTCCAATTTCTGATTTTTGGTGAATTTTTAAATATTAATTTTTTAGAATTTAATTTACTAAATGCTGATCACGTGATTTATTTTCCTGGTGCTTTAAATTAATTTATCGTCAAGTGCATGACAACGAAATAGACAAAAAAAAAATTTTTCTTGCTAATGCGGCAGACGATTGGACATTATCCAAAAAAATATTAAAATACAGTAAATGATAAGTTCCTCAAATTGTACTACATTAACTGTACTATATTGTTTAGTATTGTTCTATTAGATTTAATTTGAACATTTTTTTCTACGTTATTTTGTCTATAAAAATATCCATTACGAGTATTTTATAAATATATTATTGTTTTTCTTACATCAATTGCATACATTGATTGTTGTATTTATCATATATATATATATATATATATATATATATATATATATATATATATATATATATATATATATATATATATATATATATATATATATATACATATGTATATATATAAATATATATATATATACATATATATGTATATATATATATATAGATATACATATGTATATATATATATATATATATATATATATATATATATATATATATATATATATATATATATATATATATATATATATATTTATTTATTTATTTATTTGTTTGGCTTTAATTGCATACATTCACCGTTGTATTTAATTTGAATGTACTCCGTTACGAAGTGCGGGTTTTCAGCTAGCACGTTATAAAATGCAACCTGTTATGATTATAAATCATAGGAATATAGCTTTAGACAATATTGGTAATTGAATCCTTAGAGTTGCACAGTTAACACAAAAGGATACCAGCACACGTCAAACAATACATTATTTTATCAAACATCAAACGCGAACGATATGATTACAACGAGAGGGAGAGCCCAGCGTTCAAGCTGATTCGTTTAGATACACAGCTTAACTCGGATTCAGTCCCAGTTAAGTAACTGGAAATGTGTAGCAAACATCCACTTCCTATACACAAAACAAATTTATAATTTTTGCAGAAAAGTTATTGTACCCTTATAGAGATTTCAACCTTGAGGTGCCCTTTTATGAATTAAAATGGCCCTCATATGTATTGAATTGAATACTCTAATGAATCAGATTCAAACACAGTTCTAAATTACTAAAAATGTTTATTTCAAAGTGGCACACAAATTTGCTGTTCAACATAAATTATGCGTATTTCTGGTACGCGTTGTATACACATTTTTTGCAAGGAAATGCAATTCAATGTACTCACAAGTAACTACTCATGCAAGGAAAATACAATTTGAAATACTCACAGATACTTTGAAAGTCAACCAGCAATGCTGCTTCTTAAACATTGGCCTCTGACCACTAAATAACTTTCGCCTAACAAGAACTCGAGCAGGTTTGAAGCAACCTAGCTATACGCCTCGAGCGGCTGCTCGCACCATTCAACTATACACAGACCAGACTATAGGCCTAGCTCCAGATCGATACTTCGTTTCGTCAGCTCTACTCCTTCTTTCACTTCCTTCGAGATTTCTTTAATATAGCTGCTCGGTATTAATACCGAAAACCTATGCTGCAATTAGCATATCTTAAGCGGCTTCTTTAAATTTATTCACTTAAAAGTTCGATTATTATGAGTCGAATCTTATGTAAACCTTACACCCTGTCTACGTAAAATAAAGTGTTGGCTCCTAAATCCCCAAAATATTTTATTCATGGGGTCATTTTCGTCTTTTATTCTATTCTTCTCTGAAAGGCAGTATTGAGAACAAGAAAAATTATCAGCGCGGCCTCCTGAAATTGGATCCATCAGAAGCGTTTATTCAACCAGTATTATGTTTTCTATTATTTATCTCTACTCTGTTTGTTTCATATTGTAAGCTATATTTTCTGCGTTTGTTTTGGGATGAGTCAAAAACACTTCCATTCCTTTTTATGCTTTAAAGTTGCTGAACTGGGCTACTTTAAATTTTAAAACGCACTGTTTCATTTTTCAAATGATTTAAGGCTGATGTGTACTAACCTTACTGGATTCGCTCACCTGAGTGTTAACCTATGGAGAAAGTGTATTATAGAGAATTAACAACTTCTACCCTACCTTTGGGTATGTATATCTTGAAGTGGCACTCTAAATAATTTCATTCAAACACAGTTCTTACATAACAACAATGTTTATTCAAGCATTTGCACATATAACTTTCTTTTTCAATCTAAATGATGCGTACGAGGTATATAATACTTATGCAAGGGAAATACAATTCAATATATTTTCTGGTTTAACTATTCATGCAATGAAAATACAACTTGAGATACTCACAAATACTTCGGAAAGTCGACCAGCAATGCTGCCTCGTAAACTTTGGGCCCAGCAAGAACTCGCGTAGATTTGAAGCAACCTAGCTATGCCTCTAGCGGCTGCTCGCTAAACTCATCCATTATTAAACCAGACCGGCTCGATACTTCGTTTCGTCAACTCTACTCCTCCTTTCACTTCCTCTCACTTCCTCAACACTTCCTTTGACCCTTCCTAGCTCCTTTTCGTTAATCTTCCTGATTGGTATTTATACCAACCGCGTATGCCTTAATTAGCATATCTTAAGCGACTTCTTTAGATTTATTCACCTAAAAGTTCTATTATTGTGAAAATATTTATTCACCCCAAAAAAATTTCCAATTTTTGTTCGATTTTTGGTAATTTGAAAGTCCACGATATTGAATTGTATTTCCCTTGCATGAATGCTATATATATATCCCGTACTAGTAGTACGCCTTGCTTACGTTGAAAAGAATAGATATGTTTGCAAATGCTTGAATAAACATTGTTTCTGTGTAAGAACCGCGTTTGAATGAAATTATTTAGAGTGCCACTTCAAATTATATACACCCAAGGCAGGGTAGAAGTGCACTAATACTCTATAAAGTTTTAAGCCAACGAAGTTTAGTGATAAGTTAAAAATTATTAGGTACTAAATTATAGTCCATGTCCAATTTGAACAACTGATATCCAGCTCGAAGGTGTTATGTCATTACATATTTTATTCTACCAAATCAAAAAGTGGTTCAAGAAATATAAAAGTTTTTTTGTATTATTTTTACAACGCTTACAGACCATAAAATTAGTAAATATGAAAATATATTGGGCTGCATTACTGGAGTAATACACGTATCAAAACTTTACTTTCAGTTTTCCAAAAATAGTAAGGAACGGACATAGCTCATTTGGGCTCTAAGGTATCGATTTGGCCTCTTGTGAAAACCCATATAATAAACTAGCTGAAAACCCGTACTTCGCTACGGAGTACATCGAAATAAATACTATGGTTAATGTATGCAATTAATGCCAATATATATATACAGTCGGACCTCTATTTAACGAAGTCGCTATATCCCGAAAAAAAGTTCGTTATATGGAAAATTCGTTAAATAGAGATTTACCTTTTAAAATACTTTAAACTACACAAGACAGATTTTAAATTCCTAAATACTAAATATTATTAATAAAAGTTATTACTCAAACTTTTATTTTTTAAATTAATGTCTATTTGTTTTATATATCTTACCCATCAAACAGAAATCTGCAAGGAAAACAAGAATAAAACAAAACAGTGTCCGGGAATGCACTGTATTTTCAATTAAAAAAATTATATTACAATTAATGAATTTTAATGACATTATAGCATTTATTATAACAAGCAATTTTAAGCTTACATTACCACATACGTCCTTAAATTAAATTATTGGTAAAGTTTGTTAATTTTGTCTAAGTTTTTTGTTTTGAAAAGGTGCTTTATCTCATAATACGTCTCGCATCTTTGCAATGCATCAAAACCCCTTCGGGCGTATTTTCTTCAAACTGTAATCCGCGTCGGAATGTGTTAAAAGAAAGTTAATGTGTTAAATGTGTTGAAAGAAAGAATTAGTTTGAAATGTACAGAAATATTTTTGAGAAATATGGAGAAAAAAATATTGAATCACAAGAAAAAGTTCGTTAAATAGAGTATGCACTTCGCTATTTGGGGGTTATTTTATGAAGAAATTCGCAAAATGTTCTTGATTCCAAGCAAACGTTCGCAAAATAGAGAAATTCGCAAAATAGAGGTTCATTAAAGAGAGGTCCGACAGTATATATATATATATATATATACATTTATAATAAATACAGCCATCAATGTATGCAATTGATGTAAAAAAACCAAAAAAAATTATTTATAAAAAAATCGCAAGGGATATTTTTATAGACAAAATAAAGTAGAAGAAAATATTCAAGTTGAATCTAATAGAACATAGTAAAGAATATAGTACAGTTAATATAGTACAGTTTGAGGAACATATCTTTTACTGTATTTTAATACTTTTTTGGGTAATTTCCAATCGTCTGCCGCATTATCAAGAAAAGAAATTTTTTTTAAATAAATCACGTGATCAACATTTAATAAATTGAATTCTAAAAATTTATCTTTAAAAATTCACCCAAAATCAGAAATTCGAGGTAAAGATTTGACGACGATTTCATTTTAATGATATTTTTATGATATTTCTCGTGATATAAATTTTATAACCCTCAAATTATTATTTTAAATGCAAACTTGAAAAAAAATTACAAAAACAGCTTAAAACTTTTATTTAAAAAAAATCTAAGAAGAACTTTTTAAAAATATTTCTTAGTGCACCCCTACACTATAAGAAGAATCGCCATGCAATTTTCAGCCCTTTAGGTCCAGCGGTTTGATCTGTGCGTTGTATGTCAGTCAGTTGCGGAACTGTTTTATACACATAGATAAGGATTTGCAGAACCGGACTGCATATGAAGATCCAGATCTCGGTTCTCAAAATTTTCCAGGACCGGGTACCCGAGCATGACTCGGGTTTGAATGACACACGAACCACAAAACATTTACTCCAAATATTGATCAGAAGAACTACATTTACTTATAACGTAAAGAATTGGTTTAATGGATAAGTAAAAATTATATTTAACTTTTCAATTGATTTTAATTTATGAAAATAGGTTCTAAATCTCAAAATGACCGAATTCTCGGAAGATTTTATGTTTGTGTTTCCAATTTGCCAAAATCCGTGGAAGACGCGATTGCATCATTTTAAATAACATAAACTTCAATCTATTTCTTCCGTTTATTACTGCAATCAATAAAATTTATTTTGAAAATGTTGTATGAAATGAATCAATAAAAGCAAATGACACTCCATGGCATATGTTTGGAAGGGATTGGATTTCTCGGATGGTGGAGGAGAATGAAGTAATGTGGAAGACAAAAGATTCCAAATATCTAGATGGTGACAAGATATAAAGTGGGATCCCCATTTAAACGTTCTTTGAATTCATGATTTGCCACTTTCGTATACCAAGTTGTCCAATCATTTCGCCCGTTATTATCCGGTTCTGCAATTCCTCCTTATAAATCTAAAACTAAGGAAAATTATTCTTATATTTATAAATATTACGAAAGGAATATGTTAGCAAAAATATTGACATATTACCATGTTTTTATTAACTCGCTTTCTTGTTTGTTTGTTTGTGTGTGTGTTTGTCCAGTACAAATCTTGCAATCGGTTTTTAACTAACTTCCCGACTAGCTAGACATTTGAAAGTGTTAGAATAGCTCAGAACACGATGACAATGCATCCTTTTGATACTTTTAGCCATCTTTAAGCATTTTCAGTTAATTTCCGTTCAGTAAATTTTCAGTTAATTCATTTTCGGTTAATTTGCTTTTATAGACTGGTGCAGCCATCTATCAGCCGGGACGGGAACGAAAAGTTAAACGCAAGTTAACTTCCAATTAACTTCATTTTCTTTCAAGTGGATGGGATAATTCATCAAAAAAAAATTTTTTTAAGTATTTATTAATACATAGAATTGTCAGGTTTATATGATTCAACAGAAAATTTAAAAACATGGTATATAAAAAGTTATTTTTATCTTGTAATTATTTATTTAAACAATCGGTAATTTATCCTTTGCCGGAAAAAATATTTTTCGTTTTCGCAGCTATCCTATTCCTTTCCGGCCAGCAAAAGCTTTCCGTACAGTAATGTCGAGTTTCGCGGGGCCTGATTTAAGGCATCTATATATTTAAGTTGCTAAGTCGACTTTTTGGGTAATCCGTGAGAGAAAACTACAGCATCGATTTACTTTATTTTGGTCTTAAACGAAAGATTGTAATCTGTAGATTTGCCAAATTTGGTTTTTTGTAACCGCAATTTCTATTAATGAGCGATAATTTATAATTAAAAAATTGATTTCTGCTCATGCTCAGTGGCATGTTTAAATCTGTGTTTAGGAACTCACTGTTTCCGCGCATGCTCAGTGACAGGTTTTAATGATAAACACTTTTATTTCGAGGCGTCTCTCTAGATCTCTCTCTGCCATTCTTATTTTTATGATAATCATGTTTGTGAAATATAAGATTGAGACTGATGGAAGTTGTTTATTTCGCGCTGTTTAATGAGCGATAATTTACAATTAAAAAAAATTGTTTTCTGCGCATGCTCAGTGACATTTTTAAATCTGGCTTTACATACTCCACTAAGCATGAGGCAGCTTAAACACATTAATTTGTTTCTGCGCATTATTATGATTATCAACATTTGGCAATGATGTGTTGAGTATAATTTGAGCATTAGTACATTTATTTACTATCTATCCGTCATGTTTTGACGGGTACAAACTAGTTTGTCTTTAATTACTTCTTAAAAATATTTAGCTATGTTTATC
>OU015493.1:210804703-210872203 GCA_907164885.2 Dolomedes plantarius
AGAAAACATAATCCGCACATTGACCAGCTGAATTTCTCTATAGAAGGAACGAGGGCAACACACACGTAGAGCTGACACAAGATTCGAGGACACATACCTTGCATTTTGGAGAATAGGCGCGCGACAAAACATACACCGGACGGACACTACATCGCAAGCACGAAAGAAGAGAAGAAGGCGCGCAACGAAACAAACGCATAATGGACACTACATGGCAAGGACGAAGACAGAGAGAAAAATAGCCCCGTCGAAAACTTTGCTATGGCTTAAATAAACTTCATAAGATCGTTGTCACATGACCCTTGCAAAATGCATTCATAGTCGGAGCAGATTTCTGGGCTCAATCCCGTGGCCTGTGGTATAATATTTGGCTCCCACGAGACTGGGATTTTAAAGGGATGATCTAGTAATTAACTACTATTTATTTTCGGTTACTCACAATAAAACGGACACGAAGTTAGTTTGCTTACGCCCAAGCAGTTTTAAAGGAAAATGAAAAGAATTTGGAAATTCGAAAAGATTTTTTGTTTTGTATGCCCTTACCATGTTTTTATTAACTCACTTTCTTGTTTGTGTATGTGTTTGTCCAGTACAAATCTTGCAATCGATTTTTAAGTAACTTCGCGACTAGCTAGACATTTGAAACTTTTAGAATAGATCAGAACACGATGGCAATGCATTAATTTAATATTTTTAGCCATCTTTAAGCAGGAATGGATTCATTTTCAGTCAATTTTGTTTTGGAGACTGGTGCAGCCATCTGCCGACCGGGACGGGAAAGAAAAGTTAAACGCAAGTTAACTTCCAATTAACTTCATTTTCTTTCAAGTTGAGGGGATAATTCATTAAAAATTTTTAAAAAGTATTTATTAATACATAGAATTGTCAAGTTTATATGATTCAACAGAAAATTGAAAAACATGGTATATAAAAAGTTCTTTTTATCTTGTAATTATTACAGTGTTAGTTAGGTTGCGGGATTCTATCAATTAAATTTAGCAGTCAAGTGATGCCATTCCTCAGAGGAATTCACCCTGCCATTTATCGACCGTCATCTGGCATTTAATGTGAATTTGATATTTTTCTATTTCTCTACCTTGGAACAAAAAGGGCCAATGTCCAAAACTTTGAAATTTGAGTGACAAATGTAAAATAAATCGAAATAAATATAATACTAGAATGAAAGCAAAATGTATGACTAAAACTGAAAAATAAAACTTGGAAAAATATTTATACACAAACCGGTAGTAAGATTTGTAAAATTGTAGAGTATAGCTCACTTCTACCCGCACTTGGGTGTGGCACTCTCAATGAATTTGATACAAACACAGTTTATACATGAAACAATGTTTATTGAATTCGTTGCACATATAGAATTTGCTTTTACAGCAATAAGCATACGTACTACTTGTACGGAATATATATATTAGCATTCAATAAAAATACACTTTGACTTACTCACAAACCAGCAGAGAGTCAAACCAGCAGTACTGCCACTTAAACTTTGGGCCCCCTAAGCACTAGCGCAGGATAACACCTGGAGCTGCTTACCTCGTAGCTCCCTTAACTCGCTTATCTATCAACTTTAACAACCTTTTCTTTCTAATCAAGCTGCATGGTATTTATACCATGCGGGTATGCTGAAATTAGCATATCTCAAGCAGCTTCTTTAATTTATTCACTCAAATGTTCGATTCTTGTGAATCGAATCTTATGTATATCTTACAAAATGTGAGTAAGATTTCTAAATTGAAACTGATATTCTCTGACTTTTGATTAAAATGGATATTGGCCCTTTTTGTTCCAAAGTGCAGATTTAATTCTGGGCTTTTAAGCCCCTGATTGGACGACTTTAACCCTTTGAGGGGCGCCGTTTGCACAGTGCAAACGCCTAAATCTAGTCTTTTCTTCACTTGCATTCAATGTATTCCAGCTAAATGAGCAGAAAAATGGTTAGTACTGCCATCTGTTAACAGTTTAAAGAAGTAAAAATATTTGCAATCTTTAATTGGAAAATTTTTCAAGATTATTTAGGTTAGAAAATTGAGAAAAAAAAATCTGCATCGTACCCCTGAAAGTGCTAAGCGTTAGATTTTTTATAAAATCTCAGTGTGCACCTAGACCTTTAGAAGAACCGGTATGCAAAATTTCGTCTTCCTAGACCTTATGGTTCGAAAGATACAAGGGTCAGTCAATGAGTCAGAGCGATTTGGCTTTTATATTTACAGAATTAAGGGAGACCCGAACCCCATTTTCCCCAAAAATCCTTTTTTAGTATCCTTTTTTTCAAAAAATCATTTTTTATTGTTTTTCAGAAAATGATAATGCACACATTTAAGAACCTGTGTACAAAATTTCAAGTCTTTTGGGACAAATGGAAGAGTTACTAATTAAACATTTTATGACTGCTCGCAAGGATTTAAATTTCCGATCTGTCATTTTTAAAGGGCCACATGTTGGGTTTACATTTAGTTTCATGCAAGAACTAACCTTTGACACAATTAATAATATTCCACTTAAAACAAAAAAAATCACAGAAGAAGACCTTGATAACTTGAGTAAATTACTTTTAACAGTAACTGTTTATAAACCATTGCATTTCAATGTTTTGGTTTAGCTTATGTTTTGATGATCATTTGCACATTGAGTGTTTTGGAAAAAATTTTATGTTTACGATAAAGAATGGATATGGAGGAAAATGAAGGTGTTGCTTATGGTGCAGGTGTGTTTTAAGATAAAATAAATAGTAAAATGTATTTTTTTAGTTGTTTAAAATAAAATTATGAAGCCTTTTTTTAAAATTCTAGTAAATTGTCCAATTTCTTTCACATATGGAACTGCCTGTATATATATTTTTTTAATATTTAATTTAATATATTCTTGCTATCATAAGAACCTTCAAACATAATAAATTACTAAAAAAATTTTTGATAAAAAGTAAGTTATTTTTCTTTAATTTCTTTTGTGTTTTATACTTTAAATGCATTTTTCTCAAAATCATGTTTTTGCAATTTTGTGTGAATTCGAAGTAGTACTAAGGCTTTGAGAAATATGCACTTACAGTTATAATTTTTATATTTTTTTTAATCTTAATTAAATGTTTAAGAAACGTAGGGAGATTTTTTTGTATAAATGTTTAAAAAAAATTTTTTTAATTTATAAACATGAAAAAGCAGAATTTTTTTTGTCAAAAATTACCATATAATGAGTAAAATTTTTTTTTTTAAATTAAGAAATTATTTTTAAAAATCGTCCGTAGGTTTGTAGGACTACTATGACGTTATTATAAAAATTTAAATTATAGAAAAAAATCGAAAATTGATAAAGGAGTAGTGTTTTTAAAAAGTATGTAAATCGTGTAAAAAAAGCATAGAAATTTCAATATAAAATAAACTTCTATATAAAAAATTGATTTTTTTATTGATTCTTGCTTATAAATATATGCTTAAATATTATAAATATAAATGGTTGCTTTAAACTCAATAATATAAATTTTAGCTTTTTTTCTTACGGGTCTCCCTTAAAACGGAAAAATGCAATACATTACAACGGTTTTGAAATAAAAATTTCTTTTTTTTCTTTTTTTTTTCTGGCTAGCTCCATCTTGGGCCGATTTTAATGAAACTCTGTATGTATATGTCTCTGGAGCAGCACTTCCATTTAAAACCGGAATGCATTTCCGGTTTAAAATGCATTTCCGGTTGAAATAAAATGTTAAATACGAGTTTTATTTTATTGGGGGGGGGGCTGCTAAGCCCCTTATAAAACAACTTTAAATTCGAGTTTTTAAAACTAATTTCTCGGCGAGTCCCTAGAACCTAAATGGAAAACCACCCTACAAAGTTTCACCTTCCTAAGACTTATCGTTCCAGACATACGATGAGTGGTATTTGCCTTTTATGTATAGAGAGATAAATTTTTGCATAAGTATCCACGATATCGTCGGTCTCAAGATTTTCCTGCCATGACCACCGGCCATCGCTAAAGTGCTGACCATGAGCCGTTTCATCGACATCTCCAATCAAAGACAACTCCTTCGTTTATATTTCTACTAGCTGAAAACCCGCACTTCGCTACGGAGTACATTCAAATTAAATACAACGGTCAGTGTATGCAATTAATGCCAATATATATATATATGTATATTTATAATAAATACGACGATCAATATATGCAATTGATGTAGAAAAAAATATAAATATTTATGAAAAAATCGTACGGGATATTTTTATAGACAAAATAATGTCCATCGTCTGCCGCATTAGCGAGAAAAAAAATATTTTTTTTGTCTATTTCGTTGTTATGTGACAATAAATATATTTAAAGTACCAGAAAAAGAAATCACGTGATCAGCGTTTAATAAATTAAATTCTGAAAATTAATCTTTAAAAATTCACCAAAAAAATAAGAAAATGGAGGTAAGGATTCGAAAAAGATTTCATTTTAAAGGAATTTTTAGGATCTTTCTTTTGATATAAATTTTATAACCCTCAAATTATTATTTTAAATGCAAACTTTAAAAAAGTTACTAAAACAGCTTAAAAATTTAATTTGGAAAAATCTAAGAAGAATTTTTGAAAAATCTCTCTTAGTGCACCCCTGCACTATAAGAAGAATTGCCATGCAAAATTTCAGCCCTTTTCGTCCAGCGGTTTGGTCTGTGCGTTGTATGTCAGTCAGTCAGTCAGTTACGGAACTGTTTTATATATATAGACTAGCGGAGTTTCTTGGGGACTCAGAACTCCTAAGTCGGGGAAGTAAGGCATATTTTCATACTTTTTGACTCTTTGTAACTATTGCAATTTACTCCCAATTTTTCCAAATTTTATGTTTATGATAAAATGATATATTTATTTTAATAAACAAATTTTCAACTCTCAAAATAATTTTAAATAATTTTTTTTTTAATGCTTTAGATATACCTTCTTTTTTAAGCATTTTTATTGTATACTGGCTTGCGTGGAGAACTATGAAATTAATTTTACGCTTAAATGTATAATTCCTGCTTTATATTTAAAATAAATAATTCAAAATACAGTTGAACATAAAACATTAAACATTAAAATATTTTTTTAATTTTTTTTTTTAAACTCCTCAAAATATACTTAAAATTTCCGTAAATTTTTGCATTAATTTACCCTTGAACAAATAACAAAAATGGGCAGTGATTGCAATAATTCTAGTTCAGACGCAATAAAATAACATGATTATGCAGTGATAAAAATTTCAAGGAATTATGTTTCATAGTTTTTTAGATATCAGGTGCGGAATGATGCAAAATTACTTTTCGAGAAAAATGAGTTTAAAATTTTTCTTACCTACCATAAACTTGATCAGTAATTAAATATTTAGAATATCAATATCTCCGGAACTAAGCGGAATATTTTAATGCGGTTTGCTTTATTTTGTTCAGAAATGACCAGGCTTCAACATATATTTTTTTTCAAAAAATCGAATGTTTTAAAGATTTAAGGGTAGTGAGTCCCCTTAACGTGTCATATCATGTGATCACTTATTGTATCGGGGAAGTTATATCTTCTGTTTCACTTATATTTCAGTATAAAGGGGAATTGTCAATCTAAAGCACGCATTTGGCCTCCACAGCTCGCACAAACACAAATGACGACATTAGCCATATTTTGAATGACCCAATCGCCCGTCGTGGCTGGCCTGGAAAACAGCTCTTGTTGAAATGGACGACTTTCCCGAACGGGGTTGTTTATATTATCGGAGACAGTACACCTTAAAAATGGTCAAAAAGTCGATTGTTTGATTTTTATATTAATTGAAACCGGAATTTATTGTGAAGAATGTGGTACCACTCTTTTTGTGATACTACAATGACATCGTGAGATATTAAAATAATTGGGAACGTCCAAACAGTGATTTTTATACAAAATTTTAACTTCAAATGCATTTATCTCACAAAATTATCTTCTGACTTTGCTCGCATGATACCTCAAAGCTGTTCAAGGTAAATGCTTGAAATTTTCTACACACATTAAAAGTAACCTTCTACATAAAATGAACTAAAAACATAGAATTGTCTCATGTAATAAAGAGTTTACACAAGATTTAATGAGAAAATATTGTAAATTTTTTTTTTAATTAATTGCTAAATTTATCTCTCTATTCTTAAAAAAACGTTACTGCCGCTGCTGTCAAAAGCTTGACACGCTATCTAATCTGAAACCGCTGGGGGTATGGGGTCGAGACCGATACCAATAGATGCAGGAAAATGTGGGGAACAAAGTAAAACATGTCTCATCTCCGTCGGACTGTAAGTTTTTTTTTTATTTTATGTTTTGTGGGAAAATATTGACTTTTTCATCTTCAGATTACGATAACTCGCCAAAAAATGATCGTAGAATTTTGATATTTTTACAATGTAAGACTACAGACATTTCTCTTTCAAACTAGATCTCATTTGTTTAAAAATATTTTAAAACAGACTAATATTTTCATAAAAAAATGAAACGCAGTTTTTCAAGAAATATTGACTTTTTCATCTTCAGATTACGATAACTCGCCAAACAATGATCGTAGCATTTTGATCTTTTTACAGTCTAAGACTACAGCCATTTCTCTTTCAAACTAGATCTCATTTGTTTAAAAATATTTTAAAACAGACAAATATTTTCATCAAAAAATGAAACGCAGTTTTTCAAGAAATATCGTCCCTTATGTGTATGTAATATCGATGCTCCTCGCGTTTTTATCTTACAAAGAAAATATTTACATCATTTGGAAGCTGAAAGCTTTCTTATTCGTATAAACCTCATTTCATGTCTTTATCTTAAATTTTCGATTTTCAATTGAATTTTAAAGCTGATAATTCAACAGTGATGAAACGCCCTTCGCATTAAGGGTGACGACAGTAAATGGATGAAAGCTGTTACATTGCCCGAGAATCACCCCTATGTATCTCGCTATTAGCCATAACAGAGGAGCGAGCCTAGAGGCGAAGCCCTTAGTTGTTAAAAAAAGTAGTTGTTCATATATTGTTCAATTTGTGTGCTTTTGAGAAGTGTTTGACAGCGGTGTATTTTGATGTTACCTAAACTCGATAAAAGCATAAAAATGATTTCTTTTAGGGTATGCACTCCTACGAATTACTACAGGTACAGTTGTAGTTGTTATTGAAGTGCTGGTTGACGAGAAAAATACCTCGTCACTTAAAGTACTTTGCCACTTACACCGATGTAAAAACAAAAATTAAAAAATTACTACAACTATAAGCTGAGTCTACAGTCAACATGAATTATCTAAATTATACTTACCGATTTTTTTTTGATAGTCCAATCATAACTTTTTGTTACCCAATGCCTCGTAACATCAAATAGGTAAGTGGGTTGGTTAAGAGGTTACCAATACTTTTTCTTCACTAGGCCAAATGAGACCAGGGCCTACAGTTTAGAGCCGATTCCGAACGGGTACACACATCCATGCCAACAGTGGGACTCGATCCCCCAGATTCTAAAGTCCAATGCCAGCGCCCTGGACATTGGGCCATCGTCCGGAAGAAGTTTCAGGAGAAATTATGTTAAAATGTAAAATATAATTTCATAATTTAGGAATCGTCCTGACTCGGCTTTTTGGCGCTGTAGAAACAAAATTTTGATTATATAGATTAAAGGAAGGAATTCTAATATTACGACAGAAGTGTAGAGTCGATACTTTGGCAGAAAATAGCGTTATAAATTTGTACGGATATCTCGGACCTTTTATGGAGCACCTTCAATATTAGGGATTTCGAACCTTCCATAAATTTAAATTCATTTCTCGGTGTCTGATACAAACAATGATAGTATCCTTAATATTTCTCGTCAATCTCTCCAGCTCAGATCTGTCAGCGTTTCATTCCTATAATATGACTTGAAAAAGGACGTCTATGTATAATCTCCCTTTCTGGTATGTGCGCCATAAAATTTGCCCTAACACTCCAGCTAGAAACATTTCCACCGAGAAATATTGTCCGGAAAGTTTTTGAATAAATTCGAAAAAAAAAAATCAGACTGTGTTATCATTGTATATCCAGCCGTATTTACGGCAGGGAATCTGTTACGCATACCTACTTTTAAGTTATCTATTTACGGTGACTGTTACGCATTTCATATGCGGTTGAGAATTTGGGTCATATATCAGAACAAACTGGGAAAGTTATTTAAGGTGTATCATACAAAATACTCAAATATGTTCCACTCCGGGAATTTAATTTGGAAAAATACATGCTTTAATGATTTCTTCTCGATATTTCGCTCGGCTTACCTTGAACAACATAACAAAGTATACTGAGAATTGTTTTGAATAATTGTTTTGTAGCTTTAAGTTTAATATAGTATATTAAAGTTAGAATTATAAAACCCTACAATAGCATCTATTTTTTTTCTATTTCAGCCGAATTTCAAGCAATAATACAAGACTTTATCTGAAGAAGAAAATACAAAACGAATTGTTGGAAAGGGATAAAATTAGAAAAACTCAATTAAGCACAAATAGGAAAAAAAGTTCTGTCAGAAGGCCCAATCGAAACTTTTTTTACATAAATAAAGACAAATGTTAAATTTGAAATTAAATATGAAATCAATGCTTATAAAAGTATAGGCGAAAACATAATTGAAAAGCTTCGAACGGTTGGTATACAGTAAAAATATATGGTAAAAATATATCTTTAAAAATATTTTAAATTATCGGGCATGTAGAGCTTAGGGGTAACCACCAAGCAAAATTTCAGCATCCTAAGACTTTTTCTTCGAAAGATTTGCGTATTTTTTAACATACTCATTTTGAATATCTTTCGTGTATTTCTGTTTTGTCATTAGTGCGCAGTTTTTAATTAGAGCTAAAAATATTTCGAATCGAAATCTTGTTCTTTATCTCCCGCTTTTTCCTCACATTTGTATTTTTTTTAACATACTATTGCTCGAAATGTTGTTTATAACATCCGGGCACCGAAATCTTTTATAAAACTTTGACGAAGAGCTCAACTTTTATAAAAGTTATCTTTTATCATAGTTGAGGTATTACACTGCCATATTTCTCGTCAAACTTCTTTTATAAAATATCTTTGTCATATAACTTTCATAACCTAAAAAAATAAAGAAAATGTTCAAAACGAAACTTAAAACAGGAAGCTCAGATGGCGAAAAGCAATGAATGGCAAAAACAATACTATCAATAAGGAAAGGGGCGCATAATTGGCGCTTTATTGCCGTTTTTTCGCCAAACCACAAAGTTTCAGCTATAATATGTATGTACCAAATATAGTGTGGATGACATCACTCTTATTACTGTTCACAATTCTGATATCTACACTTAATCATATCATATAATAAATTGTTGGGAAAATTTCTTCACTTTATCAATCTATCAAAGAAAGAGTGATAAAATTGAGTAAAAATTCCGGAATTACTGAGAACAGTGTAGAAAATTAACTATTACTGGCTGTCGGTTGCTATGCCGGAGACGGTTAAGCCTAACATCACGATCATTTATGCTCTCTCTTTCATGCCTCTCTCTTAATGAATTATGTCTTCGTCGCTATCTTTGAGACTGTTTCCAATTTGCACTTGACCGTGCAGCTCGCTTTCGAGCATTCCAAATTCCAGTGCGTAAATTCATGTTGACATGCGGTTGCAAATTGCGGACAGCCGCTAATATTTACATCTTGTATTTGCAACCGTTGCCATTCGGAGTGTAGAAATATCGTCGATTTTTGTGCCGCATACCTACGCTTTTATATATATATATAGATTATATAAAAAAGAGTTTCTGTAATAAAAAAAAATGATTTGAAGACAGAATTGGATATTTTTTCACTTGTCAAATGGATTCATATTTTTGAAAAATGAATGGAAAAAAAATGGATCATTTCTCTCATTGATTAATTAGGATAATGTCTGTGTATTGATTTAGATTACAAAATAAATGGTTCAAATTTATTCAATTTTCTCTATAGCTCGCGAACCCGGGGGAAACCACACTTTGACAATCGCTGGTTTAGTGTATCGTTAGATTTGTCAAGAAATTCATTTATTTCACATTTCCATAAAATCATTCACGGTGACGATCCATTTTTCTCTTAATATATTAATCCAGAGGATTTTTCGCGACTTAAGAGCAGCATAATTTTTCAATATCTAAATAATAACTATGTTCTTTCTTCTGCTTTCAACTCGAGCAGCGACTTTTCCTAAACGTTTTAAAGTAACACATTAATTTCTCATTTTCCCGCTGGAAGTCATCATTTTCCTCTCATGAAAATGAACTTATAAAAGATCTGTATTTTGCGAGGTCTTTAAAAAGCTTCGTTCGTTTGGAAAAAAAAAATTCCCTTTAACGTTATTAAAACGCGTATTTTGAATCATTCTCAAATTTTCTCCTTATTTTTTCTATTTCGAAATCAACTTTGCGAAGATTATAATAATTTAAGTACGGAAGAAATTTTATTAATACGCGCGTAAAAAAAACCCTGCTTCATAAAGAAGCCTCTGTTTCCATTTTTTTTCCCACCTCATTTTCGACTTCATATTTTCTAAAGATACTGCATTCACGCACGAATCTGAAAGAATTTTGCTCTACAAATCTTCTTTTATTATTAGATAAAGGGAGTTCGTACGCCGCGTTATTTTTAAAACTTAAAGCAATTGGAGAAACTTCCTTTATCTTCTTTTACGAAACTCGGCGGTTTTTGTCAGAGGCAAATTGTGTAGTGAAACTGCGTCGCAGCCTTCCTATTAAATAAGATTTAATATTTCGTCTAAAAAAACAGTCCCGAAGCCGTGCATATTTTTAAATTGTGGTACAATATGTTAAAGACAAAAGTTTGAAGTCTGTTTAAAAGAACTTAAAAAAAATATTCTAGATATTACGAATATAAAAAACGATGCATATAAATTTATAAAGATATATATATATATATATATATATATATATATATATATATATATATATATATATACATATATATATATATATATATATATATATATATATATACTAGCATTATTGCCTGGCGTTGCCCGGGTAGGTATATAGATATAACATTTTTCATGCATTCCATCAAAAAAATACTGGGCTGCACCCCCAGCTCTTCATGTTCATCTGGCCAGACAGAATGCGCTTAGCGCGTTTCTAATGAAATGATATACAAACAATAAGAACGAAAGAAACTTTGAGCCTGCGGATCTTCGTCTGATTATACGTCTTATTTTATTGAGAATTAATAACACAGTGTTGCGTGATTCGCATGTTTGGATTGAATAAGTTTACTGTTTAATTATATTTGTTACATACTGTTTAATTAAATTTAATTAGATTTGTTTGATTCACTGTTTAATTAGAAATAAGTTTTATTATTTACATTTGCCTTTATTATTTATTTTTCCCTTAAAAACGCAGTTTTTTCTTCATCACCCAAGAAACGCACTTTTTTCCACATCACCCAAGAGGTAAAGTGCAAGATGCGTTATTCCCGTCATTTAATCAAAGTAAGGCGGGATTCCGCATGAAGACTAGGCCCAAAGTTTCCTTCTTTATTATTGTTTGCATATCATTTCAGTAGAAACGCGCTAAGCGCATTCTGTCTGGCCAGATGAACATGAAGAGCGGGGAGTGCAGCCCAGTATTTTTTTGATGGAATGAATGAAAAATTTTATATCTATATATCTACCCAGGCAACGCCGGGCAATCATTCTTTAAAAATAATTTCATTAATTTTCTTCTGCCTTAATATAACTAATGGAATAATAGTACGGAATGAAAGTTATGTGTCGTTATGTTTCTCTGTTTAAAGAGCTTTTCCACCCACTGATTAAAACCCCCAGAACTCTAAAAGATTTATCTTACATGATTTCACGGAATAAGAAATTCAAATTCATATCGTATGTTAACTCTGTTTCGCGAACTTAGGGGAAAAAACTTGTAGAACTCTTAATCTTCTTCCCATTTTATGATCCTCAAACAATTAATATATTTAGATCAACAGAAGGCTTCCAAAAACTGGCCATGAGATAAATTTAATTTTTCTCTTTTTTTCTTCCTTTTTTTCACAAACTTTATTAAGTTCTATTAGTTTGAACGCCATTGTCTAAAATTGTCAAAAGCAGCGGTTCTCAACATTTTTAGACCCACAAATCCACTAAACGTAAGAAAAATAAAAAAATCACCCGCCGTCACCCCCAGACCAACCCTCAGACCACCCCCAGATCTCCCCTCAGAGCAACCCTCTTCTCCCCGCGCATCGAATTTAACGGATAACGCATCTGGTTGTGATGAAGGGGCTGTATCCACATTTAAGTGGTACATTAAAATACGATAAAAGTTAAAATTTAACCACTAGACTAATTTAGATGGAAGTATTTAAAGAATTTTATTCAAATTAGTAGATTTTATGGATATTAAACATACAAATTAATTGCCATATATTTACCGTTGTATTTTATTTGAATCTACTCCGTAGCTAAGCACAGGTATTCAGCTAGTATACATATATATATATATATATATATATATATATATATATATATATATGCATGTATATATACATATATAAATATATATATATATATATATATATATATATATATATATATGCATGTATATATACATATATATATATATATATACATACACACACACACACACACACACACATATATATATATATATATATATATATATATATATATATATATATATATATATATATATATATATATATATATATATATATATATATATATATATATATGTATATATATATATATATGTTAGCTCTTCTTTTGCTAACAAGGCAAGCTTCTGGTTACTTAATAACGGAAGATCAACATGACATTATACTTAAAACGATAACAACAGTTTTATTTGAGGAATATAGAAAACACTTAGCGGCTGGCCGTCAACGTGCGACCGCCATCCTTTACACATCGCTCTCTCTCTGTTAAAATATTGCAGTGCGCATGCGCTCACATTCTTCGTGCGGTCTGTTACATGCTGCCATCTATTAACATAGAAAATTGCTTACATTCGGGCATCCTGACAGAGAATTGCCCTCAATTCGTACTTATAACACTACTAAAAATACAACTTAAACATTTAGAAATAAAAACAATGTGCAAGAAAACGAAAATAATATATAGTATTCAAAGTCTTTTGGATAATGTCCTAATTGAGTCCTTCTTAGAGTTCAAGAGTTCTTGGGTAAAATTTAAAAAAGAATAAAAAAAACTATATTACCTGATCTTCGGAGGTTGTTACCTGGTGATGATTTGAACTAAATTAAGGTGGTTCAGGAGGTTCTGCACTGGGAGCCTCGTTGTCTGAATCGTCATCGTCATCGTCTTCATATCGAGGTTTAGGCCATGGCTTGAGTTGACTGACGTGAGCTGTGGTGGTGTAAAATCGTCCTTTCTGATTTTCCTCCAGCTGAGTAACTCTGTATGTGTCATTCGGCAGTGTTTCTGTAATTATCAGTGGTCCTCTATATTTCGCTTGCGTCTTCGTAGGTTCTCCTGTTGGTTTTGGTGGTCGTCTGACAACTACTATTTCTCCTGGTTCGTATGTTATAGTTCGACACCTTTTCTTGTCATAATCTTCCTTCATTTTTTGTTGCTTCTTTTCAATCTCTTTACGTGTTTTCTCTTGAATTTCTTTCGGGTCTTCCCATTTTTCTGCGTCTGCGTCTGCTACTTTCCTGAGGATACCATCATTGAATCTGGGCAAGTAACCATGTAGCATCTCGAAGGGAGTTTTATCTGTTGTTTTGTTAACTACGTTGTCTAAATTTCTTTCAGTTTCTTTAATTCGTAAGTCCCAGTCTTTATGACGTTGGTCCTTCATGGATGTCGTTATTGTTGATAAGATGGTTCTATTAACTCGCTCTACCATACAATTGCCTTGTGGATGTTGCGTAGAATTTAAGGTATGATGAATTCCGTTTTCTTGGCAGTATTGTTCGAACTGACGAGAGGTGAAGCAAGTGCCTCGGTCGCTGACAATTCTGTCTGGTAATCCAAATTCTTCAACAAAAGTTTTGAGAGCTTTTAAGACATGTAGCGATGAAGTATTCTTGACTGGAAAAAGTCGTGTGAATCTGGTGAAGTTATCAATTATTACTAGTAAGTCTTGATTTCTTCGAGAACTTTTCACAAATGGACCCAGATGATCCATGTGTATAAGATAGAATGGTCGTTTTCCTGGCTTAATGGGGTGCAAATAGCCTTGTTGTTTTCCTCCTGGTACTTTGTTCATCAGGCATTCAAAGCACATAGATATATGTCTTCGTAAGTAACGCTTCATATAAGGGAACCAATATAATTCTTTAATTTTGTTGGCAGTTCTGTCGACTGAAAAGTGTCCCATCAGATCATGGAACTTCACTGCGGTACTTTTCCTCATGCTTTTGGGGATTACGTAAAGTAGCTTTTCTTTTCCCTTCTCTTTAACTTTTCTATACAGCTTATTTCCTTTAAAAACATAATTGCATATTTTCTGTTTGTCGTCAGTTGTCCTTTCATACTCATCTTTTCGAAAAATGTCTATTAATTTCCTTAACTCTGGATCTGCATGTTGAATTATTAAAACTTGTTCTTCTTCACTAAGTGTAAGACAAACTTCTAGATTTCGTTCTATTATGCTTGTCATAGTATCTTCTGCCTCTAAAACTGGAGCTCTGCTCATCGCATCGACGTGACTCATCTTCGTACCCGGTCTATGCTTTACCTCTATATCAAATTCCTGAATCAAATCATACCATCGAGCTATCTGGGGATTCGTCGTTTTCTTCGAATTCATGTAGATCAATGCTTGGCAGTCAGTAACAATTGTAAACTTAATTCCAAGGAGATACTGTCTTAATCTGTCAAGTGTCCATACAATGGCCATTAATTCTAGCTTACTTGAGTGGTAATTCTTTTCTACATCAGTTGTCTTCTTACTTACGCAATACACCAAATGCCATTTTCCATCGTCTCCACGTTGAAGTAGCATTCCGCTTAATCCATCTGAACTCGCATCTGTGTGTACTTCCGTCTCTAATGTGGGGTTATAGTGAGCTAAAACTGGTTGATTACTAAGAATTTCTTTCAAAGCTTTAAAAGCATTCTTCTGTTCTTCTTTCCACTCAAAATCTTTATTTTTCTTAGTTAATCTACTCAATGGTTCGGCCTTCTCCGCGTATTTAGAAACAAAACGCCTAAAAAAACCTGTAAGTCCTAGAAATCTTTTTACTTCATAAATATTCTTAGGTTCAACGTATTCTTCAATAGCTTTTATTTTCCTTAAACCTGGCTTTAAACCATCGGCATTTATTACAAAACCCAAAAATTGTACTTCCTTTTTACCAAATTCGCACTTAGCAAGTTTAAGAGTAAGTTTCGCTAATCGTAGACGTTCCAAAACTAATACCAATCTTTCAAGCATGTCCTCCCAAGAGAAAGCAGGTATGAGGATATCATCTAAGTAACAAACAGCTTTAGTAAGAAATAACGGTCCTAGTACTTGATACATTAATCTTTGAAACTCTGAGGGAGCATTAACCAATCCAAAAATCATTCTCTCGAATTGTCCGGTTTCGTCAGGTGTAATACAGGCTGTTTTTTTCTTCGCTTCCTCCGACAATGGAATCTGCAAGTAACCGTGAGCTAAATCCAAGGTGGTAAATAATTTAGCACCGCTCAAACTTTCCAATAAATCATCTATTTTTGGCAGGGGGAATTTATCCTTTACCGTTTGATTATTAAGACGACGAAAATCAATAACTAATCTGTGTTCACCTGTTTTCTTTTTCACTAACAAAACTGGACTTGCGTATGGTGACCGTGTTTCCGAAACAATTTTGCTATCTTTCCATTCTTTCACAATTTGTTTGATAATATTACGCTCAGAAGCATTCGTCTTATACGGTCGGGAACATACCGGCTTACTACCGTCTATCTCTTTAATATCCATGAAAGTTAAATCTGTGCATCCTAATTCATTTAAATCAAATGCAAAACAGTCTCTATATTCATTCAACAAACGAACTATATCTTGCTTTCGGTCTTCAAGTAACGTCTCGTCAAATTTAATTTGTTCTAAAGTTATAGATTCTCGTTCTACGTTAGTACTCATGTCTAGAGGTTCTAATGATTGTGCTTCATTAACAAAATTTATATTGTCCTTATACGACTTTAAATTGACATCGTCCACTAATTCCGCTTTACCAACATTTTGATTTCTATTCAATATAATATTACTATCTCTGGTATTAATAACTGGTACAATTGTTTCCCCTTCCTTGACTTCCAATAATGAGTCTAAATTTTCACCTTCTCCCCTAATCATAATTAAACCATCATTTAAATCTTCAGTCTTCGCTTTGACAAAATTTATACTATTCTTCACAATTTGTACTGTTTCAGTTACTTTCAATTTAACCGTTGGGTTTTCCTCAATAAATTCTAAATTAACGAATGGGTAATCTTTCGCATATCCGATATGTAAGTTTCCTCCAACCCTAGCATATGCTATGTACGGTAAATCGAGTAATGTTCTTCCAACTAATAAATCAACTGGTTGTGTATTGTCTGACACGATCAAAATAGTAACGTCCTTAGCCAAAACATCGTCTATCTCTATATCTGTAACTGTAACACCTAGACTTTGCGAAACTGGATTAATTTGGTTTCCAAACGAATAAAGATCCTTTTTACATGGAGTAATATTTAATCCTAACTTTTTAGCAATTGACATTTTCATCAGACAACTGCTACTTCCCGTGTCAAGTAAAATACTAATGCTTTGATTGTTTATCTTTGCTTGGCGTAGATATTTGTCTGGCGCCGTCATTTCACGATTCCCATAAACATTCAGAATTTCGCTCCGCGCTTCATTCGTTTTTCTGCAAAACCTAGCAATGTGATTTCTCCCTCCACAAACAAAACATAGTCTATCATCGCGTATCGAAGAACTAAATACTTTATGAGTTGCGGTTTCTTTTTCATTTATTTTACTTCTGCTGACGTTCGCGTTTTTGTTCTCAAACTTGCTCGAATCGAACCTTTTCGTATTACGATTACTCATCCTGTAATTTGAATGCGGGTAGTATTTAAAATCATCACGATAGTTAGTATGCTTCGTATTTCTGCTTTCGCTATTAGTTTTAATTCCTGATCGAACGTTTTCATAATCGTCCAGCACTTGGGCTAAATCATTCGCTTTAACAAACTTTGGCCAAGAATCAATGAAATGTTCACGCATCGTATTTGGGACTCGCTTTTTTAATTGATCTGTAATCATAAGTTCTTTTAGGGATTCAAAGTCATTTATATTTAATCCTGTTAACCACTCATTAAAATAGGTACGTAATTCGAATACAAAATCCGTCCACGTTCCGTTTACATCTTTAACACGGTTGACAAATTTCTGTCTAAAACTTTCGGGACTTAGTTTATATCTGTCTAACAATAAATTCTTCACAAATATATATTCATTAGTTTCCTGTTCCGATTCTCTCGCAATTAGCTGAGTAATTTCAAGAGGTAATAGCCCTAATAAGTGTGTTACATAGTCACTCTCCATAAGTCCTACTCGTTTAGCTTGCCTTTCAAATAATACCAAAAATGAAGCTATATCTTCGTCTTTTAAGTCAAATTTCTGCATTAAATTCCTCAAATCTATAGTGTTTTTCTTTACTTCTGGTACAATAACATTACTTTCAGCCTGAGAAATTGTCTTATTCTGATTCTGGATTTTTAATTTTTCCAATTCAAAAGCATATTGTTGTTCAATTTTATGTAATTCCTGTTCATCTATCTTATTCTGATTTTCAATTTTTAGTTTCTCTACTTGCAAAGCTCGCTCAAATTCAAATTATTGTGTTTCCTGTTTCACTCTTTCGTCAACTAATCCTGCTAACACTTCTTTAACAAACGGTTCATCATAGTTTTTACTTTTGGTTATAATATCCTTCAAAATAACTATCGTACTAATTTCAGGGACACTCTCGCCCAACTCAATCGCTAACTGAACTAAATCACACTTTTTATATCTACCTAAGTACGCCATTTTTAAGTAAAACAAAAATTCAAATATTCAAGATTACCTTGTACGTTGCCGTTGTCAGGAAGTTCCTCTATCCCTCTTCTGATAATTGTTAGCTCTTCTTTTGCTAACAAGGCAAGCTTCTGGTTACTTAATAACGGAAGATCAACATGACATTATACTTAAAACGATAACAACAGTTTTATTTGAGGAATATAGAAAACACTTAGCGGCTGGCCGTCAACGTGCGACCGCCATCCTTTACACATCGCTCTCTCTCTGTTAAAATATTGCAGTGCGCATGCGCTCACATTCTTCGTGCGGTCTGTTACATGCTGCCATCTATTAACATAGAAAATTGCTTACATATATATATATATATATATATATATATACAGAAAAAAAAAAACCATATTTCGTCTTAAAACTGACTGTTAAACATCCGACTAACTGTTATTCTATAAGTACTCAGCATTACCGTAACCACAACACCTGAAACATTTTAAGTCCAGCGAAAATCGATCGATGCAGTTCATATTCAGAAACACTCTTTGAAATATTCAGTGTTAAAATTTTCCTTATCCCAAAAGAAAAAAAAATACCACCCTTTCATTCAAATACATAAACTCGGAGAAAACGCCTCAATATTCAATTTAAATCCTGGGTGTTTTCTTGGAACAGAAGAAAAGATTCTTCCCCCCCCCCTCTTTGAATTTTCTTTCTAACTGATGAAAAGATATACACGCTGAAAACCTATCTAAAGATAAAACCCATGTTTTAAAGTTTTTGTGCTTCACATCGTGTATGCTGTAAAATTTCAAATGGGATTTCTGTTTTGCTTTAGCCATTTTTTTCTATCCGGTTGTCCTTTCTCCAACTTCGTCTCTCAAAAATGCATCTAAAATCTTGGGAGTAGCTAATCAATTAGTTTTCACACGCACAAAAATATACAGTCATACTTCGGTACTTGTCGAATTCGTAACTCGTCGCATTTCGACGGGTGAAAAATTGCTTTGTTACTCGACGTTTGCTCGATACTTGTCGCAGTTTGACGCGAAGAATGTGCTTCAGAACTCGAAATGTTTTCTAAAAGGGGTTGAATTAAAATTATTTTTTGAATGGTACCACCAAATATGTTTTTTTTCTGTATATATATATATATATATATATATATATATATATATATATATATACAGTATGCCCACTAAAGTCCCTTCCCACCCTCTTAACTTCGGAACGGCTGCTGCTATATTCATAAAAGTGGTGTCTAGGTATAGTAAAGCAGCTATGCGCTACTGAATGAAACCACCTACCGCGCCACCTGGTGGAAAACTGCGGAGTTAGCATTCCTATCTCGAAAACGGAACGAGATAGGGAAAAAAAGGGATTTACAAAGTTGTATAAAATCATCGATTTAGTACGAAAAGATACCTTGTGGTTCTTCTCATTATCGTATTAATGAGAAGACTGCAACGGTTAAAACGAGCATTTGTTTTTTCGTGATTTCCTACACTGTGACGTGACAAAAAGATCTGAGAAAGAAAACAACAACTAAATTTAACAATATACCTTTATTTGAGATGTTCAAACTTCTCACCGTCAGCTGCAATACACATTTGGATCCTCGTTTGAATCTCACGTTGCACATGTTGGAGCATAGAGCGTAACACGTTGGCACAAGCGTCCGTAATGCGTCGTTTAAGGTCCTGCAATGTTTGTGGAGGGGTCGCATACACCTTCTGTTTCAGGTATCCCCACAGGAAAAAGTCCAGTGGAATCAGATCAGGCGAACGTGGAGGCCACTCTTCGAAACTGCCATACCCAATTATTTGGTCCCCGAATTCCTTGACGAGTTGTCGCTTCACTGGAGATCTCAGCTTTGGAATACTCAGCCACGACCACGAGCATCAACATACTACAACCCCAAGAAGATGTCTGTTTTATAGCTGTCTCATGTGAACAGGCGTGACGTTTCTTACGTATTTGCATACTGCTAAAACTTCGAACACCAAGCGCAAGTTGCGTTGAGTTGATGCGACACGATTTTACACGATCTACGTATTGTCTACTCTGTTTATAAAGACAATCAGTACAAGGATGAAACCCTCGAGGTTTGAATCGCGGTCAGTTTGATTGGGGATCAAACGCGATATACCACTGTGCACATTGCGGTGTCGTGTTTTGCCCGAAAAATAATCATTTCTCCTTTCGTTCAAGTTTCGTGACGTCACAGGGCAGGAAATCACGAAAAAACAAATGCGCGTTTTAACCGTTCTATTCTTTACATTAATGTTCACAAGGTATCTTTTCGTACTAAATCGATGATTTTCTACAACTTTGTAAATCACCTTTTTACCCTATCTCGTTCCGTTTTCGAGATAGGAATGCTAACTCCGCGGTTTTCCACCAGGTGGCGAGGTAGGTGGTTTCATTCAGTAGCGCATGGCTACTTTACTATACCTAGACACCACTTTTATGAATATAGCAGCAGCCGTTCCGAAGTT
Source organism: Dolomedes plantarius (assembly GCA_907164885.2). Lineage (NCBI taxonomy): Eukaryota > Metazoa > Arthropoda > Arachnida > Araneae > Dolomedidae > Dolomedes > Dolomedes plantarius. The sequence continues at coordinate 210,825,229 of OU015493.1, forward strand.
AAGAGGGTGGGAAAGGACTTTAGTGGGCATACTGTATATATATATAGATATATATAAACAGAAAAAATCATATTTCGTCTTAAAACTGACTGTTAAACATCCAAATGTATCTTATAAGTGTTCAGCATTACCGTAACCGCAACTCCTGAAAAATTTTAAGTCCAGTGAAAATCGATCGATGCAGTTCATATTCAGAAACACATTTCAGAAACGCATAACTATTACAAAATTTTATTGAATGGTATCACCCTGAGAAAACTCTTGGAAACCGAAATGTGGACTTGTTTTATAGATCAAACAATGTCTCACTTCAGAAACATTTTGAAACATAGGCAGACGCAAGTTTCTCTCTCGATAGATTTGTAGTGAAAATCCCTAAATCTGAGTCTGCGGCAAGGATCGGCGGTGTTAAGAGACAGAAAAGAGAGAAAATCCCCGTGCAAGCACCTGACATTTTATTAGAAGGAGACTCCCCATCCAAGCAGTAACCCCTCTCCCCCACCACTTCGCCATTATCCATCAACAACTTTCGGTGCAGGTTGAGTGAAAATAAATTTTATTTTATTTCATATAATTATCGTTTTAAATTATGTCTGTCTAGTTTAAAGATTTTCTATAAAAAATAACCCCATTTATTTATGAACTGCCCAGTAAAATGAGTAATGTCATATATATATATATATATATATATATATATATATATATATATATATATATATACATATATATATATATATATGTGTGTGTGTGGGTGGGTGGGTGGGTGGGGATTACCGTGCGGTGACTGGCAGGGGTTGCCAGATCTCTTCTTTAGTTGAGCTGGAAGAGCGTAAACGAATTAGGCTCAGGAACCCACAATCGGCCCTCCTACACTCGGCTGGCCCTCCAGACGATACTGCAATATGTTTCATATATATCTATACAAAATGTTTCATATATATATATATACATAATGTTTCATATATATATATACAAAAACAAAATATACAAAAACAAAACAGCGAACAGCAAGACTGAAAAAGTACAAAATTATCTGAAAAGAAACAAATGTTTGGAACATACAGAGCTTCTTATCGCCTTAGCTCTAAAAATGGAAAATGAGTCAGTTCGTCTTTAATCTTCAGCGATCAAGCAATCGTCGTAGTAGACGGGAACTTTTCAAGTTGACAGGAATCCGAAATCTTAGGTAATGAATGCCTGTAGACCAAGAATCGCGGGACATTGGGCTCAAAACTAATGGATGCGATCGTAAGGTGATCTCGAAGTAGATGGATGACCCGCCAAAGCGATGGTGCCAAAGTATGGCGATTGAATGGCGATATACACAGGCTGTTCACACATTTTTTAGACGATGTATATTGTATTAACAAAACTAAATTACATAAAATTCTTGTGTTTTAAATGTTCAATTTGACATCCCTTATTTTGAACTATCTTTCGACACCGCAATTTCCAGGATAATAATGCATTTTGAAGTGTCAGAAGAGGTATTCCATCCCATTCCTCCTGAACAGCTTTTCCAGAGTCCTGTAAGGGTTTTCGGACGACGTTTGGATAATGCAGATTTTAAAAGTTCGAAAGCACAAAAATCCATAGGTGATAAATCGGGAGATTTAGTAGGGATATCGGTGAAGGGTATGGCCTTGATACCAGTTTTTTGTTCCATTTCTTTTAGGAAATTTACAGTGGATTTTGATGTGTGACTGCTAGCTTTGTCCTGATGAAGTTTCACAGATTGATGGCACTGTGGATAAAGCGATGGTATTTCATTCAGAAAAATTGGCGATAAAATATGTTCCTGATAGTATTTGGAGTCAATCGTGACATTTTTTCCACTCTCTTTATTTTTAAATTGCCATTATAAGAAAAACCAGCAACAATCATGAATCCCTCAAAAAAACTTTCTTTCGATTCTTTGAACCATGTACTTAAATTTTTTTTCTCCCCTTTTATGATAATAAATGGCTCTTTTTTTGTTGCAATCATTTAAATACACCCATGATTCATCTATTTTGACAATTGTTTTCCATTTTTCTTTGGATAATTGTTTCTCATATAGAATTCTGCAGTGTGCCCTGCGTTCAGCGATATGATTAGGAAGAAGACGATGCACATTGCGTTTTTTCGCTTTCTTAAGATTTAAATCAACGTTTATCATTTTGTTTACAGTGGACACCGAGCATTTTAATGATTTTGCAACTGTCCTTAGACTAGAGGGATTTTCTTTTAACATTAAACAACGTACCTTTGCAATAGTCGAAGATATCCGTTTTTTCCTTGGATACTTGTTTGGAATTTTTGTCCCACTTGAGGCTCCAATTTCACGTTTTTTTCCTTTCTTGTTGACGATATTACCTATCGACGCTTTCGATGTCACAAAACCATGACTCTCACATCGTTTTTGGATAACGGAGTATGCATATTTCTCTTCGGAAAGAGCATAAATGTAGCCTTCGAACCACTGCTTTGTTAAAAACGCCATTTTGAATAAAAACAAAACTTTCAAGCCGTAGACGATAATTTTGACTTTTAAAAACATTGTGCAATTGCAATTATTTCTTTTGCAGCAAACGATTTTTTATTACCGCTTACCAAAATCGTCTAAAAAATGTGCGAACAGCCTCTGTATATACAAGTGTATCTTGAATAAAATTAAAATCTTGTGTTTCTTTTGTTTCACAAGTTTCAATACTAATTCTGTTATCAGACGCTTTCCTTTTTTATTTTTTTAAATCTTTATATCAATTCTTCATAACTTGACATGATCATTTTTAAATCACGTTGGAATGTTCGACATTGGAATCATTTGTAAGAAAATAATTTCCAAGTTTATTGGATAGTGGAACTACTCCTTCATAATCACTACTATAAACTAACGTAGAAAGATCTACATTCTCTAAAATACTCTCTGATAACATTGCACTCAATATTTTTTTTTCTTGGCAGATCTTTAAACCGCGTTAAAGTAAAGGAAAAACAGTACAGAAAATAATCGGCTCTTTTTCTCGTACAATGTAAAAGAAATAGTGCGAAATGAATCCGTGCATATAGAATATATATATATATATATATATATATATATATATATATATATATATATATATACAGTGGAATCCCGATCTACCGTTTTTCAAGGGACCGATTGAAATGAACGATAAATGCGGGAAAACGATAGACGCGATAACATAACAAAGCAATATGATTGTTGGGACTGGATAAAATGAACGACAAATACGGAAAAACGATGGATTCGAAAACGATCGATCGAGATTACACTGTATATATATATATAAGCAAGCCATAATTTTATCGTCTCACCCAAATGAATATATTCTACCTCAGTTGAGATGTGTATGTGCTGCTGTTTGCAAGTTTATTAAATGTTACTGTTCGTCAAAGAAATGTCATGGTGGCATTTGATATAATTTTAATTTTTGAAGTATTTGGTTTTAGAATTTTGGATTTTAGACGATGAGACATAAAAATCTCAATTGAAGTTTTCTCTTGACTGTTTTCTTTTAAATCGAAGCTATACAACTAAATCTAAATTCCATCTATTCCAGGATAAAAAAAAACTACTAAACGGTTTTCTAAGAACTTTAAAAAGATATTTAGATTAAAAAAGACGGTTACCATAAGAAAACTCATATTTCATTCTCTTCAGATAAAGGAAGCAACACAGCATTCCATTTATAAGCAAACTCAATTTTTTTTACGCTTCATTATTATAAACAGCTGACAAGTTCATTTGTACCATATTTTTATTAACTCGCTTTCTTGTTTGTTTGTTTGTTTGTTTGTGTATGTGTGTTTATTTGTGCAGTACAAATCTTGCAATCGATTTTTAACTAACTACCCGACTAGCTAGACATTTGAAACTTTTAGAACAGCTCAGAACACGATGATAATGCATTCTTTTAATACTTTTAGCCATCTTTAAGCAGATTTGAATTCATTATTACCACGCTTTTATTAAATCGATTTCTTGTTTGTCTAGTACAAATCTTGCAATCGATGGTTAACTAACTTTCCGACTAGCTAGATATTTGAAACTTTTAGAATAGCTCAGAACACGATGACAATGCATTCTTTTAATGCTTTTAGCCTTTTTCGTTAATTTTGTTTTGTAGAATGGTGCAGCCATCTATCGGCCGTGACGGGAACTAAAAGTTAAATGCAAGTTAACTTCAAATTCTCGAGCTAAACAATTGATTACGCATTTACAACCTCTTTATTGCGCATTTGATCATTTTATTTCAAGTTGATGGGATAATTCATCAAAAAAATTTTAAAAAGTATTTATTAATACATAGAATTCTCAAGTTTGTATGATTCATCAGAAAATTTAAAAACATGGTATATAAAAAGTTCTTTTTATTTTGTAATTATTGTCCTTTATGTTTATTGTCCTTTATGTCACCTATAACTTTATTAATGGTAAATTAACAATTTTATTGCGATTGCATCATAATTTGAACTCAGTACGATAAAAATTTCACCAGCTGCAGAAACGTAAACCACGCGTGCTTTTGTAAATCGGTAACCGTTTGTTTCTCGCCAAGGACGTTGTATAAAGGAAGTGCCTTGCCATTTATAAGCACACATTTAGCATTCAATTTATAAGGAAACATAAACTTTTGTTACCCTTCATTATTATAAGTATCTGACAAGTTAGTTTGTTCCTTTTTGTCACCTATAACTTTACGAATGTCAATTATACAATTTTATTGCGATGCATAAATCGCATCATAATTTGAACTGAGTACGATAAATTTTCCAACTAATTGTGCATTCACCACGGCTGACCGCTGTATTATGTCGAAACGGAGATAACTCGAAATCGATCACCAGATTTCAAAAAAAAAAAAAAATGATCACGCGCAAATAGAATAATAATTTCAAGAACCGAAAACATCTATTACTTTTTTAACGAAACACCGGCTGTACTCCATGAGCAAAAGATCATCTCTTTTTTGAATGCCAATTCAATATAAACTTCAAAACCCGCGTCATAAATCTTTATTACCGCTTGTTGAAAAGAAATCATGGATAATCGAAAGGAATTTACCGTGAAAGACATCCATTTGGTTAAGTGGAGAGATGGTTACAGTTTTTTTTATCCTCAAAGACCATTACGTTGATGTTGATATATCATTTTTATAACGAGCTGTAGCTTTCTAACGCGGTGTTTATGGGGGTTGCCATTCAGTTAGTCTATTCTCCTATTTTGAAAATAATATATGCTTTTTTAATGTACAAGGAATGTTCCTGTCTCTTTTTTGTACTATATGAACTTGTCATTTAAACACTATCAAAATTGTATTCCTAAAATGGTTTTTTTATTTTTATTAACGTGATGCACATAAAATTTCAAGTCACCGAAATACTTATTTAATTTAGAGAGTTATTTCGGTTTCATTTATTTTACATTCGATACAAAAAAAAATTAAGAGGGTCAAAAGTTAAAATTTTCAAACAATGAACACTTTGACTTTAACTTTAAGTAACGCTTATGCACTTGAAATTTTAATCATTAACTCATAGCAATAATTTTGGGAGAGAACATTCAATTTATTCCAATATTTAGGCGTTCAGACTCTTAGCATCGAAATGAGATGGAAAATCACTACGAACCATGTCCCTTGCCAAATTTTAAGTATTATATTTGTTACTGGAACACAATGAAAAAAATTATGTAAATTCTTCCGAAATTATATGACCGAAAGGATATTTCCAAAGGATCCAGACATTATACTATTAAAACGATATGCTATCTCTCTCTCTCTCTCTCTCTATATATATATATATATATATATATATATATATATATATATATATAATACTTTACATTGCCAGCAAGCATTTTCCTGCTTTTTCTTTATCTCATGAATATCAGCCCTACGATAAAGCCAACATTTGTTGCTCATCCACTATACTTTTTTATGCATGTATACTGCTTTCCAACCTGAGATTATAACTTTAATATTCGATACACTTTCAAAAAAAACCTTTATATAAAAACGGAATAAAAGCTGTTTTTATATCCTGTCTTGTTTTTCTCTGTCTGGGTGGAAATATTCGAAGCCTTTTTTCCATAACACCTACAGTTCACGTTCCTTACACACGGGATGAAATTTATACACCGAGGCGAGACAAAATCTACCGCGCTGTCGTATTTCATGGGATTTCCACAGAATAAACTTTACCGTGGCTCTCTCCATTTCTTGAAGGGGGGGGGGGGACAGAAATGTAATTTCTAAGTGGTTAAAATGGCGTTTACTTTTTTGGCATTAATTTTAAACATATCGGTACATGGTCAAGAAAATTTAACAATGTCTAAATTTTTTATATTCTTTACAATTACGACGTAACTTATATGACTGGAGATTAGCATCCGCAAAATCTTCGAGCACGTTTGCATCTTATTTAAAGTTTGATCGAGAGTATATGATGTGGGTAGTCGGGCTATTTTAGTATAAAGATGAAATCTGAGTGCCTAAATTATAATTTTTCATAACCTCTTTTTAAAGTCAGCATTAAAAATATATACCTACGTGACCGTACATATATATATATCTGGACCGTATATATATCTGGTATATATATATCCAGACATTATACTATTAAAACGATATGCTATCTCTCTCTCTCTCTCTCTCTCTCTCTATATATATATATATATATATATATATATATATATATATATATATATATATATATATAATACTTTACATTGCCAGCAAGCATTTTCCTGCTTTTTCTTTTTCTTTTATCTGGGCTATTTTAGTATAAAAATGAAATCTGAGTGCCTAAATTGTAATTTTTCATAATCTCTTTTGGAAAGTCAGCATTAAAAATATATACCTACGTGACCGTATATATATATATATATATATATATATATATATATATATCTGGTACCGCATATATATCTGGTATATATATATCCGACAGTCTTTCACGATCGTTGATAGATCCTCAAACATAATCCTCTAACACAGGAGTTCTCATCCTTTCAGGCTCTGTGCCCCCCTTTTTTGAACAGTGATGTGACTCACGCCTCCCCCCCCCACTACCACCACCATATGTGGTCAATACAAGTAATACAATCGGAATTTGAAACTGAAGCTGGTTATTAAATGTAAATATAGAACAGGCAATTTCATACGCAAAATTTAATATTACTACACATACCTTAACTAGAAGATAACCCGTCATTTTGACGTCATAATACTAATAATGACGTCATAATGGAAAAAGTATATGAAAGTTAAAAAAATATCCCGAATTATCTCACAATATTGCACTTAATCCACACCTTGTAAAAGCAAACCCTTTCATTATTTTTTATTTATTTAGTTTTTTATGGGATTGGAGTAGTAGACTGCCATCCAGTTTTTTACTGCTCACTACGCGATATGAATACTTGAGCTACTTGATTCATTCACATTCAAGTTTGCTTACTTTCAGAATTCATCGCAAAAGTAAACAGATTTTTAAAAACTGTTAAATATACAGCTCAAAGCATCCATTTTTTTTAGTTCTGAATGTTTTATAGAAAAATAGGCTGAACAAACGTGATTTGATGGAGAAGATATTAGTTTTTAGGTAAGAAAAAATTCTAATCAACATCTGAAATTGAAATTAAGCCTAACGGGTTGTTTGTTTACTGAGGGCTTCAATTGAAAGATGAGTACAGCCCGCAAGTGTTATACAGAGACGACGGCTATTACATGTATAATATTAGGACCATAGATTAGGATTTAAATGCTAAATGCAGTTCATTAACGATGTTTCTGCAGCGTATTATCAACTTTCTCATCACAGCATGTATTATTGACACCTTTATCAAGATCCAGACATTTCGCTAAAACATGAATTGTTTTTCCTGTCCAAAAGAGAACATTTGGGAATAAACATTGATGAACTTAATTGTATACAAACACATCGTCAGTCAAGCCAAAACTAAACTGAAATTGCAAGCATTTGGACAAAAACCTATTTTTCAGAACAACAAAATGACACACCTATAGAGGAACAAGAGTAACTAACGCTTGATAAATATCATTTAAGACCTGATAAAAGAATTTAATAATTTTAAATTCTATTTAAAAAAATTCACTTTTTCATTTTGATTCTCCCTCATTTCGGCATTTTGGTATTTTTTAAAACACGCAAAACGGGTTTCTATTGAATAAGTAATTAAAAGTGAATTTAATTAATTCAATGACCCTTTCTTTGCAATAATCTGATAGAATTTTCTTACAAAATATCGCAAAAGCTCGTTTAAAGAATGCAAAGATTAAATGAAGCACGATCTTCAAGAGATATTAATTTTAGTATTTCTTGCTAATGATCGTTATACAGAGACAACGGCTATTATATATAGAATTTGGAACATATTTTTATTAGAACATATGAAATCAAAATATTAAATACAGATCAAATATGTTTGAGGGATCAAGGATCTAGGTGAGGTTGGCATGCAATACCAGTCACTTTCACAACATGAGAGGGCTGGCACTGTTTGTCCTTGACAAGTTTTTGAATATTAGGATGTAAGTGTGACAAAGCACACCTCAGGTCACTTTCAACGTCCAGACGTGCGACAATTATCGTGTTTTTACAATTACGACAATTATCGTGTTCGTGTTCGTATGTCGAAAATACCTTACGGTTATATTGTGACCGCAAAATTGAGTACAGTCAATTACAGTTAGTTGAACCTTTTATTTTACTTTTTCCTCACGCCTCCCGCGAAATTCTTCCACACTCCCCCCAGAGAGGCGCGACCCCAGGTTGAGAACCTCTGCTGGACATTTAATTAAATCCTCAAACACACCGGTTGGTCCTAAATGGATCAAATTATTATTGTGTATTATTGTGTATTACGACGCGTTGTAGTTCCTTCTTTCCAATCAAGATTTTCTTTAATTTCATTTATGATTCTAAGTTAAAAAGTCGTTAACACGCATAAAAAAATGCATTCTTCTTATTTGGGTGCTTCTTTTATGCACAACTTTCAGGTTTCACTCTAGACCCATAAAACGTAACTGAGGAGATCTAAAAAGTGGCTTCATTTTTCAAGTCTTTATGGCTGCTATGTACTAAAGAAAAAAATCGTATTTCCCTTTTCCTCTTCTTTCAGACTCTTGTGGTGGGAGGAGTCCAGTTGACAGTTCAAGAATTCCTCCCCCCTTAGGATTGACATATTGAAGGATTGTAATGGCTCTCTCTGTATAGGAGGGTTAAGCGCTGCCCCAAATTTTTTTTTTTTAAATATATTTTTGTTAACTATTTACAGGTATATAATTACTGATAATCAAATAAAATTGGTATTGTCAGATAGTCTAAACTTTTCTGCAAAGCGCTGCAGAATTCATTTTATACATTTTGTCCACCGAGGGAATTTATGAGCGTTTAAAAAACACTATACCATATTTTTTTCAGAATAACTTACATTTTATATTAATTGCATTTTTTAAAAAAAACGAAAAATGTGCACAAATGTAAAATTTATTTCTCTATGACAAAGTACAATTTAAAAAAAAAATCTTTGAATCCAAGACTGCAGTCCGTGGACAAATTTTCTCCATAGGTTAACATTGAGGTAAGCGAATCCAATGGGGTTAGTACATAGCAGCCTTAAGAGATAAAAGTAGCTTCCTCAAGCACTGATACAAATTCGCAAGTTGAAGCCCGTACTCAAAATAACAGCACAAGCTGGATATTTCCGAAGTTTAAAGGTTGTTACAGGAAATAGTTACTCTAGTAGAAATTTAAGGAGTGCAAAACACTCACCATTTTCAAAAGCATGACGCGGGCAGGTACGGTAGTAAAATAACCTATCAGCAAGAAACAGATTCTACCGTTCAGTTCAAAGCACATTTAATTTCTACCACTGTTCGGAATTTCACGGCAAGTACGATCACTTCCGGGGGGAATGCCAAATGACGTATTGCCAGAGGACTGATGAAGACGAATGCTCATTGGTTGTTCCGTGGTCATGTGTCGAACATTGTTGCTATTTTTATTCAATTCCTACTATTAGTTCACACTCTCCCTATATATATCTTGTTCAAATTTTCAATCGTTGATAAAATACTTTTTATTCATCCACTCAAGTTCAAATACATTTTTTTAAACTTGTAGTGGATGACACTTGATGTTAATACAGTTTTTTCAAATATTAATTCATTAATTAAATTTAATCAATCGATTTTAGTTTTAGACCTAGAGCGTCTCTTGCTCTTGAATAGTAATTTCCCTGTTGTCACTCTGCAAAACGGTAGCGCTGCGGTAGCGCGGGCTCCTCCCGACCTGTAGGTTGCGGGATCGAATCCCCAAGCTGACAAACTTTTTCTCTCTCTTCCCCCCCCCCTCTCCTAATCTCGCACTGTAGGCAAGGTTCTGGCAGGCAATCCTTTTTTTCAATTCCTACTATTAGTTCACACTCAAATTTTTCTTTGTTGGCCTAAGTAGGAATTGACTTTAAAATATTTTGTTTTTATATTACTTGTTCAAGTCAGTTTGGATTCTATATATTCGCACGTTTTCTATGTAGTCGCACCATTTTTATGTTCTTAATTCTATCCGTATGAGATTTATTCGATTCCATTTATTAAATATTCTTGCAAATATCATCTAAGTTTTATTTAGTCATCATGTCTCTGAAATTTCTGGATTTTGGGGTAAGTACTCCAAAAAATCTATTCTAAATCCATTCATCCAATTATTCGTATATCAATACTAATTAGTGGAAATCCAATGAAATAAATCTCCAACCACTCAATATGTCGTCATTATGCCCGAATAAAAAAATGAAATCTGGGAAATAATAAACTTTAATTACAGCGACACTATAACTCAAAGAGGATTATAAACTGTCGTTTGAGTTAATGACGTCTTTCTTTTACTATAATAATTTTTCTTTTCTTTATCTTGACACTTTTGAAGTGACCATTTTGGGGGGAAATGCTGATTATTAACATCGGCAACAGTATTAAGATCAAAAGATTAGTCTCTCTAATCCTGCTTGATGCCGAACCTTTTGACACCAAGAACAACTACTTTTAGGGTACCCTATTTACTTGAATCTAAATGGCAACGCTCGAATCCAACTCCCAAGACCAAAATTTGTACATGTACTTGAATAAAAAAGGTGGTGAAAGTAAGCTAAACATTTACGTATATTTTTTGACCATGTTTTTATTAACTCGCTTTCTTGTTTGTGTGTGTGTTTGTCCAGTACAAATCTTGCAATCGATTTTTAACTAACTTCCCGACTAGCTAGACATTTGAAACTTTTAGAACAGCTCAGAACACGATGACAATGCATTATTTTAATAATTTTTGCCATCTTTAAGCAGCTTTGAATTCATTTTCACTTAACTTTGTTTTGTAGACTGGTGCAGCCATCTATCAGCCGCGACGGGAATGAAAAGTTAAACGCAAGTTAACTTCCAATTAACTTCATTTTCTTTCAAGTTGATGGGATAATTCATAAAAAAAATTTTTTTAAAGTATTTATTAATACATAGAATTGTCAAGTTTATATGATTGAAAAGAAAATTTAAAAACATAGTATATAAAAAGTTATTTTTTGTCTTGTAATTATTTATATTTATATGGATAAATTCTCATGACTGCCAAAAATGGGTGTCTCCCACCCATGCTGGATTTCAACGTCAACTTCCTCTTAAAATTAATATACATATATAGACAAACAGGGCTCGTGTTCTTTATAAAAATGTGCTGCCTGAGAGATAAAATAATTGTGATGAAAAGCTTATTTTCTGAAAGTGAACTTTTCATATATCAATAGAAGTCATGTCTTGAATGCCATCAGATATATTTTACCAAGGGGAGGGGGGATATGTTTGCATTGATGGATTGATCACTATTTGTTTAACTTTGTTATAAACTACAAATTCCATTTCAAAAGGATTTTCAAAGGCGATGGTTCACTGGCTGCTATAACATTTCGTGCAACGAGACCATTATCAGCCATTTTTTTTTATACATTTTTCAACTTTTCCCTTTTAAAAGAAAACAGACTTTTAGAACATAAGCTTCATTTCATACGTGTTGTACATTTGTCAGCCATAGGCCATCATAAAATGCAGATATCAAGAAAAATGACTGAATAAACATTCTTTTGGTATCAGTTTACTTAAAAAAATGTTTTTACCATGTTTTTATTAACTTGCTTTCTTGATTGTGTGTGTGGGTTTGTCCAGTACAAATCTTGCAATCGATTTTTAACTAACTTCCCAACTAGCTAGACATTTGAAACTTTTAGAATAGCTCAGAACACGATGACAATGCATTTTTTAATACTTCTAGCCATCTTTAAACAGATTTGAATTCATTTTCAGTTAATTTTGTTTTGTAGACTGGTGGAGCCATCTATCAGCCGCGACGGGAACGAAAAGTTAAGCGCAAGTTAATTTCCAATTAACTTCAATTTCTTTCAAGTCAATGGGATAATTCATCAAAAATATTTTTTTAAGTTTTATTAATGCATAGAATCGTCAAGTTTATATGATTCAACAGAAAATTTAAAAACATGGTATATAAAAAGTTTTTTATCTTGTAATTATTCCTGTTTATTTCTTATTGTTTCACGTAAAGCAGAATTTATTTTTCGTATAAGGCCCAACTACTCGTAGAGCTACAACTCTTTACTTGATCAAAGGGAAATGAAATTCCTTATATGAATAATCTGATAGTCTTATAAGGGCATTTACAACGCATTTTTTTAATGTAATTTCTCCCCTTTCAATAGAAACTAAAACTACCTAGGCGAGTCCATTAAAACAAAGTAATAAGTTTCATTACTGCATGTAAATCTTCTGAAAAAGGTATCGACTTTATTTAACTGAGAGCATTATTCCCTGCGAACAGGGCGATTGCAGACGCAGGGAATTTCTTGAAACAGGAATACCAAAACTTTGCATTTCTTAGCACACGACTCCAAATCCCCACAATGTGTTAAGTAAAAGTTTCCATTTATTCGCTTGAAAAATGAAAAAAAAGGACATTTTTCATTTCACCCCAGATGCGTGTACATAGAGGAACAGATACAGAAAATTCCATGTTTCATGAGGCACTCTTTGAATAGTGCTTTTCATCAGCTCAAAATACGCCACAAGCCGAATTTCAATATAAGTAAAAGCAGCACTTCGCTCCTGCCAGCTCAGGACTTCTTTCCCCTTCAGCCATTTGCCACCGAGACAAATTACTCGACGCCTTCGAATAAATTTTCGGGTAAAAGTTTGCCATATTGGTTTAGATTTAAAATTCTGATGCCATAATTTACCGTTTTGGTGAACAGTTAATGTTTGAAATGCGTTTTAAGTTATTATATTACTGATTTTTTTTTCGTTTATAATCAGAAGGGAGCAAATACATTACCATAATTATTCGGTTGTTCTCGAATTCCTAACCGGTTTCTGCATTGTCATACACTCTAAATTTATTACTCAATATATATATATATATATATATATATATATATATATATATATATACTGCTGGCCACCCAAATTGCAACACCAAGAAAGACAAGAGATATCGCAACAAAATTTATTTTGTAGATAACATGTTGACCAAGTACCAAATGATTAAATTTATAGACTTCTGTGAAGTGTGGTTCCTGCCAAAATCAGTAGCCAGAGTAGCCACCATTGTTGGAGATCACCGCTGCCACACGCCTCGGCATTGATTCAAAGAGACTTTGGATGAGTTCTTGGGGTACAGCAGACCAAGCAGCTTCCACACGTTGCCAAAGTTGATCTGCTGTGGCAGCTGGGGATGGAATCTGCGTCAATCGTAGAGCAACCATGGACCACATGTTTTCTATCGGCGAAAGATCCGGAGAGCGAGGCGGCCAGGGAAGAAATTCAATCTGGCGATTGACGAAGAACCGTTGGACAATGCGTGCCACGTGTGGTCGCGCATTATCCCGTTGAAATATTGCCGTGGGCAAGCCCTGAAGGTAAGGAAGGACAACTGGCTCCAACACCTCGGAGATGTAGCGCTGGCTGTTTAAAGTACCGGCAATGCGTACTAGAGGTGTGCGAGAGTGATATCCAATACCACCCCATACCATAATATCCGGTGCAGGAGCAGTGTGGCGGTGCATAACGCAGCTGTTCAGCATCCTCTCTTCACGGTGTCTCCAGACTCGAATGCGACCATCGTGGTGTTGCAGACAGAAGCGTGAGTCGTCAGTAAAGACAATTTCATTCCATTTTGCCGTCCACATCCTTCTGTCATCGCACCATTGGCGGCGGAGACGTCTGTGGTTCTGCGTCAAGGGTAGACAAAGCAATGGACGTCTTGCGGACAGACCACTCTGCTGTAAACGGCGTCGAATGGTACGCGCAGACACTGGACGATGCGTTACAGACTGCATGTGCTGTGCTAAGGTTCGTGATGTGACTGAGCGATCCGTCACTGCCATGCGCACAATTTGCCTGTCATCACGTGAAGTGGTGCGCTGAGGTGGATGCGATCGAACACGCCGGTCCGTCGTACCCTCCTGCATCCAACGATCACATATCCACATTACAGTTGCTTGGTTTCGTCCAACACGACTACTGATTTCCCTGAAAGATAATCCACAATCTCGGTAGGCGACTATCCTTCCTCTGTCGAACTCGGATACTTGATCAAAAGATGATAGCTGTTTTCGACGATGCATAATTGATCGCTTTTTTTGAAAAAAACCACAAGAAAAACACAATTGCCGAACTTGAAATCGTCGAAATCTCCAAGCCTTAAATAGCGCTCTGAAGTGGCGCCACAGGCGCGCGTGATGTGCGTCTGCGCTGAAATTCTAATTATTTGCACATCTCACCTCCGCTAATGCATCTTGTAAATTTCATGTTATTTGCATGTTTTCTTCAGGGTGTTGCATTTACAGTGGCCAGCAGTGTATATACATCGAATCCTTTTCCAATAATGAGATACGCTAAAAGCGAAATAACCCTAAATTATAATTTTGTATAATCTTTATACAAAATATACTTGTGACTCTTTGTTAGGAAATATATTATGCATTATGAAATTTTAAAAATAAAAGGGCACGCCTGTCTGGGAGGAAGAAAGCTTCGGTTTCGAACCCCAAGATTCGCCAGTAAAAGCTAAGGTGGAGAAAATACACTCTGTCACAAAAAAATATATGCACACAGAAGAAATCGAGCTACTATCACGAAACATGGCAGGAATGTAGTCATAGAAATATATGCCAATCATTAAAATTTCGAAGCCAAGGAGACAAGGGTAAGCGTGCTATGCGCATATGAGATGCGCAGCTGGGAGAGTTTAAAAGCATGATTGCTCGTGGGAAAGGGTTATTCAATCAAATCTGTTGACATAGATGGACGGTATTGTGACTAGAGATGCGTCTGAGACATAACCGGCGACAGTACGAACAATTGTCGGACTTTGAGAGGGGGCGTATCGTAGGCCTCACAGAAGCAGGTTGGTCGAACAGGCCGCCACCTGGGTCGGAGAAATATGGTAGTTACTCGGTGTTGGCAACAATGGATCACCGAAGGGATAGTCTACCGTCGCGGAGGGTCAGGGCGTCCCAGGAACACAATTGAGCACAAGGATAACGCAATCATAAGAGCAACCACGTCCGCACCAACAACGTCACTAGAATCGGTTCGACGCCATTTACCACATTCCAGTCATCCTATGGTATCAAGGGAAACCATTCGGAGACGACTGGCCGACGTAGGTATAAGAAGCCGACGTCCATTAAGACGCCTACCACCGACCCCACATCATAGGCAGTGTCGATTGGATTTTTTGCCGACCTCGGGCAAGCTGGAGTGTGACCGACTGGAGGCGTGTGATCTTCAGCGATGAATCCCGATTCAGTCTCAATGCTGATGACCAGCGCATACGCGTGTGGAGGCGGACAGACCACCGGTCCGATCCGGCATTTGTTGTCGAGAGGCATACGGCAATTACACAAGGTGTGACAATTTGTTGGACACACGATCACCTCTAGTCGTCCTTCAAAGCACTTTGACGGCCCGCAGTTACGTGGACGAGATTTTAACGCTAGTTGCACTGCCTATGCTATCAAGTCACCCAGGTGCCATTTATCAGCAAGACAATGCTCGTCCACATACTGCGCGACTCCCCCAACAATGTCTTCAAGGATATGACGTACTCCTATGGCCTGCCAGGTGACCAGACCACTCGCCAATAGAGCACGTCTGGGATGTGCTTGGAAGGCAACTGCAGCCGTCCCGGAATACTGGTGAATTAACTTCCTCGTTCCCCCTCGAAAAATCCAGAAATTTCAGAGAAGACGCCATGCCACCTGCGTAGACCTGAAGCGAGAGATGCTTGATATCACGCGCCCCTAGCGGACGTGATTTTTAAGCTCCTGTTTGGGACTAGATGGGTCCCGGAGCCTGCGTTGTAAAACCTGCACTTCAATTAACTAATTATTTTGTACCCTTTTAATGTTAATTTTTTTTTGTAACTAAATTTTATTGTTAAGTTTCTGTTTAAGAATTGGCCTTTTCATTATAATTTGGATTCTGTCTTTCTTGGTCATGAACTCAACAGTAGTAAATTTTAAAAAAGCCTCAGAGATTAGCCTTAACCACTTATCGTGATGCCACAATGCATCCGACCTATGAGTTAAGAAAGAGTAAACACAACCTACAGGTGACGCAAGCGAAAGTCAGGATTCTTTTTGACCTACCCTCGTACATACATACATATATGTCTGTATACATATTATTATTAAGCAATGTTCTTAGAACCAGTTGTTTTTCGATCTCTTTCAGTTTTCGGAATTTGGAAACACGCGTTGAAAAATCACTTCCTCTACACTTTTTCTCAAAGCTTCGATCGCTCCCATAGGTTGCGAAAATAAAAATAAAAACGTAAAAAAAATCTTTCCCGAAATGGCGCTGAAAATATGTTGCCAGGAAGGAAATAGCGCGTTTTTAAATAAATTTACTCTCTAAAACAACCACAAATAATTCATGAGAAGAGCACTGCATCCCTCTCGAAAGTGCACATTCCGCGATGAAAAATAGCTACCACCTCCTACGTTTGTTTATTTGATTCTTCGGTTTTATGTCTGGCGGTGGCATCGGTCGAGGCTGCGCTTTTGTCTTACGAATCCGCGGGACTTAGGAATTCATGGCCATAAAGAAGTCTGCTCCACTTCGGCTTTTAAAAAAAAAAAACGACCTCTAGAAATGAGGAGGAATCCAGACTTGATATAAACATGTCGTTTCCCTACGCCGTCGATGGGCTTTTATATAAAATGACTCCATTTTATGACCGAGAATAAGTTTAGCATATCAATGGCGAACGCAAAATTTTTCTTTTAACGCTCACGCACCTGAATAACAGATTCGCCAGGACGGAGATCCAGTTAAAGAAAATATATACCTAACCGAATCGTTGGAAATATTTCACCGGAGATTCTCTGAATTTAAATTAATACTAGAGATAGTGTTTGGAAAATAATGATTCAAATCGTTAAAAGAATTTTAGATCCGTACTCTTTCCATGGCTTTTGCGTATTTCAGATTTTGAATAGATTTATCAATATTTGTCTACTATTGGATACGCTTACCTCAATGTTAAGGCTGCTATGTACTAACCCCATTGGATTCGCTCACCTCAATGTTAACCTATGGGCAAAATTTGTCCACGGATTGCCGACTTGGATTCAAAGATTTTTTTTAAAAAATTGTACTCCGTCATAGAGAAAGAAATTTTACATTTGTGTACATTTTTTGTTTTTTTTTTTAAATGCAATTAATATTTTAAAATTTAAATTAATCGGGGAAATATCTGGTATAGTGTGTTTTAAACGCTCCTAAATTCCTTCGGTGGACGAAATTTATAAAATGAATCCTGTAGCGCTTTGCGGAAAAGTTCAAGCTATCTGACAATACCAATTTTATTTGATTATCGGCATGTATGTACCTGTAAATAGTCGACAAAAATATATTTTAAATAAAAAATTTGGGGGCAGCCCCCCTATATAGCGAGAGCCATTACAATCCCTCAAAATATCAGTCCTAAGGGGGGGGTGGAATTCTCGAACTGTCAACTTGTCTCCTCCCACCACAAGAGTCTGCAAGAGGTGGAAAAGGGGAATACGATTTTATTTCTTAGTACATAGCAGCCTTAACCTACGGAGAAAATGTGTCTACTATTGCCAGCTACATAAATGCCGATAATCCATTACAAATGGTATTTTCAGGTGGCCTGAACTTTCCTGCACCTTGCAACGGGATTTATTTGATAAACTGTAGACACCAAAGAAATGGATGAGCATTTAAAGCACACAACACCTGATATTTTCCAGGAATAATTTAAATTGAAAAATATAATTTGTCTCTCTATTCTAAAAAAAAGTAACTCCCGCTGCCGCTGTCAAAAGCTTGTCACGCTATCTCCTCCGAAACCGCTGGGGGTATGGGGTCGAGAGCGATACCACTGGATGCAGAAAAATAGGGGGGACCAAAGTAAGACATGTCTCATCTTGTTCGGACCTTACGTTTTTTTTATGTTTTGTGGGAAAATATTGACTTTTTCATCTTCAGATTACGATAACTTGCCAAACAAATGATCGTAGAATTTTGATCTTTTTACAATCTAAGACTACAGACATTTCTCTTTCAAACTAGACCTCATTTGTTTAAAAATATTTTAAAACAGACTAATATTTTCATCAAAAAATGAAACACAGTTTTTCAAGAAATATCGTCCACCTAATATCGATGCTCCTCGAGTTTTTATCTTACAAAGAAGATATTTACATCATCTGGAAGCTGAAAGCGTTTTTATCCATATAAACCTCATTTCAAGTCTATATCTTAAATTTTCGATTTTTAATTGAATTTTAAAGCTGATAATTCAACAGCGATGAAACCCCCTTCGCATTAAGGGTGACAACAGTAAATGGATGGAAGCTGTTACATTGCCCGAGAATCACCCCTATGTATCTCGCTATTAGCCATAACAGAAGAGCGAGCGTAGCGAGCCAAGGGGCAAAGTCCTAAGTATCTTTAAAAAAAAAAAGAAAATGTACCAAGATGTAAAATTTCTTTCTCTATTACGGAGAATAATTTACAAAAGAAAATCCTTCAATCCAAGTCGGAAATCCTTGAACACATTTTCTCTATAGGTCAACATTGAGATGAGCGAATCCAATTACGGATAGTACATAGCGGCCTAAAAATGTCCTAAATTACCAGTATTTAAAATGTCCTAACAGACCAGGTTCTCTTCCACCTCTCCCCCTTACAAACTCAAGTAAAAGATATCCTTATGTTTGATGAAGAAATATTTTAAATGCGTTTTGTGAAAAATTGATTTTTCAGTGTTTTGCTTCTACGATAAAATTCATATCTCAAAAAGTGTTAAAAATATTTTAATGCAATTTTTCTGCAATGTTTTTCACATTTAGTACTATGCTTATAAATATGTTCTAGGCTCTATGTGTAGATTTGATCATTTTACAGGTATTTGTACTCAAAAAACAAGATTTTTTTGGAATATTCTGCATTGTTATACAAATTTTGGCATATTTCAGTGAATTTCAGTAATATCACAAAACTTTTTTTTCCTTTCACAGGTAAGTGTAATAGTAGCATACAGTATCAAGGAAATTGAAATATATTCATTTGAACTGAGTGCAGAGCTTCTAGCATAAGTGTTAAATTTAGCTTGATTTTTATACAAATTTGCCTCAAAACGTCGGTTATTACCAAGTGTAAAAATAGCCAGAAAAAAAAGAAAAGCTGCTAAAAAAGCAAAATTGTCAAATCATGAAATGAAGGAGGGCTCGACTTATAAATGTGGAGAATTTTAACTTTGACAAATCAATATAACATAGTTTTTTTTTAAAGTATAAACTTTAAATGCATTTTGTGAAAAACTGATTTTTCAGTGTTTTGCTTCTACGATAAATTTCATAACTCAAAAAGTGTTAAAGATATTTTAATGAAATTTTTCTGCAATGTTTTTTACATTTAGTACTATGCTTAGAACTGCATTCTAAGCTCTATGTACAGATTTGATCATTTTACAGGTATTTGTACTAAAAAAACAAGATTTTTTTTGGAATAATTCTGAATTGTTATACGAAATTTGGCATATTTCAGTGAATTTCAGTAATATCACAAAACTTTTAGTTTCTTTGACAGGTAAGTGTAATAGTAGCATACAGTATCAAGGAAATTGAAATATATTCATTTGAACTGAGTGTAGAGCTTCTAGCATAAGTGTTAAATTTAGCTTAATTTTTATACAAATTTGCCTATTTCTTGAAACTGTATGCAAATTTAGGAAAAATTATATATATTTCCATCATTTCATATAACATTTTAAATAAAAATGCATGTATTTAATCAATAAGGTATTTTTTTTTTAAAAAGTGCTCCGAACGTAGGCAGTCCCCTTAAATAGAAAAGGAAAATTCGGTAAATGAAACATTTTTCTTGGTGACTCAGTTATGAAGAAAATAATAAGCATACAGTGAACCATGCTTTTAATGAAGCATATTATTCTCAATTTATAATGCGTAGCGAATATAAAACAACATATAATGAAGCATAGAGAATTTAGATCTTTTATATATTCTCTAAAATGAATCACTGCCGAGTAATAGGCCGAGTCAATGGTCACGGCATACGTCACTCGAAAATATCCATAAGATCTAAAGATATTTATATTAACATATTTGAAGCATTAGCATTGTTTTATATATATATATATATATATGTAAGGAAAAACATAAAACTAAAATATAGGGGAGCTTTTGTTAGGGAAAAAGGGGAATTTATAATTAAAAATTATTAACTCACGAAAGTTCGCCATAAAAGAAGAAGGGTTGTTAATAGCAAAAAATAGCAATAGGGGGCGCCACTAGACGGGTGCTGTTCAGAAAAGACATATTTTTCGGCAGGAGCAAGTTACATAAGGGAGAAGTTTCAAGAAAATACGAATTTTGGTGAGTCAGCAAAAAGATTGGGCGGGAGTTTAACAAAGAAAATCTAGTTAGTCGGCACTTAAGTTTGAGAGAGGTAACATGTACGTCTTCATGAGAGATTTCTAGTGGGGTGTTTTGATGAACATTGTCGAAGCTCTGGACAAAACGTAATGGAATAAGAACCAGTTAATGGAACTATGTCGTGTATATTCATTGCAGTGCCCGATTGCTTTTCATTAATTAATAACCCATGACAACGAACTCTGTCATATATATATATATATATATATATATATATATATATATATATATATATATATATATATATATATATATATATATATATATATAAAATATATATATATATATATATATATATATATATATTATATATATATATATATATATATATATATATAATATATATATATATATATATATATATATATATATATATATATATATATATATATATATATATATATATATATATATATATATATATATATATATATATATATATATATATATATATATATATATATATATATATATATATATATATATATATATATATATATATATATATATATATATATATATATATATATATATATATTATATATATATATATATATATATATATATATATATATATATAATAAAATAAATTAAAATAACTTTTCACATCATTTATCCACAAAGAAAGGGTAAGTCTAGTAAAGCTTTCTTAAACTCAACAAGAAGCATTTTATTACCATAATTCATTGTACATTCTATACTGGAACTTTACATTCAATCAAACTTAAAAAGTGAACGTTTGGCGTACGTGTAGTTACGTTCTTGCTATCATAGTTAATATTATCTAATGGGAACATTAAATAGACCGAGTCAATGAACACGGCATATGTCACTCTGAAATTTCCATAAGATCTAAACATATTTATATTAACATAATTGAAGCATTAGCATTGTTATATATAGGGTAACTCCAGGATAGATGGCCATAGTTTTTAAAGATTGAAACAAAAATTCTTAGAATTCAAACACAAGAAATATTTATGCATATTTAAAATTCTTATACATACACTCATCATATTTTGGGCAAAAAGTAATAAAACATTTAGAAAAAAAAGTGGGAAACATAGTTTGAAATGAAAATGGCAGATGACCATCTCTCCTTCAAGCCGAGGAGAGATGGCCATCCAATACAAGAAAGATAAAGTGAAGTTAAAATAGCGAAAAAACAACACATTTCATATAGTTAATCATTAAAAACATATAGCAAATTGTAAAGATGGAATTATATCACTGAAAATGAGTGAATAAAATTCGAATAAGCAACATTTGAAGTATAATTTCAACCCTTCAGTTTTCGTAAAATTTTACCACATTTTTAGCAAAGGTCTTATAGTTTGTACACGCTTCATGGAACCACTTAAGGCACTTCATGCATTTTACACAGTCATCCTTTTTGTTTATGGTATTGTATTCATCTCCCCAACCCACACAGTGATCCTCATCAAATTCTATTCCCCCGGAATCAGTAGAATCTGATAATTTCAAATATATTCTATCTTCTTCGCTACTGGAAGTGTCGTGTTTTCGTTTCTGTCTCACGTTTATTTTAGGCTTTTTACTGGTTTTAAGCTTATTTATCAATTTTATCTGTTTCTGGGATGAAAGTTTCCGACGTTTGTCAATATTTTTTGGTGATGTCAAAAGCATAGCTACCTGTTTTGTGTGTTTCTAACTGTTTTGTCATGGTTACATTAGGAACTGGTGCATATAATATAATTAAAATCATAAAAGTTATATAATTATCTTAAATATAATTATATTTAGTTAAAATCCTCACTCCATATAATTTTTAAATATTGATTAAAGGTGGTCATTCCTCCTCGATTTTATGTGGCCATCTATCCTGAAATAGAAGGGTAGATGGCCACCCAATTTAAAGCGTCACGCCGCCATTGTACGTCTTTGTTTTAGGCTTAGAAGCAAAGGTTGAATTATATACGTGCCTTAAAAGTCCTTAAAGTAAAAAAAAAATTTAACGTACGTATTGCGAAACAATCAGATACCTAACACAACAAAAATATTCAACCACTAACATAAATAAACATTAAAATTTCTCTTTCTTTTTATAAAAGAAAAAACACATCTGTACATGGCAATGAATGAACTCGTTGAACATTTCCTACGAAAAAAGTTTAAACTGCCATTTGTGATCAAGTTTTGTAAATATTTCGAAAGGTCATCTCTCCTCTATGGCCATCTATCCTAGAGTTACCCTATATATATTTATATATATATATATATATATATATATATATATATATATATATATATATACAGTGGAATCTCAATCGATCGTTTTTGGATCCATCGTTTTTCCGTATGTGTCGTTCATTTTATCCAGTCCCAATGATCATATTGCTTTGTTATGTGTCCGCATCTATCGTTTTCCCGCATTTATCGTTCATTTCAATCGGTCCCTTGAAAAACGATAGATCGAGATTCCACTGTATATATATATATATATATATATATATATATATATATATATATATATATATATATATATATATATATATATATATACATATATATATATATATATATATATATATATATATATATATATATATACATATATATATATATATATATATATATATATATATATATATATATACACTCATGGACAAAGAAATTAGCGCTCCAAGAAGGAGTCGTCAAAATGAAACGAAATTTTACAT
The DNA here is from genome assembly GCA_907164885.2 of Dolomedes plantarius. Classification (NCBI taxonomy): domain Eukaryota; kingdom Metazoa; phylum Arthropoda; class Arachnida; order Araneae; family Dolomedidae; genus Dolomedes; species Dolomedes plantarius. The sequence continues at coordinate 210,848,983 of OU015493.1, forward strand.
ACGTAATGACTATTTTGATATAAGTAAATGATAAGAAAATCAAAGAAAAAGGATAATTTATTTCAGAGAAAAAGGCAAAAGAACGGAGGAGTTAATACCCCGTTGGACCCCCTCTAGCGCAAATGCACGATGCGATACGATCGGGCATTGAGTCATACAAGTTCTGTATGATGTCTTGAGACATTTCGTTCCATATTTGCTGTAACCTTGCCTCTAGTTCATTCAAACTCGTGGGATGCCCAACTCGTCGTCCCAAATGATCCCAGATATGCTCGATTGGAGACAAATCTGGGGATCGGGCAGGCCAAGGAAGGGTAGTAACAGTGCGGAGACAGTCTTGTGACACCCTTGCCGTATGAGGCCGAGCATTGTCTTGTTGAAAAATGGCTCCTAGGAGCCGTTGCATGAGTGGCAACACGTGTGGTTGCAGGATTTCATGAACATACCGCTGGGCTGTCATGGTGCCACGGAACAATACTAGGGGTGACCGTGTATTGTAGGCAATGGCACCCCATACCATAACACCATCTGTGGGAGCGATGTGTCGCTGTACAGCAAAGGCAGGATTGAAGCGTTCACCACGGGCTCTCCACACACGAACACGATTGTCATCACTGCCGAGATTGAATCTGGATTCGTCGCTAAAGGCGACCTGGTTCCATTCCGCTGCAGTCCAGTTTCCTCGTGCGCGGCAAAACTCCAAACGGAGGCGTCGATGGGTGGGCGTCAAGGGCAGCACACGTAATGGGCGCCGCGATACCAACTGTCCTTCAGCCAGGCGCCTTCGTATGGTTCGAGAAGACACAGAGGCCCCTAGTGAAGGTGCTACCTCTGCCTGGATGGCGGCCGATGAAGCAGTTGGCTGTACGCGTGCATTTCTTACGATGTGGCGGTCTTCTCGACGACTGGTCTGTCGAGGGCATCCTGAGCCTGGTCTTCGTGTACATGACATATCTCGGGTCCACTGGTCCCAACACCTCCTCACAACACAATCAGAGAGGCCTAACTGACGAGCTACTCGCCTAGCTGACCACCCAGCTTCCATCATCCCGACGACTCTCCCCCTCTCAAACTGCGACAACTGCTTATAATGTCTTCGAACACGGCGTACTGGCATGTCTATCTCAGCTCTTCCTTTGTAAATGATTCAGCACACTCAAACAAGCTTTGGTTACCTGTTTTATACTCCACAGAGTACGATGTTCAACGCCCTCTACCGGCTATACGTAATGCGCAATCACGCTGCATTTCTAATCATTTGCATATCTCCCTGATATGTACCTTCATTGCAAGTTTCGTTACGATCCCGCAATTATTTCTTGGTGCGGTAATTTTTTTGTCCATGAGTGTATATATGTATATATATATATATATAATATATATATATATAGTAAAACCTCGTTTATCCGGACTAACTGAGACCATCGGCAATCCGGATAATCCTGGTTATATGGTATGTTTTGTAAAAAAACTTCATAGAATTGTTTACAAGACATTAAAAAAAAATATAAATAACTTTTCACATCATGTATCCATAAAGAAAGGGTAAGTCTAGTAAAGCTTTCTTAAACTCAACAAGAAGCATTTTATTACCATAATTTATTGTACATTCTACTGGAACTTTACATTGAATCACATTTAAAAAGTGAATGTTTGGCGTACTGAAATTTGAACTGAATATACTGGAAGAAGGGGAAAACGATTTGGCATAATAAAAAAAGTTCCAAAATGTATCAATAGATGGCGCTGTAAGTGGTTGGAACTTTTTTTTATTATGCCAAATCGTTTACCCCTTCTTCCAGTATATTCAGTTCAAATTTGAAGTCATTCTGACCAGTGGTTCTTTTTTTGCAGCCTTTTGAAAGTGGGACATTAATAATGGACACCCTGTATATATATACATATATATATATATATATATATATATATATATATATATATATATATATATATATAAACAGGTAGTTATCAAAATAATGGAAACACCTATCAATATTAGTGGTGTTTATGAATGTCCTTCGCATTCCTTAAAAAACAAGTCTGACCACCGTTATTTTTTATATAATATAGTTTACGTATTAGTCTACTGTCAGGTAGCAATAATGAAGCTAAGGGCGTCGTGTTTTTGGGAGGAATAGCGTAAAATGTCAAACCTTGGAGACCTTGAAAAAAGGGCAAATTGTTGGAGCGCGTTTAAATTGGATTGTCTGCTACTGAAACCATCAGTCTAATGGGTTTTTTTCGAGCTATGGTATCGAAAGTCATGATAGCATTCAGAGTGCACGGAAAATTATCCTTAGCCAAACAGAATAGTGGACGAAAGGGAGAGCTGAGTGAAAGAGAAAGACGAGATATTAAAGCGGATTGTGACATGAAGAAATAAAACAACTCCAACCAAAGATCGAAGTGACCGAAGAGCTCAATCTGCATCTCCATGTCCCGGTATCAACCATTAGAGGTAGAAGGGAACTTCACAAATACAGCATTTACGGAAGAGTATCTATTCCCAAGCCACTTGTAATAGATGCAGATACAAAATATCGTCCACAATGATGCCACAAGTGCAAATCCTGGTCAAGTAATATGCTTAGAAACGGCATTTGGTCCGACGAATCATTGTTCACATTGTTCCTTGCGACAGGACGTGCGTATGTCTGGAGAAAACTTACACAAGCGTAAGATTCTGGCTGTCTCATCTCAACTGTCAATCATGGAGGTAGATCTATCAGGGTTTTGTATGCCATCTTATGGTTTTCTTCAGGCCCTATTGTAACCCTGAAAGGGAGATTGAATGGGAAGGATTATGTCGAAATTTTAGCTCACTAGTCCATCCTATGGCAAACATTGTTTCTTACAGGAGATGGTGTTCTCCAGGATGATAATCCCCCTATACACACAGCTAAATCTATCAAGTATTGGTTTGAAGAGCATGAAAAAGAAGTCAAATATCTTATGCCCTGTACATTACCCCCGACAACATATCATCGAACCACTGTGATCTGTATAAGCGGATAGAGCCAGGTATCCACCACAGAATCTTTACAGGAACGTGCATGATTTTTCCCTGAAGAATAGTATAATATATTCTAAACCACTATTCATGACTTCTATAATCCAATTCCAAGGTGAATCAGGTGGTATTACATAACAAAGGTGATCCTGGGCCGTATTAATAAAGGCTATCATGGTGTTTCTTAGTGTTTCCATTATTTTGATAACTACCTGTGTATATATTTATATATCAAGTGGCCGTTTTCAGGGATGGCTAGGGACTTGGTTCGGAAACCGAAACGTTCGTAAACCGAAGCAGTTTTTCCCATATAAATTAACGGATGAAGAATTAATCCGTTCACAACCTTGAACATAATTATTTTTGCCTAGTTTTCATGTGTTCAGTTATAAAGAAATGGTGAAAATGAATGAAAAGACTTGTTCGGTATTAAGGCACCCTATGTGAAATTGTTGTCTGCAACGCCCTCTAGCGAGGAGCGCTACTGTTAGTCAGTTGTTGATCGTTGTTCGAATGGCACTGACCTATCGTGCGTAAGTCGCCATAACCTTCGTATTCGTTTCGCATTGTTGAAATAAAGTCAGTATCGATCTGATTAAACATCCAAATTACCAGTCTATTCACTTTTGTCTTGAACCAGCGCACATGAAATCGACGGAAGAAAATTCAAGACTATTATGAAGAACTGACACATGATAATTGTTCAGTACAACATTTTAGTTTTGTAGTGTATACAGGCTAGTGTAGATGGTTCCTTGTTGAAAAAGAAGGGAGGAATACAGCTATTACTGCTTGGAAGGTAAGTCATCGTCCGTAATATCACTATTTAATTCTGATTTTAGTTTTTTCTCTCTTCGTCTACTTTCAATCTCACCAGCTGATTTTGGAACAAGAAACCAATTCAAAGAAATTGGTCTTTTGCTTTTCCGAAGAATTTCACAGAGGTGGGACATCACATTGTCATTTAGAATATTAACTGTTCTGTTGGTCACATATTTATTAGGGTAATGCTTTTCAATAAATGCTTGCACTTCCCTCCACTTACTGCAAATTTCTTTTATCATGGCAATGGAAACTTTATCCCCATCATTGTCTTTCTTTGATAAATACTTTTCCTGGATAACGTTCACCTGTTGATTCTGCAACTCAACAAGTTTTTCTGTGACAAGTTCTTCTCTGAGTTCTTCCACCAGCTCCTCCACATCTATACAGTCAACCTACAAGCTCATACTTTTGCCAATGGACACTATCTCATCCACACCTTTGACTTTCGCCTGTTCATTATCCATCCAATTAGTCCTCATTAAGCCATCGAAGTCTCTCTCTGGCACACAAGTTGGCCGAACTTTCTTCTTTGACTTTCTACTTAATGAATTTAGTCTTCATTAAGCCATAGAAGTCTGTCTTTGGCACACAAGTTGGCCGAATTTTTCTTCTTTGACTTTCTACTTAATGAAGTTAACCATCATTAAGCCATCAAAGTCTCCCTTTGGCACACAAGTTGGCCGAATTTTCTTCTTTGACTTTCTACTTAATGAAGTTAGCCATCATTAAGCCATCAAAGTCTCTCTTTGGCACACAAGTTGGCCGAATTTTCTTCTTTGACCTTCTACTTAATGAAGTTAGCCATCATTAAGCCATCGAAGTCTCTCTTTGGCACACAAGTTGGCCGAATTTTCTTCTTTGACTTTCTACTTAATGAAGTTAGCCATCATTAAACCACCGAAGTCTCTGGCACACAAGTTGGCCGAATGTTCTTCCAGGCAGACTGCAATGTACGATAAGAACCCCTTTCCGGCCTTATCAATAATGTTAATGCAGGTGAGCATATGAGGATGCAGGAGGACGAAGTGCTCCTTCCAAAAATCTCTTAAGGTCAAATAGGTGTCATTTGTGACTTGAGAACATCTTGGAAAGAGTGCCAAGATATACAATTTTTTAAAATTAGAAATAACCCCCTGGCGGAAATTTGACGTTAATGAAGTTATATTTGATATCAAGAAGATTTTCGATATTTGGAGGATGAGCAGAAGCGTTATCTATGACGAGAAGATTCTTCAAGGGTAAACCTTTCTCCTCGAGATATTTCTAAATAGCTGGTAAGACCTCAAGAATCCACTCCAGGAAAATGACTCTTGTTACCCAGGCCTTAGCATTTGCTCTCCACATTACAAGAAGTTTACCCTTCATCACATAATTTTTCTTGAATGCACGAATATTTTCAGAGTGGTAAACTAAAAGTGGTTTGATTTTACAATCAACACTTTCATTAGCACACAATAAAATGTGTAAGCCAGTCCTTCATAGACTTGTGCTCAGGTAGTGCCTTCTCCTGCTTGGTGATGTAGGTTCTTCTTAGAATTTTTTTTCCCTAAACAATCCTGTTTCATCACAGTTAAAAACTTGATTTCTCATGTATACATCAACCACATCCAGGATCGTCTGAAACTCCTCGTTCCGCATTTCCGGCCAATGTCATCAGACTCCAAGGTCCGATCCGGATTTGTTGCCATACGATGTCAGTAGATCGGAGATGGTCCATCGGTTCCAGATTCTTCGTGTTACTTCAATAACTCATCTCGCATTACTGCTGTAGCTGAACGAGGTGTAATAAGCTTTGCAAAAGCTGTAGCAGATTGAGCGTTATTACGAGGCCTGCTACGTTACATCCCTTACAATTGATCTAAATTTATGCTATTCAACGACTCGGCTATGTTTGTCTCTTCATCCAATTCAAATACAGCTGCCTGTTCCGGAATGGAAACCCTAGACTTCCTAACTCCTGAACACATACGCTGCGACATTCGACCATCAAACCATGCCCCGTCTGTCTCTAAAGAAATTGGCAACGTTTGAATTAATTAATGATTTGGAGAGAAAAATTCTTGTATACCTGGCAGCTGTCTAAACACAGATCAGAACTTTAAAAAGTACTCCTCGCTTTTGACATCATTTATGAATATTTCTTTCGTTTGAACGCCGCTGATGTTTAAAACCTTCCGGCGACGAAAACCTTCCTACCTCGTAAGCATACAGGAAAGCGTTGACTCGTTATCGGAAAAGACGGAACAGACGCTCTGAAACAGCGAAAAAATATTTCACAACATCGCAGAATCGCGCAGAAATAGCGCCTATTCTAAAATGAAACATGTCGACGCTCTGGTATTTTTGGAGATTTCTTCCCATTTCACGACTTGCCTTTGTTTGATTCTTCTTCCTTTTTTTGTCTAGAAGCGTTCGATTTCAGAATTTCTCGGCAATAAAAATGAGATGTTACTATATTTCCGCTCCACTCCCCAATAACAGCGCCACTCTCCGTAAACGGTCAACTACTTTCTCTTTTATCTTGAAAGATCGTTAAACCCTTCCTTTGTTACAAAAATGGTTCTTTTTAAGGCCTAGTCAGGTACCGATGCTCAGCGATCGCAGCAAGTAGCCGAGAAAGTCTCTAATTTTGAATGTGCTAAGGGAGTGGGAATCATGTGAATGTGTATCTAAATTTCAAACTGACTAGCCGCTGTGCGACCAGCATGGTCGCTGCTAGTTTTATATTTTCTTTTGCAAAACAACTCAATTGAAAGTAATGCTACCATTACCAAGGAATGTTACCATTACCTGCCATCATAAATATACGTTGTTAAGGGGTATTCTCTATAAGGCTGATTCTAAAACATCGTGATTAAAAAATATGAATTTCCATTTTTTCAGAGCAGTGTTGAAGATAACACTGAGAAACTCAACACCAATGATTTTATAAATTACATCCCTTTCTGTATGTATTATTTTTCAAAACTAAGATATCTACACTTTATCATTACATCAAATAAGAAATTGTTGGAAATTTTCTTCACTCTGTAGAGTATAGCTCACTTCTACCCGCCCTTGGGTGTATATAATTTGAAGTGGCACTCTAAATGAATTTCATACAAACACAGTTTATACATGAAACAATGTTTATTGAATTCGTTGCACATATAGAATTTGCTTTTACAGCATTAAGCATACGTACTACTTGTACGGAATATATATTAGCATTCAATAAAAATACACATTGCAATACTCACAAAGCAGCAGAGAGTCGAACCAGCAGTTCTGCCACGTAAACTTTGGGCCCCCCTAAGCACTAGCGCCGGTTAACACCTGGAGCTGCTTACCTCGTAGCTCCCCTAACTCGCTTATCTATCAACCTTAACAACCTTTCTATTAATCAAGCTGTATGGTATTTATACCAAGCGCGTATGCCGAAATTAGCATATCTCAAGCAGCCTCTTTAATTTATTCACTCAAAAGTTCCATTCTTGTGAATCGAATCTTATGTATACCTTACAACTTATAAAATGGAGTAAAAATTCAGCAAGTACTGAAAAAAGTGTAGAAAAATAACTATTATTGGCGGTCGTTTGCTATGACGGTTAATCCTAACCTCGCGATCATTTATGCTCTCTCTTAATTAATTATTTCTTCTTCTCTTTCTTTCTTGAGACTGTTCCCAATTTTCACCTGATCGTGCAGCTCGCTTTCGAGCATTCCTGATTTCAGTGCGTAAATCCATGTTCACACGCGGTTGCAAACTGCGGACGGCCACTAATGTTTACATCTTGTAGTTGCAACCGTTGCCATTCGGAGTATAAAAATATCGTCGATTTTTGTGCCGCATACCTACGCTTTTTATATACACTGGTGAAATAAATTAAGAGAATTTGCATATTTTATCGAATTTCATGAAAAGAACTGAACTGAATATAAAACCACTGCTTCTAGACAAAAATTCAAATCTTGTACGTCAAATACGTAAGCGTACACGTGTATGTAGACGGAGCCAGTAGAGAAACAGGCTTTATAAGCGCGCGTAAGTTAAGACGCATTTCGTTCGCTAACACACCTCGGGGAATTTCTTGGTGTTATTTTGCAGCAATCGGTTAATTTCAAATTGTAACAGTAAAAATGGGTAACCACTAACATTTAGATTATGGAATGAGGTGGCGAATTGTGGGGAGGCTAGAAGCAGGCCAATCCCAAGTCCAAATTTTTAAAGAGTTCAATTTAACGCCCAGCGTCGTGTGTAACTTATGGAAACAGTTCCAGGATATCGGATCCCTCGAGAGAAAGCCTGGGCAAGGTCGTCCAAGAGCCACGAAGGCCAGAGAAGAGCACCATTTGTCGATAATAGCGAGGCGTAACAGGAGTGCTACAGCTTCTCAACTCTCTCGTGACTTGTTTGCTGCCACAGGAACCCGTGTATCAAGTGTGACAGTTTCTAAAAGACTTCATGAGAGAGGGTTGTTTGCAAGAAGACCTGCTGTTTGTGTCCCGCTCACTTCTACGAACAGGAGAGTCCGTTTATCATGGTGCAGAGAGCATAGAGATTGGAATATGGATCAATGGGCGACCGTTCTCTTCACTGATGAGTCCCGGTTCAGCCTAAACACCGATTCTCGCCGTTCGTTCAGAGACCCGCTACCTAACCTCCAATGTTCGCGAAATCGACCATTATGGCGGAGGAGGTTTAATGGTCTGGTTAGGCATCATGTTGGATGGCCGCACACCTCTCCATGTCTTTGAAAGAGGCACTGTGACTGGTGTGAGGTATAGGGATGAGTTCTTGGAGCCCTATGTTCGCCTTTTCAGGGGTGCAGTTGGCCCTGATTTCATTTTAATGGACGATAACGTGAGGCCACATAGAGCTCTTCTGGTCGACGAATTTCTAGAGAGTGAGGATATTCGCCGGATGGATTGGGCAGACAGATCTCCAGACCTTAACCCTATAGAGCATGTCTGGGACGCTCTGGAGAGAGCAATTGCAACTCGCAACCCTTGAACCATCCATGGAATGAAATCAGCGTTGCTCAACGAGCAGGACCAATTGCCACAGGAAATGATAAACTGCCTTATTTCAAGTTTGAAATCACGCTGTGAGACCTGTAAGAGGGGACCATACCCCCTATTAACCCATCTATTAACCTATTTTTTTTTATTCTGCAATCGCTGTTTTATACCTTCCGACTCCAACGAGTGTTACGCACGATCATGCTTGTGTATTACAATTATTGAATGGTTATTTGTTTTGTAATGTATCAATGTATGTACATATCAAATTTCATTAAAATCGGTACAGAAGTTCTAGATATAATCGACCAGGTCTGCAAATTCTCTTAATTTCTTACAGTAGTGTATATATATATCTACTATTATTCTGCTGTAATGCAAATTTCTAACTGCAAACATTTTTCTGGTCATGCTTAAAATACAAGTTTAAAACGTCATTGGCAGTCAAATAATCGCATTCTCATAACAGAAGTGATATACCCCACGGTCACACCTTGTGGTGCTTTCCCCTGGTGTCCCACCCCTATAAACCGCACGGAAAGACTATTCGGCTACAGATTTAATGTGCATTTACCTGGCGTACACACGAGAGCAGTCAGTGGTGCTCGTCGGGACTCGAGCAAAGCACCCTCATTGCTGAATTCCTGAGCTCTAACGGTTAGCCCGCCCCCAGCCCAATCTGGATGGTGTAAAAGCCTTATTTTTGTCACTTAAAAAATAGCGCTTGAAATTTAGCTATTTCTTTCAAGAAATATGTATCAGCTTTAGTGGTGACACTTTGTGAAAGGAATGTCAATACGTATTAGTCATTTCTTTCATGTAATACATAGGAGAAATTATATTGAACACGATCTTAACGCCACGAAGTGCAAATGGTACTTGAGCCGTTTCCAACCATTTCAGCCTGGAGGATTCTGGTAAAACTACCTAAATGAAATCTATTTTTTCTCATAATCCATACATTATTGATTTTCTCAAATTGGACCCATTTACGTCACCTGAATTTAGTTTATCTTTAATTTCTTCAAAGGTTCCCAAATGACTCCTGATGTCATTAAAATGGGGTAAAGGACTGAAAGTTATGACATAACGTGCCAGACAAAACGATTATGATAGCGTAAGTCATTAAACCCCGAGACACCTTTTAAAACTATTAATAAGCTACGATAAAAATAATTCCTAACTTTAATTAAATTCGGCATTATTCCTGCAGTTAAAGAAGAATTTTGACGTCTGCTATGGAAACGGGTAACTTGATATTAAATCATTTCAAATTCGAATCGATGAAACTGATACGACAAATTTGCATCATTTCTACATAAATATTTAGGATTGCTTCTGGCTAACGATAACTATTCCAATATTGTTTACAAATTAAACTATCAATAAAATCATTTTTTTTCTCCAAATCGGCAGGCACTTGATTCTTGTCGGCAGGCGAGATTTGTCGGTTTCTCGTAATAGGTGCCCCATACAGGTGTAACCCCCCCCCCCATCGCCCTTGGTACCACACCCCACTCCGAAACCTTATAGACTCGTACCCTTCTCCCACTCACCACATGAAGGTGCAGTCCGACCAATGCATTCAACGGGCCTATACCCAGGGAAAACACGAGAGCATTCAGTGGAGAGCATCATTGGGACTCGCACCGATCCCGCTCAATACCTAAAACCGACGCGGTCCCAACTGTCTTTTCTCGGGCCCAGGAACGATATAGAAGCGTTTATCTTTCCAATTTTCATCGAAATTCGATCTCGTTTCAGTCTTCCTCGGAAGCCACGATTTCGGCTATTTTGGCATTATTTGACAACGACAAAAGAATGATAATTTTATGAATTTCTCCCCCCCCCCTAATTGCGTTCACTCCGATTTCCACCGTACCCAAAGTTTCGCTCTCAAAATTTACACTCCTTTCCAGAAAGAGGATAAACAAAGATGCAGAAATGAGCCAAACAAAGATGCCAACAAAGATGCCAACATTTCTGCATGTTTGTTTATCCCCTCGCTGACCAGGTTTGCGTTTCCGGTCATACATTCCTATGTGATTCTGTTTTGTTTTTGAGTTTTCTACCTCCTCCAGAAAAATGCAATATTTCCGGCCATCTAGTGGGTTTAGTAAGAGGTACGGTCCCATTAAGTACATAGCGCCCTCCAGCGTCAGGTTTGCGTTTCCGGTCATACATTCTTATGTGATTATTAATTAACTTGATGCCTACTATCACCTCTCTGAATTTCTCGGTCGAATTTTGGAACACCATGTGTATACATATACATATACATATATGCAAATCTTGCAATTGATTTTTAACTAACTTCCCGACTAGATAGACTTGTGAAACTTTTAGAATAGCTCAGAACACGATGACAATGCATACTTTTAGTACTTTTAGCCAGCTTTAAGCAGATTTTAATTCATTTTCAGTTAATTTTGTTTTGTAGACTGGTGCAGCCATCTATCGACCGGGACGGGAACGAAAAGTTAAATGCAATTTAACTTCCAATTACCTTTATTTTCTTTTAAGTTGATGGGATAATTCATCAAAACAGTTTTAAAAAAGTATTTATTGATACATAAAATAAATAATCCAACAGAGATAGATAAAAATAATACGAATATAGACAAAAAACAAACAGAAATCAAGCACTCTGGGCATCCACGCACCAACGGCAAGATTCTGTATAAGTGCCGGAACTGAACCGTAAAACAACATAGAGGTAACCGACAGGTCTCGTCATCAGGGAGCCTAACCATATCAGTTATCTCAAGGGGAACTTTCTGAATAGGATGCAGGTAAGCCCAAAAGACATCCCAAGGTCCCGAGTCCCCCAAGGAAGCAATAAGTCAAAAAGAAAATGAAAAGACAAACACAACTTACAGTATGGGCTCAACGCACCGTACATGTAACCACACAACTAATCCTAATGCAAAGTAAAAGATGCATACACACCCCAATTCCGTAAGTAACAGTTATGGCGAAACAGCAGCCAATTCTATCCTAAAGGTTACGTCATTGTAATATTACTATAGCGTCACCCCCCATTACAGCTTAACCAAATGAAAACATAAATACTATTCTAAACATCTTTAAAAATTCTTGAGTCTAAATGCCATTTTTAAAAAACTTTTAAAAGTTTTTAGGGAAATCGTTTTTACTTAAGTTTTCCTCGAAAATGTTACATGCCTCCAAAAAATCCCCAGCGTTGTTACATATGTTTTTTATTCTGTAAAGTTGTGAGTAAAAAATATTATAATAAATTTTATAGTTTAAGTTGCTATGGAAATTGGTAAACGTGATAACCTCGAAGTTAAAATCTAACCTTTTATCATATATTCCAATTTTTATTTCTCTATTTTGAATTTTAATTTTTAAATCCAGATAAGTCGCACAAAGATTATTATCATTAGTCCAGTTTAAAGTTAGTTCCTTTGGGTAGATTTGATTAATAAATTCCAAATCGTTGCAGTTAAAAATTATGAGGTCATCAATATATCTAAATCCGGTAACATTATTTGAGTTGAGAAATTTAGTTTCGTAAAAATGTAAGAATAGGTTGGCAAATGCACTGGAATAGCTATTTCCCATAGGTATACCCTTTATCTGTTTAAAGAAACATAAGCCATTAAAGAGGTAGTTTTCAAAAATATTAAATTTACATCAATCAATCCAGTCACATTTTAAGATTAAAGTACTATCTAGATAAGCATCATAAATTTCTGAACAGATAATCATTAAATTGTCATGCGGAATGCTGGTAAACAGGTTTTCAAAATCAAAAGTGTATATGCTATCTATATTCTTACTTTTTAAAAAATGTAGAACATCCTGTTTATTATTTATAATAAAGCTATTTTCGGTAACCTTAATTTTATTTAGAATAATTTTTAAATAGCTAAAGAACTTTTTACTGAACAAAGTGTTATAACAATTTGTACTACATGTAACAAACTTAAATTTAGTAGGTACTTTATGGAATTTTATGGTAGGAAACAGGTAAGGGTATTTTAAGCTATTAAACTTAAATTTTTTGCTAAAAGCTAAAGTCCTATTATCTATTTCTTTTTTGGTAAGGTTAATTTTTTGATAGGTATTATTTGATTTGTATTCCCTAGAAATTAACTGCTTAAAATAATCTTTACAGATAAAACCGAAGTTATTTGCAGCCTTATCAACAACCGTAATAATAAACTTATTTTTTAAACCTTTAATTTTACTGCATAGATCTTTGTTTAGAAAAAAACCTCTTGTCCTCCATACCATACTCTTCATAATTCCTTTTTATATCCTGTTTAATATGGAATTTTAAATCCTGTAAAATATTACGGAATTGGGGTGTGTATGCATCTTTTACTTTGCATTAGGATTAGTTGTGTGCTTGCATGTACGGTGCGTTGAGCCCATACTGTAAGTTGTGTTTGTCTTTTCATTTTCTTTTTGACTTATTGCTTCCTTCGGGGACTCGGGGCCTTGGGATGTCTTTTGGGCTTACCTGCATCCTATTCAGAAAGTTCCCCTTGAGGTAACTGATATGGTTAAGCTCCCTGATGACGAGACCTGTCGGTTACCTCTATGTTGTTTTATGGTTCAGTTCCGGCAGTTATACAGAATCTTGCCGTTGGTGCGTGGATGTCCTGAGTGCTTGATTTCTGTATTGCTTTGTATACATTCTTCTTATCTAGCTCTGTTAAATTTAGTTATATATATACATATATATATATATATATATATACATATATATAAATGTGGAGGCACTTGTCGTTTCTAGACATTCGTCCGGATGTGAATTGCCGGGAATACAACGCCTTGCAGAGACCACACTCTCAAACTCTCCATGCTACTTAATTCTTGTTCATAATTCATGAAATTGATAAGGAAGAATCCTGACGCTGTTTACAAAAAAATTGGGTATGCATTTTACAATTCGACTTCATTAGTAAAATTTGATTTATAACTTTTTAAAAGGCAAAATTTTGATGAAAATCGGGACGGAATTCAGAAAAAAAATCTCTCAAAAATTAACTATTCAAGGGTTAAAATAATTGATACCCAGATTTGTTTGTTATACAGTTTAAAGAGATTAAAATGCAAAATCGAGGAAATATCTCAAAAATTAAGTAGCAAGAAGCATTTTAAAATTTTCTTTATAAATTTAAAACTTTTTAAAAAATCTTAAAATTATAATGAGATTGGAAATTTCTTTTGAGGTATTCTATTTATTTATAGTGAAATGTGTATATGTACAAAATTTCGTATCTCTATGATGAAAAGTAAAAAAAGTAAATTTTAATGTTCACCGTTCCCTTAAGGCGAGAATGGACCTTCAGATTGAAAAAAATATGCCCCCTAACGATTTTTTTTCTTTCAGAAAATGATTCTGCAACTCATCAGCTTTAAATTTAAAAAAAGTATGTTGATTCGATCATTATTAACCGAGTTTTAAGTATTTTTTTTCAAACGTAAACAATGGAAATGTTAGTCAAATTAAAACTTCAAATGCTATTTTCTCAAAAAAAGTTTTCATGTCGTTTCGGTAAGTTCAAAATGTTCCGTGCGTCATAATTTTTTCTTGAATTTCCATAAAATTTCATAACATGATTATTTATATATGTTAGAATAAAACTTACTAATAAATTAATTATACTATTTTAAAACGATTTAAAATTTTTACAATAAAAGAAATTGTTTTTATAAAATTTTGCATAAAATGGCCTATTTTTATCGATTTCTTTTCTAGTTTCTATAAATATGACTGTAAATCAAATATTGCTAGTAGCTTTTATTATCTATATATATAAAACAGTTCCGTAACTGACTGACTGACATACAACGCACAGACCAAACCGCTGGACCTAAAGGGCTGAAATTTTGTATGGCGATTCTTCTTATGGTGTAGGGGTGCACTAAGAAAGGTTTTTGAAAAATTCTACTTAGATTTTTTTAAATTAAATTTTTAAGCTGTTTTAATAACTTTTTTTAAGTTTGCATTTAAAATAATAATTTGAGGGTTATAAAATTTATATCACGAGAAAGATCATAAAAATTTCTACAAAATGAAATCTTTTTCGAACCTTTACTTCGATTTTCAGATTTTTGGTGAATTTTTAAAGATTAATTTTTAGAATTTAATTTATTAAATGCTGATCACGTTATTTCTTTTTCTGGTACTTTAAATAAATTTATCGTCACTTGCGTAACAACTAAATAGACAAAAAAATATTTTTTTTTCTTTCTAAAGCAGCAGATGATTCGATATTATCCAAAAAAAATAAATATCCCTTACAATTTTTTTATAAATATATATATATATATATATATATATATATTACATCAATTGTATACATTAATCGTCGCATTTATTATAAATATATACATTTATTTTTTTTGGCATTAATTGCATACATTGACCGTTGTATTTAATTTGAATGTGCTCCGTAGCGAAGCTCGGGTTTTCAGCTAGTAACTATATAAAGCTAGCTTAAGAGAGAAAATTAGATATCTCAGACAAAAACTGATACGAATGGAGCATTTTTAAGAAGAGTAATTAACAAACTGATTTTAATTAATTACATTATGTTATTTTTAATTTGGAATTTTCATCTCTAAACAACACTGTATAAGTATACAAAATTTCATAGAAATTGGTTGATAATTAAAAAAAAAAGTTTTTCATGGTCCATTGTCACCTTAAAGTTACTCACAATGGTTTTCGGCGATCTTAAAAATTACAACGTATTAAAGAACCTTGATGACTGTACTATCATTAAGAATATTTAATAGAAAAAAATAAAATAAAAAGAACAATATTTAAGAATAGAGAATAATAGATAACTGACATAAAGAATAGAGAAAAGAACAATACACAAAACTTTTCTATTAGTTAAAACAGATTTATTTTGTTAATGAAATTTATAATAATATAACTGCGATGCCATGGAAATTTATTTTTCGAATAATAAACAGAATTTGCTTACCAAAAATGGTTTGGTTGAATATTAGGAAATCCATTTGTTATTTGCTATAAATACGTTTTAGAATAAAATGCAATAATGTGATTTTAGCAGTTAACCTGGATGTTCCGACTTTTAAATAAATATTTGGAATTTCTCAAAAAATGAATGAATAGATAACATAGAATAAATAGCAACAGCGTTTTAAAGAGAAAATTCCACTATAAGCATAGAACAACTAACAATTAAACCGCATTCAAAATTACCCAGCATGCATCGGTCTTTTTTTTACAATGAAGAGAATAAATAATAAAAGTTCTATTAGTTTTTAAAGCTATAAATGTATAAACAAATTATTCCAAAAATTATTAAAAATCTAGAAAGTAATTTACCAATTTAAATATTAATATTTAAGCTATTAATTCTAAAAAAATATATAATTTTTAAACAAACAAACAAAACAATTTTACATGTGCTGTCATCTTTTGGCAGATAGGTGAAGCAATGCTGAACAATGACATTTGGCTGATCACAGCGACATTGAACGATATCAACCATCAACAAGCGGACATTACTGTTTATCAAGCATTCTCCGAAAAGAAGTTTAATAAAAACCGAAAGAAGCACCGAAAGAAGTTAAATAAAAATGCTGAAGATTTTATTTTCTAATTAATTTGAATTTTTATTTTAAAAATATGTCTAATAATAATATAATAATTACAAAATAAAAAGAACTTTTTATATTACGTGCTTTTAAATTTTCTGTTGAATCATATAAACTTAACAATCCTATGTATTAATAAATACTTTTTAAAAATTTTTTTGATGAATTATCCCCTCAACTTGAAAGAAAATGAAGTTAATTGGAAGTTAACTTGCGTTTAACTTTTCTTTCCCGTCCCGGTCGGCAGATGGCTGCACCAGTCTCCAAAACAAAATTGACTGAAAATGAATCCATTTCTGCTTAAAGATGGCTAAAAATATTAAATTAATGCATTGCCATCGTGTTCTGATCTATTCTAAAAGTTTCAAATGTCTAGTTAGTCGCGAAGTTACTTAAAAATCGATTGCAAGATTTGTACTGGACAAACACATACACAAACAAGAAAGTGAGTTAATAAAAACATGGTAAGGGCATACAAAACAAAAAATCTTTTCGAATTTCCAAATTCTTTTCATTTTCCTTTAAAACTGCTTGGGCGTAAGCAAACTAACTTCGTGTCCGTTTTATTGTGAGTAAAAATAAAAAGAACTTTTTATATTACGTGCTTTTAAATTTTCTGTTGAATCATATAAACTTAACAATCCTATGTATTAATAAATACTTTTTAAAAAAATTTTTTGATGAATTATCCCATCTACTTCAAAGAAAATGAAGTTAATTGGAATTTGCGTTTAACTTTTCGTTCCCGTCCCGGGCGATAGATGTCTGAACCAGTCTACAAAACAAAATTAGCTGAAAATGAATTCAATGCTGCTTAAAGATCGCTAAAAGTATTAATATAATGCATTGTAATCGTGTTCTGAGCTATTATAAAACTTTCAAATGTCTAGCTAGTCGGGAAGTTAGTTAAAATTCAATTGCAAGATTTGTACTGGACAAACACACACACAAACAAGAAAGCGAGTTAATAAAAACATGGTAATTAGAATGTTTATTGAGGAGCTAAGTCAGAATTTAAACTAAAATCAGTATAAAATTGGGAGCAGTAAACCCATATTTCTAACACTTATGCTACCCATCTCAGCTTCATTGAAGAGCAGGTAAAACTTTTGTACAGCTACCGGATCTGGGCACTTAAATTTTTATGACCGCACTTCCCAATTAGTTTTTTGAAAATTTCTGTTGTGAGTTTTAGACTGCTGAATTAAAATTAGCACTTGATATGCAAGATTTTGTTTCGATTTTCATTAGAATTTTGATATACTTATTTCATGTTTCCTAAATTAATTACTTTGACAATGGGAAAAGCTTTAATAATGCGCTAAGAATTAAAAATTTTAATCCAGCTTTTTTGTTGTTTGAGGGGGTGGAGAAGGAAAGTTTACTATTAAATTATGAGCATTTGTAAAAAAAAATAAATAAATAAAAAAAAATTCTGCACATTCTTCAAAGCTGGCGATAGCCCTTTTTGTTTTTTTCATGCTGATATATTTTGATTTTTACCATGTTTTTATTAACTTGCTTTATTGTGTGTTTGTATGTTTGTGTGTTTGTCAAATACAAATCTTGCAATCGATTTTTAACTAACTTCCCGACTAGCTAGACATTTGAAACTTATAGAATAGCTCAGAACACGATGTTAATGCATTATTTTAATACTTTTAGCCATATTGAAGCATATTTGAATTCATATTCAGTTAATTTTGTTTTCTAGACTAGTGCAGCCATCTATCGGCCAGGACGGGAAAGAAAAGTTAAACGCAAGTTAACTTCCAATTAACTTCATTTTCTTTCAAGTTGATGGAATAATTCATCAAAAAATTTTTTAAAAAGTATTTATTAAGACATAGAATTGTCAAGTTTATATGATTGAACAGAAAATTTTAAAACATGCTATAGAAAAAGTTCTTTTTATCTTTAACTATTATGTTATTATATTTTGATTTACGTTTTGATAAAGTTTAGTATATGTGTTTTTCGTGTGTTGAATAAAATTTTATTGATATTGTGGGATTTTGATGAACACGGTATGGAAATTATGATCTTGCTTTTTTTTTCATCGATATAAACTGAGGGGTTTTGCTGTGTTTTGATGTTGGTAATGGTAGAATTGTGTTAGTAAGGTTGTAAAATATTAGTAATCCGACATATTTTATCAAGTATGAGATAAAACTTTTGAGTAGACATAAGCATTTCTTGCATGCTTTCTAAATTCACATATGTTTTAGAGTTTGAGCTGATAATTTAAATGATTTGCGATAACATAGTAGTAATAAATAATTACAAGATAAAAAGAACTTTTTATATACTCGTTTTTAATTTTCTGTTGAATCATATAAACTTCACAAGTCTATGTATTAATAAATACTTTTTAAATTTTTTGATGCTCATCAACTTGATGCCCATCAACTTGAAAGAAAGTTGAAGTTAATTGGAAGTTAACTTTCGTTAAACTTTTCGTTCCTGTCCCGGCTGATAGATGGCCGGGGCACCAGTCTATAAAAGAAAATCAACTGAAAAAGAATTCAATTCTGCTTAAAGATGGCTAAAAGTATTAAAATAATGCATTGTCATCGTGGTCTGAGCTATTCTAAAAGTTTCAAATCTCTAGCTAGTCGGGAAGTTAGTTAAAAATCCATTGCAACATTTGTACTGGACAAACAAACACACAAACAAACAAACAAACATGAAAGCGAGTTAATAAAAACATGGTAATAACAAGAAAGGGAATTTGTTTGAATTTTATAACTAAAAAAATTTAAAGTTGATAGTATAAGGATGTATTGATAATTTGATTCCATATTTTTAAGATCTAATTTACTTATTTTTCTCATTAATTTTAATAATCTGATATATTGTGTATTCTTAGTTCTATTGAGAGATGTTTAACTTTTTAGTTTTTTTTTTGTGATTGTGAGATTTTAGGGGATTTTAACAATTGAAGAAAATATGAAGATTCAGAACGGTTATATTTTAGTAATTTAGTATTTCTTTTTGGTTTTGTGCACAGGTGAAAAGTAATGTTTAGTGTTATTTCTAGTGATTTAATAATTTTCATTTCTGCTTCAGTATTGTGGTGGTACTATTTCTTACATACTTGGACTTTAAAGTTGATGACATCAAATTACCTGGGAACTATAGGACTTTTCGTACAAGTTGTAAGGTTTACATAAGATTCGATTCACAATAATCGAAATTTTTAAGTGAATAAAGTTAAAGAATCCGCTTAAGATATGCTAATTGCGGCATACGTGGTTGGTATAAATACCAAGCAAGTAGATTAAAAAAAGGGAAGCGAAAGGAAGTGAAAGGAGGAGTAGAGCTTACGAAACGAAGTATCGAGCTGGAGCTACTCTTAGAGTGTGGTTTAATAATAGTTGAGTTTTGCGAGCAGACGCTGGAAGCATAGCTAGATTGCTTCAAACCTACGCGAGTTCTTGTTAAGCCCAAAGTTTACGTGTCAGCACTTCTGGTTGACTTTCAAAGTATCTGTGAGTATTGCAAAGTGTATTTTTCTTGAATGAGTAGTTATACAAGTGAATATATTGAATTGTATTTCCCTTGCATGAATGCTATATATATCTCGTACTAGTAGTACGTATGTTTTAAGTTGAAAAGCAAATTGACTTATGCAAATATTTAAATAAGCATTGTTTTTAAGTAAGAACTGTGTTTCAATGAATTATTTAGTGTGCCACTTCAAGATATACATACCCAAAGTTAGGGTAGAAGTGCAGAATCTCTATAAAGTGAAAAACAGATTTCAGATGAAAAGTTTGATCAAGCATTGAAAACAAATTTTGACATATAACCTATACTACATTTGATTCTTATTTGTTTATAAATCATGATTAAGGTTATATATATATATATATACATATATATATATATATATATATATATATATATATATATATATATATATATATATATATATATATATATATATATATATATATACATATATATATTTCTTTGGCGAACCTATCCGGTTTACGAAAGGTTCAAGTTCCTCATTATTCCAAAACTTCTTTGAGCCCCAAAATTGTCAGAGTCGGGTCTGTTGTGTTATTGCTGACAATTCAGATGATTAATGAGCCGTTCGAAAAAATTTAATGAGCTTCAAAGAAAAACGATCCATAATCGATATCGTTTTTTTTTTTCGTTTTCGAACAGTTTTTAAATGCGTTATGCGCTCTCCCTTCTTTCTCTTCACAAAAGTTCAACAGACGCGAGCCAATATTTTTCCTGCTTAACTATACACAGAGTTTCAATTCGCTCCTTATGAGAAAAAAAATAAAATGGCGTTCTTCGCCCCTAGTCACGAAATAATTACCCAAGCCTTCCACGTGTTCCTTAAAGGAAACCTCCTTCTATTAATAATACGCTGTTCAATACATAGTTTGTGCACGCGGTGTGCATCTCAAATTGAGAATGCTTTTTAAAAAGAACTATACGATAACTTTCATGTACAGGTAGCCCTCCTTACAGAACTGCGTCTTACAACACGATTTCGCTCTAACACGATCAGATAAATTGCGGAAACTCGCGTTTAACACTGCAACCTGTAACACGGTTTCGCTCTAACACGATAAAAAAAATTTCGAAAACCTTTGTACAATGTACTTCTACAGCACTAGATAACATGGTTTTTGTTTAACACATTTAAAAACTAAAAGTATCTTGAAATAATGACGGAAGGAATAATGAACTATAGTGACTTCACATGAAAATGTATAAACGAATTATAATTTATTCATTTATAACTCTAGTCCGGTGTCATAGCGGAAAGCGTCATGCACAGTTTACAGGTGTGACGTAATACCCCCACGTGGGCGAACGCTGCGTCGTTCTAATTCGTGTTGATGACGTCGGCAGATACAATTTTGCTTAGATTAGATGTACATTTTAATCTCTTAATGAGAAGCTTGATTTGATCCTGTCATGCCGGAGTAAGGCCGGAAGTTTCTTATATGGAATTTTTAAAAATATTTTGTTTTAAATAAGTTTTTGGAACTTAACCCCCCTTTTTGTACTGGCTCTGGGGCTCATATAACACGGTTTCACACAACACGGCATTTTCTAGGAACCTATCTACCGTGTTATAGGAGGGTTACCTGTATTTCATATGAAACATTTTTTCAATAGCCGATTTGGAAAAGAAACTCCATTAAGGCTGCTATGTACTAAGAAAAAAAATCGTATTTCCCTTTTCCTCTTCTTGCAGTCTCTTGTGGTGGGAGGAGTCCAGGTGACAGTTCCAGAATTCCACCCCCCTTAGGATTGACATTTTGAGGGATTGTAATGGCTCTCTCTCTACAGGGGGGTCAAGAGCTGCCCCCAAATTCTTTATTTAAAATATATTTTGTCAACTATTTACAGGTACATAAATGCTGATAATGAAATAAAATTGGTATTGTCAGATAGCCCGAACTTTTCTGCAAAGCGCTACAGGATTCATTTTATAAATTTCGTCCGCCGGAGGAATTTATGAGCGTTTTAAACACACTATACCAGATTTTTCCCCGAACAATTTAAATTTTAAAATATTAATTGCATTTTTTTAAATAAACGAAAAATGTACACAAATGTATTCATTATTTGAATTAATTCATTATACGAATTATCATTTATTTTTCGCTAACTTCCATTATCTGATTACTTCACTACCGCGCTCTATCTTATTAAGTTAATGAAGGCTAAGCTATAAGAAGCAATGACGGTATAATATGAAGAGGAAATAAAGGGACCGTACCTTTACAGATGATAATTGGCTCGTCGTTGTGGACATCGGGCACGGAGCTATAACGGACTTCGTTTCATACACACATCACTGGTACTGGATACACACACGGTAGAGTACAGGGCTCCTTTAGTCATTCTAGGCACTGGATACACACATGGTAGATTACAGGGCTCCTTTAGTCATTCTAGGCACTGGATACACACACGGTAGAGTACAGGGCTCCTTTAGTCATTCTAGGTACTGGATACACACACGGTAGAGTACAGGGCTCCTTTAGCCATTCTAGGCACTGGATACACACATGGTAGATTACAGGGCTCCTTTAGTCAATCTAGGCGCACGGCATTGGGCAATGGGGCGCATTCGTCTTACAGCTCTGCTGGCATCGGTCACGGCTTATATCATCATCATCGGGCGCACTTCGTACATTTTACTAGCTAGGTTGCTACTACTGCTGACTCTAACTTCTAACTCTAACTTCTAACTCTCTCTGTGTCCTGTCTGTCTTTTTGCTTCCTCATATTATTTCATATTATTTTTCTCTAATTTATGGCGGCTCCGCCTCTTCTCCATTCCATTGGCCATATTATTATATGTCATCACAATTCGTCCGTGGCTGCCTTTTCTGCATCCCCTTTTCACCAATACGCAATGAGGGCGGGATTTATAAAATTCTCCTTTTTTTCCCATGCACTTTTTCCCATGCTCCGACATCATGAAACACGTGTTCTGTTTTATAGCCCTCATAATTTTTCAGTCTTCCTTTCTTCTTTTCTTCTCTTCGTTGCCATTCATTCTACAGCACTTTTATCTTCTAGTTTTATCTTAAGTAGCTTAGATTTATTGTTGGCCATTTGCTTCTTAGCCCTGCTTCTTTCTTACATTTCGCAATTATGTTACTTTGTCCCGTACTTTTCGATTTTGCTGCCCCTGGCCGTGACATTATTGTCATATCCCTATGACAATGAGCTAGGATTTTTCTAGGAATGCATGGCCAGGCAACGTTTTTTTCTACTCACGTAGTTGCA
>OU015493.1:210877203-210999703 GCA_907164885.2 Dolomedes plantarius
GTAATCCCGTTGGCGCATTCTAGTTTTCCTTCTTTTTCTAGTTGTTTTCGGTAAACATTTAGCTTTCTTTGAAGCTAATGTTTCAGCTTTCCTTTTCAATCTTTCCTGTCGTTTCAGTTCCACCAATTGTTTTTCTGTCTTCTTATTTTCAAGATCCTGTTTCACAGGAGATCCAGAAATTTGGTAAGAAGGCAGTTTCTTCCTTGGTTTCCTGGTTGTTTTCTTGCTGGCCATCGGAAGTGGAAGAAGAGCTGAGGAAGTTGATGGCTATGGAGATAGGGTTGATGAAATGGTAGGTTCAAGAGGAAAGGCCGATGAAATGCGCTGCTGACAAATGGTAGGATAATCTAACTGGTTGTTTTCAACGACATCAGTGGTGTAAGAAGCGCGAAAATCTTCGTCTGTGAAAATAATGCTGTCTAGAGGCTCAATGCCAGTAGCTCTGAATCCGTACACAGCAATCTGGACAGTACTAATTCTAAGGTAGGCTCCTCGTCATCTTACCCCACAACGGCATCTTCGATTTCACCTTGTTTATCAGTATCCAAGCTTATCGTAAATAAACTATAACATACATGATTTTTAACGTTACGAGTTGTATTTTGAGAGAGAAATATGGAGGATAAAAAATAACTTACCGTAGTCTTGTAATTCCTTGCGCTGTGAAGTCCAAAATTTACAAACACAGATTAAAGAAATACACTTCAGTCGCCACTACTCACAAAACGATCTCAACTTATATTACTTGTAGTGGGCGTCATAACCCAATACTAGAGTCTTAAGAATTGCCTGGACAGGTGCTGCTATCTATGATTGCATCGGAGAAAGACCGAGTTTGTCATCTTACCCTACTTTCCCCTATATATATATATATATATATATAGAGTGTAACAAAATTATAAGACCACCCAAAATATCACTCATTTTAATATTACACTGCATAAAATGAATAATTTTAAAATTTGAAGCAAATCAAAAAAATTGTATTTTCTCAAATAAATCGCTTAAAGGAAACAAAATTGAGTTAATTTCACACAGCAAACGATTTTTTGTAATCTCGGTGTAACATAAATATAAGACCACTTATTTTTTTTATTTAAAATCATTTGCGTTTTTAAAACTATTTTATTTTTTCTTTCAAAATCGTAGATAAACTGTAACTTTACATCACAAAAAAGTCCAAACGATAATATTGTAAAAGAAAATAGAATTTAATTTTTTTGCTTTGATGAATTTATGAGAAAATTCACAATGCCACGTGGAAGAGAATTGTCTAAACTAGAAGTTCGAAAGATTTGGTTTTATAAGGGCTCTGGATAATCGGAACGTGAAATATGTAAGATACTTAAACGTTCTAAAACTGCTATTCATAACGTTTTAAGTAAAAGAGATTTTTATGGAAAATATAAAAGATCTGGCAGAAAGAGTAAAGTATCAGCTCGCGATAATAGACGAATTTTCAAGCTTGCAACGAAACAGAACTTGTCTACTCGTAAAATAACACAGCAGACAAGTAAAACTATTTCACATATGACAGTCTAGCGCACTTTAAGATCAAATTGAAGTGTTGCTCTTCGGAAATACAAAGAAAACCAAGACTGTTAAAGTATCATCAAGAAGGAAGGCTGAAGTGAGCAAAGGAAGTCATGACCTGGGATGCTGCTTGGAAAAATATTATTTTTTCCGACGAAAAAAAATTTAATTTGGATGTCCCGGACGGTAATAATTCCTACTGGCATGATTTACGAAAGGAACCTTGGGTGGTTTTCTTCAGTAGACAGATGGGTGGTGGCTCTGTGATGGTGTGGGGAGCTTTTGCATATGATGGGAAATGTGATCTGCAGCGAGTTCTTGGAAAAATGGACTCCATTTGTTATCAACAACTGCTTTACCAACACCTTATACCTTTTGCGCCATTTTTAGGAGGATCAAACTGGAAATTTCAGCAAGACAATGCGCCATGCCATGTGTCTAAATCAACTAAAAACTGGTTTCAAAAAGAAAAAATAGAAGTCTTAAACTGGCCAAGCCTTAGTTCAGACCTGAATCCCACCGAAAACTTGTGGGGCCATTTGGCTCGTCAAGTGTATGCAAATAACCGTCAGTATGATTCTGTGTGTGAATTGGAACTAGCTATCATGAATGAATGGGACAAAATTCCCAAATATTTGCTCGAAAACCTAATTAATTCAATGAAAAATCGAGTATTTGAAGTTATTCAGAAAAATGGTGGATCAACATCATATTAGTTTTATTAAAAAAATTTGTCTTAACTAGTGGGCTTATAATTTTGTTACAGATATTTGATTGGAAAAATTTGAAATTGTTGATAAAATAATTAGTATATTTAAATATCTCTTAAAAATAATATACATATATTTTATATTTCATTTATTAACATCAACCTAATTTAATTTTTTAAAAAATTTACTATTTATAGTAAAAATCACAAAATCCACAGTGGTTTTATAATTTTGCTACACACTGTATATATATAATATATATATATACCCGATTCTTTTTTGCACGCGGGATACGTTCCAGAGAATACCATGAGGAAAGAAAATGATACATTGAACATATAAAAATTGGCTCCATCCAAATAAAGTTAGTCAGAAAATCTTAATTTTCCTATAAAATTTGGATTCGATATTTTGAACTTGAACAAATATATAAGAGGAAATCCACAAGTCTTATTTTAGTTAAGATTATAGAGTTATTTTTAAAATTGAAAACGTGCGGCAGTCTCAAATGGATAAACATAAATTGAATTTATTTTTTATTAATACGTGCACACATATAACATTATTATTCATTTATTCAGTGTCACTACGAGACAATAAATGTGCCCGTTTTCTGTTCTTTTTCGGTGGCAAAAAATCACTCTCGTTGCTGGAAATATTAAATGATGATTTATCTTCTTGTGTATCTGGAATAAAATTTACATCATGTGTTTCTTTGTTTCGCTGGATTAAGTACGAATTTGGTTATCAGAAGCTGTGATTATATTTTTGATAAATTTTGATAAATTATTACGTAACGTAATAATTTTTAAATAACGTTCGAATGGTACAGCTCGTTCGACACTGAAATCACTTGCAAGAAAATTAATTCCAAGTTTATTGGCTAGTCGGAGGACTTCTAGAATTGTACTTGCAGATAGTGAAACCAATCCTTCATCGTCTATAATCTAACGTGGAAACATCAAATTATCTAAAATACTCTCTGATTAACATTGCACTCAATACTTTTATTATTTCTTTGATTTTTAATCCGTGTTGAAGTAAAATAGAACCAGTGTAAAAAAATCGGTTATTTTTATTGCATAGTGTTGTTTTCAAACCATGCAAAAAAGAGAATCAGAATCGGGTATATATATATATATATATATATATATATATATATATATGTGTGTGTGTGTGTGTGTGTGTGTGTTACGAATTAATTAGTGAGAGAATAATAATTAAACAATTTGCAGGGGGCTTCAGGGTAGATTAAATTCGTGAAGCCTCCTGGTGCGAATATTAAAATAGTGGTAGTAAACGCCACTGATTTAATATTCGCATGGAACGAGCAAGCGCTAATTCTTAATCTTAATTTGGGGGAATACCCGTGTCTAGAATTGAACTTAATTCACGAGGTTGGAAGAACCACGGAGAGAATCTAAATATAGTATCAAATTTAGTCATGCCCATTCCCCATCTCCGGCGCAGACGTCATGAGCATGCGCTATGGCATTAGAAGTTTGGAACAATAGAGTTTTAAAGCAAAGAGGGATTTGATTTCGATCGGGTTGGTCACGCATCGAGAGTATTCAGATGATGGCTTGGCTGATAATTAATATGGATTGAATTGGAGTAATTTGATATTCGGAAATAAACTCTTAGGTGTAATTTAATTGTAGTCCTTTGCCACAGGCCTTTATTCACTGACTGCTATTTAGAATAATTATTTAGGGGAAAAGTTAAGATGGAGGAACGTGATATAAGACTCCATGTCTTAAGCCGGTAATTAATAAGCTTCGTGTTATATATATATATATACAGTGGTTGTCCAGAATAATAAAAACACCTATCACAAGCAAGTATTACGCTCCTGATATGGTGTTGCATCCCATTTGACATTTAAGACTATATGAATCCTCCTTGGAATGGCTTGGTATTGTTTTGTTTGGAGAGATATGGTCAACTTTTGCTACACGAGGGCTCCATTGACCGGGACCTACTGCTTAAGCCGATTCCGAACGGCTACAAACGTCCCACAGAGTTTGGTACCAAACGCCAAGCTCTCCTTGGAATGGACTCAAACAAGTCCTGAATATTGGTAAGTTGTAAGTTACACATTCGTCGGAGAAACATTCATTGGAGAAACTGCTCCAATTAAAGAGATGCTGGACCTTTCAAAACGATTTTTGAAATTTTTACCACAGAGATATGAAATTTTGTATAGATATTCATTAAAGTATAACAATATTAAACACCTTATAAAATTTTATAAATATTTTTAAAAAAATATTTTATAATTAAATATTTAAATTAAATTACCCTTCTTTAAAATGCTCCTTGCGACTCAATTTTAAACTTTTCCTCTTAATTTTGCAATTATATTGCTTATAAATACTTTCTGAACAAAGTTATGTATTTTTTTGTACTTTCGTTGAATAGTTAATTTTTAGAAAATATTTTTATGCTTGTACTCTGAATTTTCGCGAAATTTTTGTACTTTTCTACACTAAAGTTAAACTTTTATAACCTAAATGACCTCGAATCCTAAAATGGATACATAACTTTATTTTGATGTATTACAGGAATAGTTATAATAAATTTCATAAAATTTCGTCAAAAATTATGACGCGAGGAGCATTTTAAAGACTTGCAAATCTGGAAATTTCTTATTTTGAGAAAAAGTCATTTAAAAGATAATTTTTTATATACCTTTAATACTTGCTACTCTAAAGCCACCAATTTTTAATTTTTCTTTTCACTACACATTTTAAATGCATTTCATTCCAATATTTACATGTTTTTAAAATATTAATACACCCTCAAAAAAAATTCCAATTTTTGCTCGATTTTTGGTAATTTGAAAGTCCACCATCCCCTTAAAGAGATGCTGGAGGAGGGTAACGGGATCCTATCCTAATTCCCAGTAGAGACCACAGTGGCTCGATGATGTTTAAATCTGGTGATTCGTCAGGCCAGTGAAGGTGTGCAACTTCATCATCGTGCACTTCCAACCATGTTTCGACAGCTCCAGTTCTGTGACTAGGGCCGCTAACATCTTGAAAGATGTCATCTTCTACAGAAAGCAATGTCTGATCCACTCGATGTATATTTTCACCCAAAATGGTTAAGTAGTCCCTGCTAGTTATCCGTCCTCTTGGAATAATGGAACCTGCCGAAAACCCCAAAATGGCCTCCCAAAGTTAAAACCCTGACTAAGCTTTGCTGTTGGGAGGGGAGAGTTTAGGTTGTAAGCTTCTTCTGATGTTCTCCACACGTAAACACGTCTTGAGGTACGTAATAGTGTGATGGTTGATTCATCTGAAAACAATACATGCTTCTGTTGACCAGCGTTCATGGCACCACTGTAGTCTACGATTTGCATTCATCTGTGATACAGGCAGTTTCGGAAAAGCATCTTTGGTGTCAATATTTTGTTTATACACATAGGCGTAACTTGCTTCTAACAGTTCTTGTTTTTTTTTTTTTTTTTTGGGGGGGGCATGAATTGAATTCAGTTAAGGCCTTCTTAGAGCACTGACTGCCGGACGGTCCTTAAAATAGGAAATATTATAATTTTTTTTAATTGAATAACAATAGAATTGATGCTTGAGTAGTATTCAAAAGTTATACAATGAGAAAAATAAACATAATATAAGTAAAATTAGAAAACAAATATAGCATCGAATTTTTGTTATGGATCATATCAGCTTAAAAACTATGTTAAGGCTAAAGACATAATCGGAATCTTCAGTTTCCCAGTTTTAAAAAGCGGAAAAAACCAACTTTCTTAAACGTTTTCTACAATTTTCCGATTTTAACTGAACTTCTATTAACGTTTTAATTTATTTCAAGTAAAGTTGGGGGGGGCACGTGCACCCCGTGCCCTCCCTCCAACGTTACGTCTATGCTATAAGCATGGGCGTAGAATCGGGGCTAGCATAGGCATAGCGTCAAAATTTCGAAAATGGGTAACTCAACATAGGCCCCAACGCAATTGCGAAAATGAACGGGTTTATCAGTCAATTTACAACCGGTTAAGCTTCTATGTACTAACCCCATTGGATTCGCTCACCTCAATGTTAACCTATGGAGAAAATTTGTCCACGGATTGCCGACTTGGATTCAAAGATTTTTTTTTAAAATTGTACTCCGTCATAGAGAAAGAAATTTTACATTTGTGTACATTTTTCTTTCTTTTAAATGCAATTAATATTTTAAAATTTAAATTATTCGAGATAAAATCTGGTATAGTGTGTTTTAAACGCTCATAAATTACTTCGGTGGACGAAATTTATAAAATGAATCCTGTAGAGCTTTGCAGAAAAGATCGGGATATCTTACAATACCAATTTTATTAGATTATCAGCATTTATGTACCTGTAAATAGTTGACAAAAATATATTTTAAATAAAAAATTTGGGGGCAGCGCTTAACCCCCCTATAGAGAGAGAGCCATTAGAATCATTCAAAATGCCAATCCTAAGGGGGGTGGAATTCTCGAATTGTCAACTGGACTCCTCCCACCACAAGAGTCTGCAAGAAGAGGAAAAGGGAAATACGATTTTTTTCTTAGTACATAGCAGCCTTAAGGCTTAAAGTCAACGCTACCACTTCGAAAATTCTATGGCCCAAACTTCTTGTGGACGTGATTAACCCCTTCCTTCTCGCTCCCGTGAAAATCACGGCGTGAGTTTTCTCCTTCTACTTCTCGTGCCCGTGATATTGCCGGGCTGGAGTGTCCAAAAGTAACGCACCAAAAAGATTAAAACAATACATTTCATGTACCCTGAAAAATTTTTATTTCTTATTTTGTGTACCAGATGGCAGCACCAGACTATTTATAATGTAATTGGGGATGGTTTATTTTAAACTAGATATGACAGATCAAGAAATAAATGGAATCCTCCGAAAACAATAGGCACTTTTATTACCGTTTTATTGAAAATTATGCGATCGTTAAGGGGTTAATGAATATAATAATACACCACATTCTGTCTCCAAATACCCCACTGCATGCTTAGTGTTTGGCCAGTTACCTTACCCATCAGTTTTAGCCAACGTAGATTACTATCCTGCAGTTGAGGAAGCCAGGAAAGAAGCCTTCCAAAGAACAGGAGATTAACATTTGAAAAACGAAGTCAGATATGACCTAAAATTTGTGGAAGCACCTTTCAAACCTGGTGACCTAGTATTTGCTAAAGAATATCATTATCGGAACACCCGAAAATGAAATCTGGTCCATAAAAAATTATTGAAAAATTGTCCAATGTAAGTTTTCGAATAAATAAACCTAACTGGTTGACAAAACAAGATACGGAAGTGATTTACTAAGTTAAGATGCTTTTTGCCTAATAATCAATTTAAGTTACACCAACCAGTTGAAGTGTCAAATACCATGTAAAGTGATATTAATTGATGCTTGATCCTTGAATTTGCATTTCAATGTGCTGGGTTAGCATTCAACCTTTGTTCTGAAGAGAGCTCTTTTCATTTTTAAGAGTAAATTGTATACTATATTATTGAATTAGTTAATGTTCTTGAAACTATACAGTTTCATGAATGATGTCATAACGTTTTCCACGCAATTTTGGATTTTTGTTGTATGGTATTAGAAGTGACCACAGTGTTCAGTACATGTTTTAGGTTTCAGTTGATTAATTTAGTATGTGATGCTTTCAGAGTGTTCTGCATTTACTGATACAATTTTCTTATAATGTTTATTTAGTTATAATATTGTATTTGATACTAGTGTTATTTTATTATTACATATGTGATGTGTTCGAAGTGTCTTGCATTTATTAATACAACTGATATTATAATCTAAATTTCCTTATAGTATTGTGTTTGGTACCAGTATTATTATTGCTATTTTTACCATGTTTTTATTAACTCGCTTTCTTGTTTGTGTTTGTGTTTGTGTTTGTCCAGTACAAATCTTGCAATCGATTTTAACTAGCTTCCCGACTAGCTAGACATTTGAAAATTTTAGAATAGCTCAGAAGACGATCACAATGCATTCTTTAAATATTTTTAGCCATCTTTAAGCAGAATTGAATTCAGTTTCAGTTAACTTTGTTTTGTAGACTGGAGCAGCCATCTATATGCCGGGACGGGAACGAAAAGTTAAACGCAAGTTAACTTCCAATTAACTTCATTTTCTTTCAAGTAGATGGGATAATTCATCAAAAAATTTTAAATAATTAATGTATGTTTTAGTGCATATAAAGGATTAATAAGTTTTTCTGGTTGCATTGTATTGGTGTTATAATGATGAAGTTAATATGTCGTATTGCTTTATGTTGTTTGATAATGTTCTAGGCTTCTACGCTTCAAATAGCCAATTCTTGGTAAAATAGTAATTTCACAATGATTCATGATTATTTTTCTTGTGTGTCAATTTTGGAAATTTTACGCCCACATCAGTGTTAGGGGGCCCCCTTCCCAAGTTGTGTCTATAGTCCAGAATTTTCTAAATCGGGCCCTGCCTAGACACGAACTTTTCTTACAAATTTTGTGGGTCCGTCAGGGATGATCTCTGGATATTTGTTAATGACTTTAATTATGGAACTTTAGCTTTAGTGACTTATCTTTAACGACTTTGGACTTTAACGACTTTCGATTTTATCAAAACTTATAATATACTTTTCATGATCAACAAAAACTGTGACTAATCTTTGAGACGTATCCGGTGAGATAAATTTTTTACTGAATTCAAGATGAAATTAAATGACATTGCTGAATAGGAAGTTGCACTGAAAACTGAAAAGCCATGGAAAATTCGATGCTTGCATAAACTTATTTTTGAAATTGAAGGTTGTAAGGTATACATAAGATTCGATTCACAAGAATCGAACTTTTTAGTGAATGAATTAAAGAAGCTGCTTGAGATATGCTAATTTCGGCATACGTGCTTGGTATAAATACCAAGCAGCTTGATTAATACAGAGGTTGAAGAAGAAGGTTTTGTTAAGGTTGATAGATAAGCGAGTTAAGGGAAATACGAGGAAAGCTGTCTCCAGGTGCTATCCTGCGCCAGTGCTTAGGGGGCCCAAAGTTTACGTGGCAGTACTGCTGGTTTGACTCTCTGCTGGTTTGTGAGTATTTGCAAAGTGCATTTCTTTTGAATGTTAATATATATTCCGTACAAGTAGTACGTATGCTTATTGCTGTAAAAGCAAATTCTATATGTGCAACGAATTCAATAAACATTGTTTCATGTATAAACTGTGTTTGTATCAAATTCATTTAGAGTGCCACTTCAAATTATATACACCCAAGTCTGGGTAGAAGTGAGCTATGTAGTCTATAAGGTGATTGTCAAAACAGAAAGCGACTTCGAAAATTTAATGGTTTTGCTTTTATAGCAGAACAACCTGCTTATAAACAGAAATTCGAGTTCATTGGTAAAGAATTCTTTCTAAATGACCTTATAACTATCTGCAATTTACTGTGTATGGGTAATGAAGAAACAAAACCTGAAATAATAACTCGAATTCTTGCATTTCTTTGTGATATAACATTGCTAAAAAATATCATTCGTGAAGATGGGGTTATTGAAATTGATTATCAGAGTGATAATGATTCTGTAAAAGATTATGATCAACCAGTAAATACCAAACTAAATAAAGACGATAGTTCCGTTCAACTTCCAGTTCAAGAATTATTCAAATCTAACATTGTTTTTTCTGATATTGAAAATACTATTAGTCCATTTGATGGCAATTCTTGGCGAAATATTGATAAATGGATTGATCACTTTAATAATATTACTGATTTATTTCAATTAAGTGATTTGCATATATTATTGTTTGCTAAACGATCGTTAACTGGAAAAGGTAAATTATTCATTCAAAGAGAAAGTGGAATAAATTTTTGGATTAAAATTAAATAACTGTTAATTTCTGAATTCGGTTCAACTTTTAACTATGCGGAATCTCGTGAAATGTTATTAAATCGAAAAATGAGGGATAATGAATCATATGATGAATATTTCTTAGTTATGCGAGAATTGGCTAAGAAGGGTAATATAGATTTTCCCTCGTTGATGCACTATCTAATAAATGGTATTAATGATTCTGCTAACAATAAATCTATTTTATATGGATGCGAGAATATTAAAGAATTCAGAGAGAAATTATAAATCTATGCTAAAGTTAAGTCTGATCAAAATTCCAAAGATTCAATATATATATATATATATATATATATATATATATATATACAGAGGCTGTTCACACATTTTTTAGACGATGTATATTGTATTCACAAAACTAAATTACATAAAATTCTTGTGTTTTAAATGTTCTATTTGACATCCCTAATTCTGATCTATCTTTCGACACTGCAATTTCCAGGATAATAATGCCTTTTGAAGTGTCAGAAGAGGTATTCTATCCCATTCCTCCTGAACAGTTTTCCAGAGTCCTGTAAGGGTTTTGGGACGACGTTTGGATAATGCAGATTTTAAAAGTCCGAAAGCACAAAAATCCATAGGTGATGCATCGAGAGATTTAGTAGGGATATCAGTGAAGGGTATGGCCTTGATACCAGTTTTTTGTTCCATTTCTTTTAGGAAATTTACAGTGGATTTTGATGTGTGACTGCTAGCTTTGTCCTGATGGAGTCTCACAGATTGATGGCACTGTGGGTAAAGCGATGGTATTTCATTCAGAAAAATTGCCGATAAAATATGTTCCTGATAGTATTTTGAGTCAATCTTGACATTTTTTTCCACTCTCTTTATTTTTAACTTGCCATTATAAGAAAAACCAGCAACAATCATGAATCCCTTAGAAAAACTTTCTTTCGATTCTTTGAACCATGTACTTAAATTTTTTTCTCCCCTTTTATGATAATAAATGGCTCTTTTTTGTTGCAATCATTTAAATACACCCATGATTCATCTATTGTGACAATTGTTTTCCATTTTTCTTTGGATAAGTGTTTTTCATATAGAATTCTGCAGCGTGTCCTGCGTTCAGCGATATGATTTGGAAGAAGACGATGCACATTGCGGTTTTTCGCTTTCTTAAGATTTAAATCAACGTTTATCATTTTGTTTACAGCGGACACCGAGCATTTTAATGATTTTACAACTGTCCTTTGACTAGGGGGATTTTCTTTTAACATTAAACAACGTACCTTTGACATAGTCGAAGATGTCCGTTTTTTCCTTGGATACTTGTTTGGAATTTTTGTCCGACTTGAGGCTCCAATTTGGCGTTTTTTTTTCCTTTCTTGTTGACGATATTACCTATCGACGCTTTAGATATCACAAAACCATGACTCTCACATCGTTTTTGGATAACGGAGTATGCATATTTCTCTTCGGAAAGAGCATAAATGTAGTCTTCGAAACACTGCTTTGTTAAAAACGCCATTTTGAATAAAAACAAAACTTTCAAGCCGCAGACGATAATTTTGACTTTTAAAAACATAGTACAATTGCAATTATTTCTTTTGCAGCAAACGATTTTTTATTGCCGCTTACCAAAATCGTCTAAAAAATGTGCGAACAGCCTCTGTATATATATATATATATATATATACATACCTTAAACGAATATTTTCTAAACTCAAACGCATCTTTTGCAATAGTCCCAAAGTATTCTCATTCGCACTCTTCTCGTGTAGCAAAAAATGACCGTAGCGCTTTCCACCAACTCATTCGTAATCGGTCCGCTATTCCAAACCATGCTCTGATCACGACTGTTTATTCCGCGTGCTCATATCAAAAGCAATCTCATTGCAACAATGCTCCGCGTCGAAACTGCCCACGATGTATCTTAAATGTTTAATCACAGTCCGATCTTGCGCACTGTCGACACACTCCTATTTTCGAGAATTAATTAAAGGGAGTCACGGTCCAAAATGAATATCGTTCGGATATTTCCCCCCAGACCCCGGCCATTAATTAATAATTCCCTTGTCTTCAGGGCTATCTCAGTACAGAGCACAATTAAGAATGTTGTGTTTTTGCTTAGTATGGCCGAGCAGAGAATTCCTGCAACTGTCGGTGCGAGGTTATACATTACTACAGATTAGGTCGGATGAAATCCCGTATTTGAAACTGTAAGATTTCACGAAATAATAATATTAATCAAAATAAAGAAAACAGCTGACAGTATTAGTGTTGTTCATGAATGTGCTTCGTATTCATTAAAAAACAAGTCTGTTCACCAGTTGTTGTTTTATGTAATTACTAGCTGAAAACCCGCACTTCGCTACGGAGTACATTCAAATTAAATACAAAGGTCAATGTATGCAATTCATGCCAAATATATATATATATATATATATATATATATATATATATATATATTATATGATAAATACGATAATCAATGTATACAATTGATGTAAAATATATATATATATATATATATATATATATATATATATATATATATATATATATATATATATATATATATATATATATATATATATATTTATAAGAAAATCGTAAAGGATAATTTTATAGACTAAATAATGTACAAGAAAATATTCAGATTAAATCTAATATAAAGAATACTAAAAAATATAGTACAGTTTTTAGAACATTTCTTTTAGTGTATT
Source organism: Dolomedes plantarius (assembly GCA_907164885.2). Classification (NCBI taxonomy): domain Eukaryota; kingdom Metazoa; phylum Arthropoda; class Arachnida; order Araneae; family Dolomedidae; genus Dolomedes; species Dolomedes plantarius. Next base: position 210,890,007 of record OU015493.1, read on the forward strand.
TTAATATTTTTTTGGATAATGTCCAATCGTCTGCCGCATTAGCAAGGAAAAAAAATATTTTTTTGTTTATTTAGTTGTTATGCACGTGACGATAAATTTATTTAAAGTACCAGAAAAAGAAATCACGTGATCGGCATTTAATAAATTAAATTCTAAAAATAAATCTTTAAAAATTCACCAAAAATCAGGAAATGGAGGTAAAGATTAGAAAAAAATTTCATTTTAAAGGAATTTTTAGGATCTTTCTCGTGATAAAAATTTTATAACACTCAAAGTATTAGTTTAAATGCAAACGTAAAAAAGTTAAAAAACAGCTTAAAAATTTAATTTTAAAAAATCTAAGAAGAACTTTTGAAAAATCTTTCTTAGTGCACCCCTTCACTATAAGAAAAATAGCCATGCAAAATGTCAGCCCTTTAGGTCCAGCGGTTTGGTCTGTGCGTTGTATGTCAGTCAGTGAGTCAGTTACGGAACAGTTTTCTATATATAGACTAGCTGAAAACCTGCACTTCGCTACGGCGTACATTCAAATTAAATATAACTGTCAATGTATGCAATTACTGCAAACATAAATAAATAAATGAACAAATATGTAAAAAAAACAAAAAAAATATTTATAAAAAATTGTAAGGGATATTTTTATAGACAAAATAATGTAGAAGAAAATATTCGAATTAAATCCAATAGGTCATACTAAAGAATATAGTACAGTTAATACAGTACAGTTTGAGGAACATATCTTTTACTGTATTTTAATTTTTGTTTGGATAATGTCCAATCGTCTGCCGCATTAGCAAGAAAAAATTTTTTTTTGTCTATTTCGTTGTTATGAACGTGACGACAAATTAATTTAAAGTACCAGAAAAAGAACTCACGTGATCGGCATTTAATAAATTAAATTCTAAAAATTAATCTTTCAAAATTCACCAAAAATCAGATTATGGAGGTAAAGATTCGAAAAAGTTTTCATTTCAAAGCAATTTTTATGATCTTTCTCGTGATGTAAATTTCATAACCCTGAAATTATTATTTTAAATGCAAACTTTAAAAAAGTTACAAAAACAGCTTAAAAATTTAATTTAAAAAAATCTAAGAATTTTTGAAAAATCTTTCGTAATGCACCCCTACACTATAAGAAGAATCGCCATGCAAAATGTCAGCCCTTTAGGTCCAGTGGTTTGGTCTGCGCGTTGTATGTCAATCAGTCAGTCAGTCAGTTACGGAAATGTTTTATATATAGATAATGTATGTGTTATTCTACTGTCAGGTAGCAGTCATGAAGCTGTTTGGGCTACCTTCTGTTTTGTGGATTGTGGAAGATGTCAGACTTTGCAGTGTTCCAGAGAGGAAAATTATTGGCACCCATCTTCTTGAATTATCTCTCACTGCAACCTCCAAGGTATTGGGTGTTTCCCGAACTACGGTAGTGATATTCATGACAACAAATGTGCGGAAAAACATATTGTGAAGAACACATTAGTGGAGGAAATGAAAAGCTGAGTGAAAGAGCCTGAAGCAGACTGTGACTTCGAAAAAGAAGAGAGCTGCAACCAAATTGACCGTAACGTTCAATCTGCATCTGCAGGCACCAGTATCTATCACTACAGTTAAGAGGGAATTTCACAAAACAAAACATTTTCTGCAGAGTAGTCATTCCTAAGCCACTTGTAACTAATGTGAGCGTAAAACGTCCTCCAAAGTGGTGCCGAGTAGAAATCCTGATTAAGTTACATGCGGACGAATGTCATTTGGTCACACAAAGCACCGTTCACTCTGTTTATCACATGAGGCCGTGCGTACGTCTGGACAGCACCTATTCAAGCAGTATGATCCTGATTGTCTCTTGCCAGCTGTCAAGCATGACGGCAGATATGCCAGGGTTTGGGCAGCCATCTCATAGTTCTTTGAATCCCCTACTGTAACTCCAACAGCGTGGTTTACTGGGAAGGACCATGCCGCACTTTTAGCAAACCAGGTCTTTGCGTTGCAAACGGTGTTTCTTGCGGGATATGGCTTTTGTCCGGAATGATAATGCTTCTATACAGCTAGATCTGTCAGGTCGCGGTTTTAGGAACGTAAAGACCAAGTCAAATATACTTTCTGGCACCGCACCATCCCCCGTTTTCAATATCATCGAACTGCTGTGGTCTGTTTTAATGTCAGTAACCGATATCGATCATCAGCATCTCTATAGGAGCTTTCACGATTTCTTCATAAAGATTGGTATAATACTCTCTTAAGCACTATTCATAACTCGTGTAATTCTATTTCTAGGCACATTCGGATGGATTTATATGCCAAAGGTAGCCCTATACCATATCAATAAAGGATTCCATATTATTCTATAGTGTTGCCATCATTTTCATAACCACCTATATATATATACTAGAAGGTAACCCGTCATTTTGACGTCATAATACTAATAATGACGTCATAATGCAAAAAGTATATAAAAGTTAAAAAATATCCCGAATTATCTAATAATATTGCATTTCATCCACACCTTGTAAAAGCAAACCCTTTCATTATTTTTTTATTTATTTAGTTTTTCATGCGATTGGAGTAGTAGACTGCCATCCAGTTTTTTTCAGCTCACTACGCGATATGAATACTTGAGCTACTTGACTCTTTCACATTCAAGTTTGTTTACTTTCAGAATTCATCGCAAAAGTAGACAGATTTTTAAAAACTGTTAAATATACAGCTAAAAGCATCCAATTTTTTTTTAGTTCTGAATATTTTATAGAAATAGAATGTTTATAGAATAGGCTGAACAAACGTGATTTGATGGAGAAGATATTAGTTTTTAGGTAAGAAAAAATTCTGATCCACATCTGAAATTGAAATTAAGCCAAGTCGGCTGTTTGTTTACTGAGGGCTTCAATTGAAAGATGAGTACAGCCCGGAAGTGTTATACAGAGACAATGGCTATTATATATATAATATATATATTCAAATTCAGCATTTTGACTTAAAGTGCACCGATGCATATCATACACGAATACTTTCGAAATTACAAGCGCATTGTTTATAGTGGTCCGTAGCTCGTCCCGAGGTATTCGCATTCGTACCTAGCCCGCTGATCACAACTGTTCATAATACTAAAAGCAATCTCATTGTTAACAATCCTCCCCGTCCAAACAGCTCTCAATGTGTATCTTAAATGTTTAATCAGGCGCGTATCGATCTTTGCCCCTCGGCGCTCTGTCGACACGCTCATGTTTTCGAGATTTAATTAAAGGTTGAAAATGAATATCGTCCAGATATTTACCCCAGAGCTGGCCATAAATTAATAATTACCTTGTCTTCAGTCGAGAATCTCAGTTGGCCGCGCGGAAGACAATTAAGAATGTTACGTTTCCCGCTTAGCCAAGAATTCGTGCAACTCTCAACGCGAGGCCATAAATTACTGTAGAGTAGGTTGGATGAAATCCCATATTTGGAAATGAAAACCCTCACGTCATAATAGTAATGGTAAATATTATATAAATATATATATCTATATATATATATATAAAACAGTTCCGTAACTGACTGGCTGACTGACATACAACGCACAGACCAAACCGCTGGACCTAAAATGGCTGAAATTTTGCATGGTGATTCTTCTAATAGTTTAGAGGTGCATTAAGAGAGATTTTTGAAAAATTCTTCTTAGATTTTTTAAAAATTAAATTTTTAAGCTGTTTTAGTAACTTTTTTTAAGTTTGCATTTAAAATAATAATTTGAGGGTTATAAAATTTATATCACCAGAAAGATCATAAAAGTTCCTTTGAAATGAGATCTTTACCAAATCTGTACCTCTATTTTCTGATTTTTGGTGAATTTTTAAAGATTCATTTTTAGAATTTAATTTATTAAATGCTGATCACGTGACTTCTTTTTTTGGTACATTAAATAAATTTATCGTCACGTGCATATCAACTAAATAGATAAAAAAATATTTTTTTTCTTGCTAATGCGGCAGACGATTGGACATTATTTTGTCTATAAAAATATCCCTTACGATTTTTTTATAAATATATATTTTTTTCCTACGTCAATTGTATATATTGATCGTCGTATTTATTATAAATATATATATATATATATATATATATATTTTTTTTGGCATTAATTGCATACATTGACCGTTGTATTTAATTTGAATGTACTCCGTAGCGAAGTGCGGGTTTTCAACTAGTATATATATATATATATATATATATATATATATATATATGTGTGTGTGTGTGTGTGTGTGTGTGTGTGTGTGTGTGTGTGTGTGTGTGTGTGTTGCTTTCTTTTCTACAAAAATAGGTGGGTATAATGTGTTTTCTCAAATAAAGGTGTGCATTTTTACCATGTTTTTATTAACTTGCTTTCTTGTGTATTTGTGTGTTTGTGTGTTTGTCAAATACAAATCTTGCAATCGATTTTTAACTAACTTCCCGACTAGCTAGACATTTGAAACTTTTAGAATAGCTCACAACACGATGACAATGACTTTTTTAAATACTTTTAGCCCTCTTTAAGTACAATTAAATTAATTTTCAGTTATTTTCAGTTAATTTTATTTTGTAGACTGGTGCAGCCATCTATTGGCCGGATCGGGGAACGAAAAGTTATATGCAAGTTAACTTCCAATTAACTTAATTTTCTTTTAAGTTGATGGGATAATTCATCAAAAAAATTTTAAGAAAGTACTTATTAATACATAGAATTGTCAAGTTTATATGATTCAACAGAAAATTTAAAAACATGGTACATAAAAAGTTCTTTTTATCTTGTAATTATTAGTACCGCGTTTGCAACTTCAAAAGAAATTTATGGTTTAAGAAGATGTTAAAGGTCTTTTTTTCATATTGGGACTTATTGGAGGAATTTTATAAAATTAATTATTAAATCTGTTAATTTTAATTCTATTTATTGATTCGGAAAACCGAAGAAAATTTTTAAATAGTTCGTTTTATGAAAATTTAAAAAAAAAATCATTTGTAAAAATTTTATAATCAACTCTATTGCTGAATAATGTTAAAAAAGAAACAAAGATTCTACACATTTTTTTGGATTGAACAGAATGTGTCTTTATCTGTTCATGAAACAGAGATTGAAACACAGAAAAATAAATATTGATTTAAGAGAACAATCCTTAGCGGCACCGAAATCTATGGATTCGACATACCTATCGGTCATTTTGAACATTTCGATTTTCACCCATTCTTCGCCCCCCCCTCCCCATGCCCATGGGGGCTGAAGTTGTACTTAAACGGCCTCGAGAGTGTCACTATTCCTCTTAGCAACCCTGAAAACAATGGATTCGACGCTAATATCGGTCGTTTTCGATTATTTTTACATGTCACCCCCTTCCCTGACCCAAGAGGATCTAAGAATAGTATTTTTTCCCTGATTGTAAGATATATGTATACCAAGTTTGGTTGAAATTGCTCCAGGCGTTCCAGAGTTATGCTGGAACAGGCATACATACATTATATATATATATAACATAATATCCATAAAATATACTATGTCGAATTCAATTCTTAAAACACTTCCACCTCAATTAGTCTAGTGGTTAAGTTTTATCTTTTACTGTATTTTAATATATTTTTGTCAATTTATTTCGTTGTATATATATATATATATATATATATATATATATATATATATATATATATATATATATATATATATATATATGTGTGTGTGTGTGGGGGGGGGGTCAGGATGACCGTGCGGTGATTAAAAATAATTAAACTATTATAAACTATACTAACATTTAATGAATATTACTTATTTACAAACATATTTACAAAGCTACGTCGTTAATTATTAACATAATAGGCTAATGAAGGAGCAGTCGTCTACTGCTAACAGACAAACGCGTCATAGCTCATCGCCGTCCATCATCTGACTGGGGTTGCCAGATTTCGTCATCTTTAGTGAGCTGGAGCGGTGCAGATAGTAGTGTCATCTAGTGGAATATGCAGGTATCACAGACCGATGTAGGCTCAGGAACCCACATATATATATATATATATATATATATATATATATATATATGGTATCACATCATTTTGTTTGGCAAAATTTTGGGATACCCATGAAATGTGCACAGTGTATGCATTAAGAAATATTTCCTAATTTTTCGTATTTAAAGAGTTACACAGATTGAGCATCATTCTAATTCCGAAAGTACACATTCCTATCTAGTAGATATCTCAGGTTTCAAAATTTTGATTACTTAGAGGAATTTCTAGGCTTTTATTATTTCGTTAAGAAGTATAACTATTCCCCATCCGGCAGAAGGCATAAAGAAATCTCCGAAGAAATAACTCACTCTGCACCGAAACGCACATTCTTGAAATTCAAAATTTTATTCTTCCAAATTTTCAACGATTTTCGATGCAAATATGTTTATACTGAATCTCGAAACATTGAAGGCGCCGCGAAAATCTCTCTCTTTCACGTCCTAATTTTCTCACACTCGTGTAGCAAAGTAGTAGAAATTTTACAAATTCCGATATTTTTAGGAGTACAATGAACTGCCTTTCGCATTTTCCCTTGTATTTTGCCATCGATTGCCGATGAAAGTTTAGAGAAGATTTTTTTTTTTTTTGGAAGGGATCGAGATGATAAAAGGAAACAAAAAAACCAATTGTATATGAATCCGGATTACGAGGTTTCTGAAAAAGGCCTCAAATACTTGCGTCATTGTCGTGTCACTTTCTTTTGGTCTAATTTAATTTCAACTTTCCGTTATTTTGACAGTCATGTTAACGGACGATCCATCACAATTTGGACTTTGTTAAAAAAGAATGTAATCCACTAACCTTCAAGTCCTTGCATTCTTACTTTACACTCCGTGGCCCCGAAAGTTTATAAAATAAAATGCACCCTGAGGTTGTCTGGGATATAGAGTTACTTATTTATCTTTGATTACTGACACTGCTAAATTCTTTCGCTTCTTCTGTAAAACTTTACCAGACAGTAAAGTTTTACAGTACAGTTTTTTTTATAAATTTTACCAAGCAAAACTTTTTTCTGTCTGTGAGTCAAAGAAATCTGATCCCATTCAGTTGACTTCCGCGTCCCTCTACGAAGGTTCTAATATCCAATAGTGGCTTTGCTTAGATAACACGTGTTAAAAGCAAATGACAATCACTTTTTCAGATCATGCGGTTCCTGCCATTTGCTTGAATAAATTAAGTTTTATATTCTTACTAGCCACTGCGCGACCAGCATGGTCTCTTTTAGTTTATATTTTCATTTGCAAAACAACTCAACTGGAAGTAACTGTTGGGTGGATTAAATAGCATAACTTGTCCCATACCTATTTATCTGAAATAAAAAACCTTTCACAAGAAATTAGGCTTGATGAGGCTAACTAAAATGCCTTTATTTTTCTTATTTTACATAAAAACATAGTAAAAAGGGGATTATTTGATCCAATAGCTTGAAAGAAAAATATTTACAAAACTTAATCATTAAATAAAAATAGAATACAGATAAGCGTGTCATGAACGGGCGAAAATTAACTTACTTAAATTTTGGAAAAACTAATTAAACTGAATGGTAAAGCTTGGGATAGGTATAGGAAGAAAGAAGGGATACAAGTTTAATAGCTCGACAATTCGTCGCAAACACATCTAAATATCAAACTTGCTGCGAAAACAGCTACTAACACTATGGCTGAAAGCCCCAACTCACACGCAGAATAGTTACTGCTTAAAACCCCAACTCGCTGAAAAAATACGTACATCTTAAATACTTGTTGTATTTATTTGTACAAATCCAAATGGCTGTGACGCAAGAGCTTTGTAATTCCAGTCCTGCCTTCAAAGTTGAAAAATCTGCATATTTATTTTTAACCATCCGTTCATGACACGTTTTTAAATGTCGCGTTTTTCGATGAAGGGAAAACAAAAACTACAGTAACATATGTAAAGAATTTTACCATTACCTGTCATCATAAATATACGTTGTTAAGGGGTAGTGGGTGCTTAGCCAAAAAAGTTATAAGCATTGCTAAATTCACTTTAAGGCTGATTCTAAAACATCGTGATTAAAAAATGTGAATTTCCATTACTTCAGAACAGAGTTAAAGATAAGACTGAGAAACCCAACACCAATGATTTTATAAATTACACCCCTCTCTGTATGTACTATTTTTCAAAATTAAGATATCTACACTTTATCATTACATCAAATAAGAAAGTGTTGGGGAAAATTTTTTCACTTAAAGAATGGAGTAACAATTCAGCAAGTACTAAAATATACTGTAGATTACATCACTCTCCATATGTACTATTGTTCCCAATTCAGATATCTCCACTTAATCATATCAAATGAATAAATTAAAATTATTTCGTGAATAAATTAAAATTATTGACGAGTAAAATAGAGTAATTAAATTGTACCAAATTACGTGCTATCGTCGAGCCACTACACACACGCGGTTCCAAATTGCGGACGGCCTCTAATGTTTACATCCGGTAGTTTCAGCCGTTGCCATTCGGAGTATAAAAATTTCGTAGATTTTTGTGCCGCATACCTACGCGTTTTATATATATAGATATTTACAAGCTCCAAATAGGGTGCGTTAACCTTATTAACCCCTTGCCACCATTCATTCAATAATCAAAAGTGAGAGGTACTCACGATCATAAGTATGCGAGACCCCAGCTAAGTCACTAACAGTATATATATATATATATATATATATATATATATATATATATATATATATATATATATATATATATATATATATATATATATATATACATACATACATACATATATATATATATATATATATATATATATATATATATATATATATATATATATATACATACATATATATATATATACATATATATATATACACATATATATATATATATATATATATATATATATATATATATATATATATATATATATATACATACATATATATATATACATATATATATATATATTCACATATATATATATATATATACATACATAAAATAAAAAATAATTCAGTTCAGATTAATTTTTAGTCATAAAATAAAATTTTATAACTCTGTTCAAATTCGCATTCACCGAATGAACATCCCAACTTGACGGATAAGGATTGTTTGCTACAGAAATGGGGTAAGTAGTAGCAGCCGTACTTATTCATTTTCCGTCTTTCATACTTTAACTAGCCAACAAACGTTCTTATTGGATCTGTGGCTCTAATCAAATAAAAAGGCATCGCGACAGAAGAACGTCAAACACACACACAAAAAACAAAAGAAATATTATGCAGGAGATTTCAGCAGACATCAAAGTACATGTAACTTGACCAAAGGACGCAAACAAGCTAGCCACTGGACCTGCCGGAGATTCAATATATGCGTTTACATCATCGGGACGGACATCGGCGGCATATATCTTTAGAAGAGAAGCACGAATATAAGCAAATCGAGGACGACACCAGGAGAGGGCAGAGAGCAGACAGAAAAAGCCCGGGAAAATCCTTTGCAGGACCTTTTATAGGATGAGGGAGCTGGCCATTTAGAACTCTTCCAATTGGCTAGAATCGGCCACGTGAAGGTATGATTCAACGTCGCATGACATTTCGAGCAGACACTGCGCGGCGAACTAAGCACGCGCCACTGACTCATGTCTGATTTAAGGGTTTAAAAATAACCGCACGTGCATTAAGGGTCAAACTAGTTAGTTAATTACTTTATTCCTGGGTCATAATTTGGAATAGGGGATGTGATTTATTGCGGAAAATTTAGAATACGAGTTAAAGTAATAAAAGGGGGGCGTTAACGTTACTTACTCACACACACACACACACACACACACACACATATATATATATATATATATATATATATATATATATATATATATCAATCCGGATTGCAACACGTATCTGGAGATTTCCATACGAATTTTTCCAAGTTAATCCTCCAATGTGCAGAACATGATCGTTGTTACTAAAGAGGGACTCTCCATTTCCATTCAAGGAATTTATTTAAAATACTAAACTACCAGCCCAGTCGCCATTCTTCGACTTATCTCCTCTTACGGAAAAGAACGCGTACTGACTGTCCAAAACACAAACTCTAATCTATGCTTTGTTCTTTAAAAGCGCGTCTCAATGCAACAGCTCGTGATGGTTGTGTTCTCGGGAGATATCATAGTCATACGATTCCCGCCCGTGCCTTTCTGATGTAATTGCCGGTCGAGTCCAAAGACTTTCTCAAACCATAAGATAGAATGCGTATCGCCATCTGTTGGAATTTTCGTTCCCCATCAGACTACTATCTCGTTTAATAAGTATTTATTCATATTAATTCCCTCAGATTTAATCAATCGACCTAAAAAATAATATAGTTTACGCTTCTAGACATTACACACACACACACACACACATATATATATATATATATATATATACCGGGTGGTCATAAAGAAACTTTGCCGATATTTGCCGACCTCTAGCGGTCGTTCCGTTCAATCTATCGAGATGAGACTTCAGATATAGTTATTCAGAGGTATGAGCTCAGGATTCTGAGAACGGCCACACAGTGACGCTCACGGTTACGGTTATAGGTATAAAATCTCGAAATTTTCAAATGGTAAAGTCCACTTTTTCCCGACGCAAAATGCTCAGCGCATGCGAAAACCCTAAAAAGCGATCAAACGATACGTGTATCACAAAAAACGGACGCGTAATGCACGCACGAAAAACAGCTGTGCGAACGGCCAACAAAGACACGATTGGGGCGCACGGAGGAAAATTTGCATATGACAGAGGCTAGAAACCAATCACAGAACACCGTTCGCCAGATATTCGGCGTAGAAAACCGATAAAAAAGCTCTCTGATCGTGTTTTTGTTCGCCATTCGCAGAGCTGTTTTTTTTGTGCGTGCATAACGCGTCCGTATTTTTGTAATACACGTGCCGTTCCAACGCTTTTTAGGGTTTTCGCATGCTCTGAGCATTTTGCGACGGGAAAATGTGGGCATTGCTATTTGAAAATTTCAAGTTTCTATACCTATAACCGTAACCGTGAGAGCCACTGTGTTACCGTTATCAGAATCCCGATCTCATACCTCGGAATAACTATATCTGAAATCTCATTTCGATCGGTTGAACGGAACGGCCGCTAGAGGTCCATATATCATTTTTGTAGGCCGTTCGCAGAGCAGTTTTTTGTGCTTGCATACCGCGTCCGTTTTTTGTGATACACGTACCGTTCCAACGCTCTTTAGGGTTTTCGCATGCTCTGAGCATTTTGCGACAGGAAAAAGGGGGCGTTGTCATTTGAAAATTTCAAGTTTCTGTACCTATAACCGTAACCGTGAGCGCCACTTGGTTGCCGTTCACAGGATCCTGAGCTTATACCTCTGAATAACTATATCAGAAATCTCATCTCGATCGATTAAACGAAACAGACGCTAGAGGTCCATATATCGGCAAAGTTTCTTTATGACCACCCTATATATATATATATATATATATATATATATATATATATATATATATATATATATATATACTAGGGGCTTCGCCCCTAGGCTCGCTACGCTCGCTCCTCTGGTGAATCAAGTGAATGAATGACTCAATAGTTGTTTACAGCTATCCCCCCCTCCCGGCGAAATGGATGAAGCCCGAGTATGGGTGAAAAATCGAATCTTCTTTCATGCCCTTCTGCAAAGGAAGCGAATGAGAAGATTTTTTGAAGTATTCCTTTAAAATTCAATTAAAAATCGAAATTTTAAGATAGAGACTTGAAATGAAGTTTATATGAATGAGAAAGCTTTCATCTTCCCGTTGATATAAATATTTTCTTTGTAACATAATAAGTCTGAGAGCATCGAATTTATATATCTCGAAACGCATAATTTTTTCAAAAAAGTGGGTTTTCAATTTTAATAAAAATATCAGTCTGTTTTAAATTATTTTTAAACAAATGAGGTCTTGTTTGGAGGAGAAATGTCTGTAGTCTTAGATTGTAAAAAAAAAAATTCTACGATCCTTTTTTGGCTAGTTATCGTAATCTGAACATGAAAAAGTCAATATTTTTCCACAAAACATAAAATAAAAAAAAACTTAAAGTCCGACGAATATGAGACATGTCTTACTTTCTTCCCCACATTGTTCTGCATCGATTGGTATCGGTCTCGACCCCATACCCCCAGCGGTTTCGGAAGAGATAGCGTGACAAGCTTTTGACAGCGGCGGCTGCGGCAGCGGCAGTTACTTTCTTTTAGTATATATATATATATATATATATATATATATATATATATATATATATATATATATATATATATATATATATATATATAAAAGATCCGTTGCCGTAAAATGTGAAACATTTTCTCCATACGTTATCACTGAGCTGAGCCTATCCAATGGGGCCACTTACCCAGTAGTCTTCACTTCCATTTCGAAAATTGGCCACGGACACATCCATAATGATTTCTTAAATAACTCAATGACACCTACGCTCGCTTATAACTCATGCCTCGAACTAAACTTCACCTTTTCCTGAAATAAGAACCTTTTGAAAGCCAATCAGAAGACTCCTCCGATATGAATGTTGTTATGCATTCCGGAAATATGGAACGCCGAATTTCTTCTCCTCCTCGACTCACTTCGATTGAATGGGGGTCGACGTCCATCTCAAACTAACATCAATTTTCGACGCAGGAAGGGAAATCATGAATGGCGAAAATCGTCCATTTAAATGGATCCCTCGTAATACTCGGGCAAACTGTTTAAGTCATCTTATGCCCTATCGCTGCATTATAAATGCGGCCGACTCCGAGTCACGTGTGAAATTCATTTTTAAATTGGGAAAGCGATAGTCCTTAATAACCTGATCCAATTTAACGTCGTCTTGGCGCTCCTTGTCGGCTACGAAACAAGTAAAAAAGAAATATTTTGGTTTTACAACCCGGCAGACACTTTTCTTTTCTATCTTTTCGGACTTTTCCAGACCATTTCTTCTCTTTATTTTCATTTGAAACTTAATTTTCACTAATACTTTCCGGAAAATTAATGCTATTTCATCATTTATACAACTTGTTGTAACTCTGTTCTGTCCACCAGTAGTTTGTGGAGCAACGTTGTAAAAAGACGCAAGGTGACTTAAGGCTTTTATATCAGTCATGAATGCTTTACACCAAGCAATCTAAAAGGAATGACTCGCGACTTTTATACAAGTCGCTGAACTATAATTTCGACTTTGTACAAAGAAATATAATTTTGTATACAAAAGTGATATACTTAGGCCTCTTATATCGGTGAAAAGATTTTTGTTTTCTTTATAAATACTAACAAATATCTAAAAGTCACTTTTTTTGACTTCCCTCCATACCGGGCATTATATATATATATATATATATATATATATATATATATATATATATATATATATATATACATATATATATATATATATATATATATATATATATATATATATATATATATATATATATATGTATATATATATACACTCAAGAGCCAAAACATTATGACCACCTGTCAATAACGAGTTGGCCCACCTTTGGCGCGCAACACAGCTTCAACCCACCTTGGCATGGATGCTACAAATCCTTGGTGGATGGCCGGAGACAGATTGTACCAGATGTTTAAGCAACGGTCACGCAAATCCGAAATATTGCGAATTGGTGGTCTTTGAACTCTGAGCTGCCGTCCCATGACATCCCAAATGTGTTCTATCGGATTGAGATCCGGTGAGTTAGGCGGCCAGGACATTAACTGGAATTCAGCATCATGTTCGTGGAACCACTCCAACACAATTTTAGCCTTATGACACGGGGCGTTGTCCTGTTGGAACATTCCATTTCCAGCTGGAAAAACAGAGGCCATGTAAGGGTGCAACTGGTCCGCAATGATGTTCATATACCCTGTAGCATTCATGGTCTGCTCTACCACAACCACGGGTCCCAGAGACGCCTAAGAGAACGTCCGCCAAAGCATAATATCGCCACCACCGGCCTGTGTATGACCTACTGTACATTGAGGGAGCAACAGTTCGCCTGGAAGACGGCGTATCCTGACACGGCCATCGGCGTGATGAATGACAAACCGTGATTCATCTGAACAGGCAACTCTCTCCCACTGATCCATGGACCAGTCGCGATGTTCCCGGGCCCAGCGCAGGCGCAGTTGGCGATGACGCTTGCTCAGCAAAGGCACACGAGTGGGACGTTTCCTGCGTAGCCCCATATTCAACAGTGTCCGCTGAACAGTGTGCTGCGATACTATTCTACTTGGCCCTGCATTGTATTGGGCTGTCAGCTGAGCCACTGTCTGGATCCGGTTTTGCTTCACAATGCGAGACAGCCTCCGACGACCTTTTTCTTTGATAGCGTGTGGACGTCCAACACCATGTCGTCTACTGCTGGTTTCACCGTCATTCATCCACTTTGCATAAGTACTAACAACTGTAGGTTGCGAACAACCCACGAGTCGTGCAGTTTCGGAAATACTTGTTCCGAGCCTTCGAGCAATCTGCCCTCTATCAAAGTCGCTTAGATCCGCAGCCTTTCCCATCACACACAGAAGTAAGTGAAAGAATGATTCTTCAGACTCTCCAGCAGCAGTTAAATACCACTTCCACCTGATCACCTGCCTTCCACGTCATCCAGGCGAATTCATTGCAAAATGTAGGGGTGGTCATAATGTTTTGGCTCTTGAGTGTATATATATATATATATATATATAGATATAGATAGAGATATAGATATAGATATATAGATATAAATATGTTCTGTTTCCGGTCTATAGATTTTTACATACCCGGCGTAAAAGCGAAAGCATTCAGTGGCGGTCTTCAGAAATCGAGCAGTACAATAAAAACTCCGTATATCGAGTTGTCACTTCACGCCACTGCTACAACGGGGCAGGAAATTGTCTAATTTAGAAGAAACATCCGGTCAATCGATACGTCTAGCCAGTATGAGGAAGTCGTCCATCATTCGAATAATCTTGCGTTCGACAAATTATTTGCTATTAGAAATTTTCATCGGGGTGGAGATCGACGCCTTTCGAGTCAGTCTAAAGCGTGACGTGATGGACGCGCAGAAAGAAACTCCAAATCGATAGCCGGTCGAGAACTGAACACAAAATATGAAAATCGGAGAGAACAAAGCTATCGGGATGTACGGGAACTTGGAAATTCTATACACACCGGCCGCAAAGGATGTCGTTTTCGTATTTCATTGGTTTTTCACCTTTGATGTCAACATATTTGCATTGGAAATCAATTTCGCTGAAAAAGAATAATAGTTTCGTATACCTTTTCTCTCCTCGCTGAATATTTTGAAACAGTAATCTCGTTACTTTACCCAATTTCGATGGCTATTGTTTCGTTAGATAAGTAACTCTTTTGGCATCCTTTTAGATTTGCATTTATATAGAAAAAGAAGTCCAATACGTAGAACTGTATTTTTCATTTTTACAAACACTGCTCTGGAGTGATCAGGGGAAATACTTTTCTCAAAAATGTTTTCAATCTTGTAATTCCCAATTAAAGTTTGTAGATATACAACATTTTGATAAATAAAAGGCTATGAGAAAAACATTTAGAACATCTTCTCGTCTTCTGCTTAATTGTATGAACTTCAAAAGAAAAGCATTCCCCGCAAGGAAGGACGTAAAAAGCACTGTTGTTGATAAGGCTCGTCGGAAACATTTTCGTTAAGATGGGCGAATTCAACACATCTTCTTCCCAACAATCTTAAGCTACATTGATGTTGCCTAACAGTAACAAGAAAAATAGTATTTTTTAAGGGATGTTTCATAATGTGTGGATCTCGATAAAGTTTTTTTAGGGCTGTTTCCCATCTTAACTTATGGATGGGTGAACCATGGTGTCAGCCATTTGTAGGCCGTTCGCATAACGGTTTTTTGCGCGTGCATCACGCGTCTGTTTTATGTGATACGCGTACCGTTCCAACGCTATTTAGGGTTTTCGCGTGCGCTGAGAATTTTGCGACGGGAAAAAGTGGGCGTCGCCATTCGAAAATTTCGAGTTTCTGTACCTGTAACCGTAACCGTGAGCGCCGCTTTGTTGCCCTTCCCAAAATCCCGACCTCATGCCTCTGAATAACTATATCTGAAATCTCATCTCGATCGGTTGAACAACGGCCGCTAGAGGTCCATATATCGACAAATTTTTTTATGACCACCTTGTATGAAACGGACTAGAAATATGATAACTGGGTAAAAGAATCAACGGATGTGCGGGGTCTTTCATTCATCGCCCGAAATTTGAATAAAGCGTTTATCCCTCGACTTAAATCATTTGTTGTTCAAGTATCCCTAGCATCGTCGTCCTTTGACATGGCCATGGGTGTTGTTTTAGTGATTCCTATCAATTTTGTAATGAACAGACGCATCCATAAATTCCTAACCTCTGATATCAAAATATTAAAAATACTGTATCCAAATTTCCCTATCTCGTTGTCTTTAGGCTGCATTGCCCATTCACCTATTCGCAGAATCGCCATGGATTCCTGATCTCCTGCAGAGTCAATAACGAGGTCGAGAGAGAATGTCTTCTTTTTTTTTAGCAACTTCTGAACACGGTCACGTTCCGCGATCTCAGCAAGGAAATCAATGGCCGCAATTACGTGGCTTTCCTCGAGTCGTACACTATCATAACTCGAAACGGGCCGAATCGACGGAGATCGAGCACTCATGAATAATGATGCAAGGAACGTTAAAAAATGAATGAAAGATGCCCCTCGGTAAATGAGGCAGAATTATAGATATCGGATTTATGTTTAGCGACGCGTGGCTAGATGAAAATCAAATATTCATGAGGAATACAAAGCTCGCCACCTTTTTAAGAGTATTTATTTTTTCGATATCTCACCCATTCATTCAAATGCTGTATCAAAGTAAAATGAGGAGGAAAAAAAAGTGTTTGAAATTATTGTGAGGAATTTTCTTCGTCGAAACACCGGTAAGTTTGACTCTGCTCAGTGTGTATAAATAACTGTGTGTGTATAAATAATTATAACGTGTGCATAAATGTATAGGTGGGGGGGTCACGGCCAAACTCGAGCCATACTGCCGACTTTTAATGACCTAACGTCGTGGTTATTCAGGCTTTGCATAGTATAACGACCGGGCGAGTTTGAATCAAAAATAGTCTTTAATATGAAGCTTTCATACTGCATACAAGAGTATCGTGCCCTTATTAACAAAAGCAACTGATTCATCAGATTTTTAAAATCCATCGCTAAATGACGCTTTCGAAAGCATGGCCTCACTCGTGTTGCCGAACTACTGCATCGGAACCCTTTCGAAGCGAGGCACTCCGGCCAAAGGTTAACTAATCAGTAATCGTGCTGATCATCTTCCAGCCTGTTCTATTTCAAGTATCAGATCCAAAGCAGTGATCTTTGCCTTTATTCAAAATAGGTCCTCATCTTCATATAATGACGTCAAACGAAAAGGAATGAGATAGAAATCCATGTTGGGCTTGTGGCGGCCCTGTGGTGCAGCGCGCTGCTTTTCGTTTCCGAGGGTGCTCGGATAGAATCCCGGCGTTGCGCCACCAAAAGCCTCTGTTCTTATCGTCCCTTCATAGGATGTAATGCTAATACGCCTATAGGATGCCACCATAATAAAATGGCTAGCAAAACTGCGGTGTACTACGGCTATAAAATTGGATATTGTCCAAGGAACCGTCTGCCGTATTTGGAAAAGAAGAAGAAATCCATGTAAAACATTTGAAAGATAAAGCCAAAACCACAGAGAGTGTAGATCACGGAATTTTATCTTCTGCAGCACGGGTCTCCAAACTACGGCCCGCGGCAGACAGTGTAGATCACGGAATTTTATCTTCTATAGCACGGGTCTCCAAACTACGGCCCGCGGGCAGACAGTGTAGATCACGGAATTTTATCTTCTATAGCACGGGTCACCAAACTACGGCCCGCGGGCAGACAGTGTAGATCACGGAATTTTATCTTCTATAGCACGGGTCTCCAAACTACGGCCCGCGGGCAGACAGTGTAGATCACGGAATTTTATCTTCTATAGCACGGGTCACCAAACTACGGCCCGCGGGCAGACAGTGTAGATCACGGAATTTTATCTTCTATAGCACGGGTCTCCAAACTACGGCCCGCGGGCAGACAGTGTAGATCACGGAATTTTATCTTCTATGGCACGGGTCTCCAAACTACGGCCCGCGGGCAGACAGTGTAGATCACGGAATTTTATCTTCTCTAGAACGGATCTCCAAACTACGGCACGAGGGAAGACAGTGTAGATCACGGGATTTTATCTTCTATAGCACGGGTCTCCAAACTACGGCCCGCGGGCAGACAGTGTAGATCACGGAATTTTATCTTCTATGGCACGGGTCTCCAAACTACGGCCCGCGGGCAGACAGTGTAGATCACGGAATTTTATCTTCTCTAGAACGGATCTCCAAACTACGGCACGAGGGAAGACAGTGTAGATCACGGGATTTTATCTTCTATAGCACGGGTCTCCAAACTACGGCCCGCGGGCAGACAGTGTAGATCACGGAATTTTATCTTCTATGGCACGGGTCTCCAAACTACGGCCCGCGGGCAGACAGTGTAGATCACGGAATTTTATCTTCTCTAGAACGGATCTCCAAACTACGGCACGAGGGCAGACAGTGTAGATCACGGGATTTTATCTTCTATAGCACGGGTCTCCAAACTACGGCCCGCGGGCAGACAGTGTAGATCACGGAATTTTATCTTCTATGGCACGGGTCTCCAAACTACGGCCCGCGGGCAGACAGTGTAGATCACGGAATTTTATCTTCTCTAGAACGGATCTCCAAACTACGGCACGAGGGAAGACAGTGTAGATCACGGGATTTTATCTTCTATAGCACGGGTCTCCAAACTACGGCCCGCGGGCAGACAGTGTAGATCACGGAATTTCATCTTCTATAGCACGGGTCTCCAAACTACGGTCCGCGGGCAGACAGTGTAGATCAGGGAATTTTATCTTCTATAGCACGGGTCTCCAAACTACGGCCCGCGGGCAGACAGTGTAGATCACGGAATTTTATCTTCTATAGCACGGGTCTCCAAACTACGACCCGCAGGCAGACAGTGTAGATCACGGAATTTTATCTTCTACAGCACGGATCTCCAAACTACGTCCCGCGGGTCGAAGTCGGCCCTATACCTGACCCTGATTCTAACCCTGAGTGGCATGGGGTCGTATCTCCACACTTCAAGTACCTTCAGATATGTTTCATGTACAGTTCTGCGCCGATAATCCGGGTGATGTGGGGTTCAATCCCGTCCGGATGATCGATTCCTCCAGATTTTTGAATCTCATAGCGCACCGGATATTTACTGTTTAGTAAATACAATATAAAAATGCCAGTATAGTTTACAATAATTATTTCAACGAAAAACTTCAGTTGAAAGAAAAAACTGTCGTACGATGTCACCCCACTCGCTGCAGGTCATTGGAAGGATGGTTATGTTTCTTGAGCAGTATGTCAAATCACCTCTCTTAACTATTTTTTTTCCTGGTCACGTAAACCGAATGTTCGACTCTGCGGATTATTAACGTCCGGATTATCGACGTTCTTCTACACTTTTTTCCCCTAGACTACTCAGAGACTGTTTTCTAGAATGTTCCTTTTGTACTTTTTCCCGGCCGAGTCACTGATACAAAACAAAAGTTTCATCCTACGTTGAAATCTTTGAATGCAATTATCTCGTGGTAATTACTCGAAAGCGGTCAACCGTTCGCCTATCTCATCGATATCTACCTTTCCCACTGCAGTCCGACTTTTTGTAACGCAACCAGTCGATAATTCAATTGTTGTCGGGCCTTAATTAATTATGACAGTTTCGTAGGCTGTCTAATTCAATATACATTCAGCGACTCGAAATAATTTCGTTCTTTGATGAGTTGTTCTATGATTAGATTTTGATTCATGTTTTACAACATTTGTTTCCTCCCCACTTTTTTTCAGACCCAAAAAATAGCTGTACTCACATTTCTCGGGATAATGGAATCTTTCAGCCAAATCGATATTTTTCGGCCGAAGATCAAAAGATGGGAACGCCGAATAATTTTCGAGAACTTCTCAGCATTCATCAACGAAATTTCGCTTAACCAGGTTTGCTCCTATAGTAATTATGAAAGTATATACAATACAGAATGTATTCTTTTCTCTTTTTCGTTTTAGTCTCTCTTTTTCTAAAGTTAAGTCTCTAGCTACAAGCATCTTAGCAACAGGTTAAAACTATTGAAATACATTATTTTGAAATACATTTGAAATACAAACTATTTTGAAATACATTAGTTTGAAACATGCAGCCATCCTCTTAATTATAGCTTGGATAGTAACGAGTGGTTTATTCCGATTTGCGCTTCCTGAAAGACGTGCTCGGATTTATATATATATATATATATATATATATATATATATATATATATATATATATATATATATATATATACACTGCTGGCCACCCAAATTGCAACACCAAGAAAGACAAGAGATATCACAACAAAATTTATTTTGTTGATAACATGTTGACCAAGTATCAAATGATTAAATTTATAGACTTCTGTGAAGTGTGGTTCCTGCCAAAATCAGTAGCCAGAGTAGCCGCCATTGTTGGAGATCACCGCTGCCACACGCCTCGGCATTGATTCAAAGAGACTTTGGACGAGTTCTTGGGGTACAGCAGACCAAGCAGCTTCCACACGTTGCCAATGTTGATCTGCTGTGGCAGCTGGGGATGGAATCTGGGTCAATCGTAGAGCAACCATGGACCACATGTTTTCTATCGGCGAAAGATCCGGAGAGCGAGGCGGCCAGGGAAGCAATTCAATCTGGCGATTGATGAAGAACCGTTGGACAATGCGTGCCACGTGTGGTCGCGCATTATCCTGTATGAAATATGGCTGTGGGCAAGCCCTGAAGGTAAGGAAGGACAACTGGCTCCAACACCTCGGAGATGTAGCGCTGGCTGTTTAAAGTACCGGCAATGCGTACTAGAGGTGTGCGAGAGTGATATCCAATACCGCCCCATACCATAATACCCGTTGCAGGACCAGTTTTGCGGTGCATAACTCAGCTGTTCAGCATCCTCTCTTAACGGTGTCTCCAGACTGGAATGCGACCATCGTGGTGTTGCAGACAGAAGCGTGACTCGTCAGTAAAGACAATTTCATTCCATTCTGCCGTCCACATCCTTCTGTCATCGCACCATTGGCGGCGGAGACGTCTGTGGTTCTGCGTCAAGGGTAGACAAAGCAATGGACGTCTTGCGGACAGACCACTCTGCTGTAAACGGCGGCGAATGGTACGCGCAGACACTGGATGATGCGTTACAGACTGCATGTGCTGTGCTATGGCTCGTGATGTGACTGAGCGATCCTTCACTGCCATGCGCACAATTTGCCTGTCATCACATGAAGTGGTGCGCTGAGGTGGATGCGATCGAACACGCCGGTCCGTCGTACCCTCCAGTTGTTTGGTTTCGTCCAACACGACTACCGATTTCCCTGAAAGATAATCCACAATCTCGGTAGGCCACTATCCTTCCTCTGTCGAACTCGGATACTTGATCAAAAGATGATCGCTGTTTTCGACGAGGCATAATTGATCGTTTTTTTGAAAAACCACAAGAAACACACAATTGCCGAACTTGAAATCGTCGAAATCTCCAAGCCTTAAATATCGCTTTGAAGTGGCGTCACAGGCGCGCGTGATGTGCGTTTGCGCTGAAATTCTAATCATTTACATATCTCACCTCCGCTAATGTATGTTGTAAATTTCATGTTATTTGCATGTTTCCTTCAGGGTGTTGCATTTACAGTGGCCAGCAGTGTATATATACTATATAATCCAGTACCGAAAAAAGCACGTCAACCATAAAGTAGGTCAGCTTAAAAAATAAAACTCAATGAAAATATAGTAGTGAATACATCGAAGTTTTTACATTCGTTTAAAAAATTAATAATGATCAATCAGTGGCGCATCCAGGGGATGGGGGCCAAGGGGTCCTGCTCCCCCCCCCCCCCAAAGAAATTGAAATTGCATTCTGAATATTGATTTTGCATTATTAATATTTTTATCCGTTCATCTCGGCCCCCCTCCATGCATTATAAATATTTTTATCCATTCATCTCAGTCCCCCCCCCCAAGAAAAAATCCTGGGTGCGCCACTGTGATCAATTATCTACATAACAAAAAACATTAAAATATATTTTCTTGTGTTTTAAGAATGACGCAATGAGGGGGAGGAGAGAATGCAAAGGAAAGTGCCTGCAACGAGACTTGGACGTTACCCCCATAATCAACGTGCATTTAATAGTCAATACTTTGGTCCGTGTTAGGGTTACGACAAAATGTATTTAATATTATTTGTAATGTTCTTTAATTTTTGTAATGTTCTTTAATTTCTTTAATATTATTTGTAATGTTCTTTAATTTTAATGTTCTTTAATTTTTGTATTAAACTTTTTTTTACATAAAGTTAATATTTCGCGAGTTATTTGCCAAAAAAAAAAAAAAAAGCCTTCAAAATCTCTAAATAACTCATGGAGATTATTGCTTTTGAAATCAGATACTCTCATGTCAATGACGTCAAAAATAATTTTTGCTAAAGCTGTTTGGATAAATAAATGAGCTCTGATTTTTCAAGCGTATGCATGGCCAGGCAACATTTTTTCTACTGACGTAGTTGCATACGTCAAAGTTAGTATTTATTTTAACCCACTTCCAGCCATTATGTACCCAATGCAGCCTAAGTATGGTTTAAAAAGAATTCGCCAAGCCTCACAATACAACTTGATAACAATGGATTGGATGTTGCTGCAACTTTTTCTCGAGCTTCGATTTGCAAAGGTTTGACAAACGTGAGTATGCAAGACTTTTGGTGCACAGGCGTGGGTCATTCCCCCATCGCGTTGGTCATTCCCCCAATGGGGTTGATCCGCGCATCCGCGTCCAGGTGTGATAGTTCGCTCCTTTCAAAATCAGTCAAGTTCGTGTTAGACTTATAAAAATGTATATAATTTTTTTGTTCATAATTTAATGCTATTCAATTTTTGTATATAATTTTTTTTTACATAAAATCAATATTTCTCAATTACTTGCAAAAAACAAAAAAGTCCACACATTTTTCAAGATGGCGGCGAAATCTCAAGTCTGATCGGTGGGGACTTTTATTATGTTCAACAGTATGACCAAACTTTTATCTACACCAATTTTCAAAGCTTTCATATTTTTTTAGGCACAAAACCTATTTTTACTCGTCTATAAGGGATATATCTAGCGAACTGACTTACCCAAAATCGACAGTGGCCTATGTGACTCAGAAGTGGAAGATGAGCGGTGATTGTCGAAATGTGCCCCGAGTCGGCAAACTGACGAAACTGGGGGATAGAGACCAGCGGGTGGTGTCCAGAGAAATTCAGAAGAACTGCACCCAACAGATGGCCCATATACTCCTGGAATTTCAACTGGCACCTGGGAGTGTTGCTTCGATGAATATCATCCTTAAGGGAGCACATCTGCTAGGTTTTCAGGGTCGTGCTGCTGCTTATAAGCTTTTGATTACAAAATCCAACCGCGCTGCTCTGTTAATGTAGTGCAAAGCACGTCGAAAGTGGACCGTAGGTCCGTGAAAACGCGTTCTCTGGAGCGACGAATCAAAGTTCACCTTCTACCGTTCAGATGGCAGGGTCTGGGTCTGGCGTCTTCATGGAAAACGCCTCCTGCCAGAATGTATTGTGCATACAGTAAAGTTCGGCGAAGGGGGATTTATGGCCTGGGGGTGTTTCTCCTGGTATGGAGTGGAACCCTTGGTCTTAATTTATGGTAAGCTCAACGCGATGCCTACTGCGCTATTTTGGATGACAGTGTGCTTCCCATGTAGTGGCAGTTTTACGGGCTGGACCTATATTACTTCCAGGACGACAATGCCAGTTGTCTTGTTGCGAGGTCCACTATGGATTGGAATAGCGACAATGGGGTTAACCGATTGGACTGGCCTGTCCAGAGCCCTGACCTCAACCCTATCGAGAACCTCTGGGACGAGTTGGATCGCCGAATTAAGGGGTGCAACAACTGTTCAAAATCGGTGAAGGAACTTACATGTCTTCTCCAAGCGGAGTGGAAGAAAATACCACTAGCCGGCATACAAGGACTTGTGGAAAGTGTGCCCCAGAGGGTTGAGGCTGTAATTGCCCCTAGTGGAGGCTCTACCAACTATTGAATATGAATAACTTTTGTTTTTCTTTTCTATCACAGGTTTCCAAACACTTATTGGTAAATAATGTGCATATATATATATATATATATATATATATATATATATATATATACTCTCACACACGTTAATTTTTAAAGTAGTAATTTAGAACACTCATGATCCCTTGTAATGTACGTATTTGTTGCAAGTAGTAAGCTAGCATAATGGTTATCGAACAACCTTCTAGGCCCACAGTTTTACGTATTGTATCATTAGACAAAGAAAGGTTTACAAAATTATGTTCTCACTGAACAAATGTATAACCAGAATAAAATATCCCTCATTGTAATTTTTAAAAAAATTTCTTTATGTTCTCACTGAACAAATGTATAACCAGAATAAAATATCCCTCATTGTAATTTTTAAAAAAATTTCTTTAAACCCACTGAGAAAGAAAAAGTTATAATTTGTACGATTAAAATTGTAATGGGTGGAAAATAATTTGTTACGGATACAACTCACAGTTTAAAATATAGATGAGCGACACATACCTAATGTTACCTGCATCCTGCATCGCTACTGAAATTTATATTTTAAACTATATCTTATAGACTATAAATTAATACTGTCGATATTAATGAAACTCAGAAAATTTTATTAAATTCCGACAGCATCAAATGTTGATTTTTAGCGTTCTTCAAGAAATCGCCATAAAATACTCTGTTAATTCGAGTGTGATAATAACATAATATGGGGACGTAATTCATTAAATGAACAAAATTTTGTTTTGGGATAGATTAACCCCTTATTATAAACATAATTCTCAAGAAGGTCAATGTCAAGGTGTTAGTTTTCTTAGAGTACCTAGCGACGCGACAGTGTCGCTTTAAACCCTTATCGGAAATGAGAAAAATCATAAATTAAAATTTTCGAACTTAGGAAGCCGTAGCAACGAATTTTGAGAAACTCAGTGGCATTTGTCGAGATCTGGCAAGCGGTCATCGACAAATGCCGGCGTGGGAATTAACTAAAAAAACAACAAAATGATGGTGGAAAAAAGTGATAACGATCTGTTCTAGAAGAACTAAACCTTGACGATAACATGGCAATTAAAAATAGAAGCAGAAGCTTCGAAAACGGGCAAAATAAAACATATTGGAGGGAGCAAACGCTCGAAAAGAGATTGGGGAACACTTTCTCTCTGGCGCCATCTATCGACAGAAAGAAAAAGCAAAAACAAGTCCCCGAGAAAAAGGGTAAATCAGAAAAACAGAACATGAGAGAAATAAAGAGTAAAAAGATTAAAATAAAGTGGAGTCTGTCGAGAAAAGGAGAAAGATCGACAAAACGCGAGTCCAGAAGGGAGGACAGGAGCAAATATCATAAAGTAAGAGATAAAAATACCTGAAAGGCCCTATGAGATTTGACAAAAGTCAAATAACGAAATTGGAAAGAAAGATAGGAAATTATTCCTGAGCGGCTAAGAGCAAAAAAATGCTCTCGTATAGGTGAAAGACTCTGTCAATAGGATGCTGGGCATCATGTATTGAAGGCAGAGCTTCCCTGGACGCAACGCGAATGTCGACCTTATTCCTTATCTCTACAGGCGTTACTCGAATGAAAGAATCCCTAACAATTATGACATTGACTGGGACCTTTCATTCCCCTATATCAGGGGTCGGCAAGTAATTTTAAGTGGGGTCCGGACACTATTGAAAATTTTTTATCGAGGTCCAGAAAAAAACTCATAATACTTACTAGTTTTAAATTTTTATTTTGACTCATTTAAGTAATTATATAAAACACAATAGGTAGGTATTCTTAAAAATTAATGCGAGAAATTACACCTGCGGTCTTGAGCCAGTTTTTTATAGTTTAGTTCACGCGAGGAAAAGCTAATGCGAAGAGTGTCTTTAAGGTGGGCGTCCGTTAATCTCGAACGATATTTGCTCTCCAAAAAATTCATTTTTGAAAAAGATGATTCACATACATATGTGGAGCCAAACATAGTAACCAGGTTGATAGCTAGATTTTTGCAATTTTCATACTTTTCTGAAACCTGTTTATCCCAAAATTCTTCAGTGGATGCAGTTTTATACATTTGCAAGGAAATATCTTTTTGCAAGTCAGTTATCTCCATTTGAAGTAAAGGCTTCGAAAGACTGAACAACTTCGCAGCCACGTTATTCCATTCTGCCGCTGCAGCAACTTCATAAGGCTATTTGAGTAATTGAGACAGCTTCCCTATCTCTGCAAAGTCTTGGAATCTTGCGGCAAATTCCTTCCCAAGATCTGATATAAACCTTAAAAATACTGCAGTGTCTTCTTCAGAGTTCTTCTTTTTATATTTAAGAATTGTTGGGAAATTAATAAATTCTTGACTTGCAATATCTTTTTCAAAGATATCCAGCTTGCGACGGAAAGCAGACACACTTTGTATCAGATCACATATTAATTTTCTATTTTCTTGTAACTCCGTGTTGAGCACTTTTAAATATTTCAGAATGTTTTTCAGGAAAGCCACAGATGGCATATTGCGCTCGTTTGTTATGCGCTCGTTTGTTATTGAAGTGATTCCTTGCTTCCTGCTTATCCAAATTTTCCAAGAAGAAGGTTACTTGTTCATTTATTTGCCAGAAACGTTCAATAACTTGACCTTAAGGGCCTGTTCACATAGGAGTCCGTTGCGTAGCGTTAAGGAAAAGATGACATTGAGACGAAAATAAACCAATCATAGGCGTTAAAAATTTCATTGCTAATCGTTTGAAGGCCTATGATTGGTTTATTTTCATCTCAACGTCATATTTTCCTTAACGCAACGCAACGGACTCCTATGTGAACAGGCCCTTACTTAGCCAACGAACGTTGTTGTGTTGCAGTAAGTCAGAATACTCCGAATCACATTCAGAAACTCCTTAAACTGTCGGTGCTGAAGAACAGAACGAGACCTTATAAAATTGATCAACTTGACCAAGCTGTCCATTACTTCTTTCAGAGTAGCACTAAGTTTTCCACAAAGGACTGTCTGGTGAATTATGCACTGATAAGATATTAGGCCTGCATTCGTATCCCTGATTCTCTTTACTAATCCTTTTTCTTTGCCACTCATCGCTAGGGCCCTGTCACTTGAAAGGGACACCATTTTATCATAACTAATATTTGATTTTGTTATGAATTCATCAAAAATCTTGAATAAATCTTCTCCGCGAGTCTTACCTTTAAACGGCAATATTGCTGGCAATTCTTCCCTAAACGCTTTACTTTCCATGTCAAAATATCTCACGAAAATAGACATTTGTTCATCATTAACAATATCCCACGATTCATCAAGTGCTATGGCGTAGTAAGGTGCCCTCTGCAGAAGTTCGAGCAAACTGCTTTTGATGTCAGCAGCTAAAAATTTCGGTTCTTGCCGACAGTGAAATACCTTGAATTGCGGCCGGACTATGGCCGAATGGCTAGGGCGCAGGCATTCGGTACCAAAGTCTGCGAATTCGAATCCCACTCTTGGCATGGACGTTTGTAGTCGATCGGAATCGGCTTTAAGCAGTAGGTCCCGGTCTAATGAGTCCTCGTGTAGCAAAAATTGACCGTAGCTCTCCAAACCAAACCTTGATTTGCTGCGACAGTATCCTTTTTCTCTTCAAGAAGTGTCGTGGGCACTTCGAACATGCATTCCTTTACTATCTCAGAGTCTGAAAATGGCTTCTGTTGTTTATTAAGAGTCCAGCACACACGCAATGCTGCTTCTGAGGATTTTTCTTGCTCGCTCATGTAGCGAACTAGTACAGCCGTGCTTTTTTTGTAAGAAGTTAGATATGTTTGGAGTTTTTCTTTACGAGCTTCACTGCCAAGAGGAAAGTTTTGTGGAACTGCTGATGAGTTGTTTCGTAGTGTCGCTTTAAATTGGCAGTTTTAACAGTAGCGACAGTTTTGTTGCATCTGGGGCAAACTGGAACCGGTTTAGGGCTATCAGGCAACGTAAAACAGTCCACTCAGTCAGAAACTTCCTATTTTCACTATCAACTTTTCGCTTTTTAGGATCTATATTGATGTAGGTACGAAATAGGGATGCGACATCGATGTCGATGTTTTGATAAAAACATCGATGTTTTAAACATCGATTTATTGAAGCCGATTTTTTTTTAACATCGATGTTTTGTGCTCGATGTTTTACGCTGTCTCGATGTTTTTTTTTCTAAATGAAAATGTACCATAAATAAAACAAATTAACCACGTAGCATAATTTTCCCACTCAGTAAATGTAAGTCTGAATTCTGAAAAGGACGAATACAAAAGGGGAACGATTAGAGACAAATGGCAATGAACAACTAATGATTAATAATTATATGCCCCAATAGCCCCCAATAATTATTATTTACAATAAAGAAAAAATAAGCTTGTTTAGTTTTCCCCCATACGTTGGTTTTGCATCAGCACTTCAAATTGGTCTAAATATATGTAATTTTCTTTTGTATTATTTAATTTGAAAATAAAAGATTTGTTAATAAATTGCAATAATTTCTTCCTCAATTTTCTGGTAAAGGTAATAAAATGTGTAATGGAAATTCTGCGATATGCGCTGACTCTAGAAACCAAGTTTTTGTCATCTGTGTCAGCCCAACCTGAGAGTAAAATTACCCCCCCCCCCCCCTCCCCCTCAATAACTAACCGAAGTAACATTAATCTTAGAGGTTACTAAACCAGTTTTAAAAAATGAAAGTTCATAAACATCGATGTTTTTGGGGCGATGTTTTATTAGCATCGATGTTATAATATTGAATATCGATGTTTCGAAACATCGATGTTTTGTTGTCGATGTCGCATCCCTAGTACGAAACGTTTTGGTACACGACAAATTATAACACAAATGAACGAATGCTCCCCAGAAGATCGCAACGCAACTGCATGATAACTGACGACGTGTCGAAACATGCCCGCCAGTACGCTCCCTCCCGCCCGCACCCTCGCACTCCAACACACTCTCTTGTGCTACACAGCACAACATAGCAACACCTATGTATCTACCTACTAAAACTAGGTATATAAAAATATTAATTAAATTTAATAGGTAAGTAAGTTATTTAAAAATATTTTGCGGTCCAAGTTTCGACCTTCCGCGGTCCGTATCCGGACTGCGGTCCGCCTGTCGCCGACCGCTGCCCTATATCTTTCAATGTGAACGTAATTCTCAAGAAGTGATTGAAGTACTCGCCGCAAAAGCACAAAGATGAAGTTTTCGCTATATGGTAACGCATTTGGATTACAAGAAAATCTTGCATTTCTTACACTAATAAATACAATTTAAATTACGACACAAAATTCCGAACATTTTATCGATTTTACGTCAAGAAAGAAAAAAAAATTATTTTCAACAAAGTATTCGTAAATCTCGCATTTGAATAGTTTCTACCGCTTACGTCTGCTGCTGCCATCTAGTGTACAAAATAAGGATTTTTCTATGTTATAAAAGGTTTTAAACACAGAGCTAATTAGGCTTTTAAGGAAAGAAGTTAAACATTTGTATTCATAGAGCTATTTCCCCCGTGGTTGTATTAGATATTAATTTGAATTCCTACAATTTATCTCGGTATCATCAGCGATTTAATTATATATGCGTGTGTGTATTCCTTAATTTTTCTTAATGTGGCTGGTGTACGAATCTTGCCCCATCATACTAATCCATACTTGAAATATTTCGATCTGTGAACTTCTTATTTTTGAAAACGTAAAGATTTGAGTTGAAACTTTGCACCTCATTAATTTTATACTTTTAAGGAGACTCCCGACCCTTAAGTCGAGGAAATAAGGCATATTTTCATACTTTTTGACTCTTTGCAACTATTTCAATTTACTCCCAATTTTTACAAATTTTTTGCATATGATAGATCGATATATTTATTTTAATGGTACTTGTGTATTATCCCGTCGACCGTTTTCGCCAAACGATATGATTGAACGCCAATAAATGTTAAATAGTGCTTAACAGTAAAGAGCTACATGTACATCAAATGTAGTTCCATTTTGTAGCTCAGCTCCAAAATGACCCTGCCAGTCATCTTCACTTTCATGCGCTATGCAAAATTCTCATAGAAGAAGCTGCCACGGCTCCGACCATGATTGGAAGAAATCAAAATTCTCATAATCTCGTGAGCGTTAAGTTTTTTATTACAAAATAAATAGAATTTGGCTGAAGAATATAATATGTAGTAAATAATAATATAATATATAGTAAGAAGAATATAATATATCTCTATATTTAAGTTGCTAAGCCGACTTTTTGGGCAGCCCGTGAGAGAAAACTACTGCTTCAATTTACTTCATTTTGGTCTTAAACGAAAGATTGCAATCTGTAGATTTGTCAAATTTGGTTTGTGTAACCGCAATTTCTATTATTTAGTGATAATTTGCAATTAAAAATTCCTTTCTGCGCATGCTCAGTGGCATGTTTCAATCTGGCTTTAGAAACTCACTGTTTCTGCGCATGCTCAGTGACATGTTTTAATGAAAAACACGCTAATTCCGAGGAGTTTCTCTAGATCTCTCTCTTTTATTTTATGATAATTGTTTGTGAAATATAAGACCGGACCTGATGGAAATTGTTTATTTCGCGCTTTTTAATTAGCGATAATTTACAATTTTTAAAAAAAATTGCTTTCTGCGCATGCTCAGTGACATTTTTAAATATGGCTTCAGATACTCACTAAGCACGAGGCATTAATTTGTTTCTGCGCATTATTATGAATTTCAACATTTGGCAGTGATATCTGGAGCATACTTTGTGTATTTATTTACTATCTAGCCGTCATGTTTTGACGGGTACCAGCTAGTAGTAAATAGTAATAAATAGAATTTGGCTGAAGTACTAAATCGGGATCGGTAAGTACTACAACCATTAATTTAATACAGTTTAGGATAATACATTCAGTCCAGCGCAGATCTCGACAAGCTTCCGCTAATCATTTCGGCTGCCAAAAATCCTTAATGGCATTCAAAATACAAACAAATGAATCACCTTTGTTAAACCAACGCCCCATAAATTCGCCTAAATACGAATGTAAGTGTTGTCGAGTGGTTCCTTTTATTTCGCCATTTGGCCGAACCACGCAGTCTTTCAACGTTTTGCGTATCCGCACCTGTACTGGGACCAACTAGGTTATAGCGAGGATTAACTTTGAAATGTTCAAATCCTGCAGTTCTTAACTCATCAGTTTTATATGCCTTCGCGAAGAGTTCCGTATCCTGTGCCGCTTGGCGCGGTTTCTGAGTTCCGCCAAGCACGGAATACTCACCAACTTTTTACAAAATTGATGAGTTTAGGTCGAAATTTAGCAAATTTTTACAAAAACGGCTCTCTAAAAAATTATGCATGTAACAATTTCTTATTGTCATTTGTGCGTATATATCTTCTGGGTGTAATGAACTAAATGCTAATCGATATCGTTAAATGAAAAAAAAATACAGATCATTATATGGAATTACATGTAAAATTTTAGTAATTTCTCATGCGATTATCTTTAAATACAGCTATAAATCAACAAATAAAATATCTAGAACCAAATCTGTAGAGCATTACATTCTAGGGATGCGACATCGATGTCGATATTTTCAAAACATCGATGTTTTGATAAAAACATCGATGTTTTAAACATCAATTTATTGAAGCCGATGTTTTTTTAACATCGATGTTTTGTGCTCGATGTTTTACGTTGTCTCGATGTTTATTATTAATGAAAAAGTACCGTAATAAAAAAAATTACCACGTAGCATAATTTTCACACTCAGTAAATGTAAGTCTGACTTCAAAAAAAGGACGAAAACGAAAGGGGGAACGATTCCTTAGCAAACAGACAAATGGCAATCAACAACCAATGAACCAATCAGAAAGCTTGGAATGTTCCTGACACACCAGAACCTTCCATGGGGTTTTATTTTACAAATAGTATATACACGAGAGCAGCCATTTAAGTATTTGTTTTGTTCTGGTTTTATATAAGTTGACGTTAATATTATTAGTAAGATGCCTCCCAAAAGTACCGTTTGGAAATATTTTTGCAAAACCTCTGACAAATTGGCGAAATGCAATATTTGCCTTAAGTCCCTCAAAACTTCTGACAATACCACGAATTTATCTGGACATTTGAAGGCAAAATATGGCGATATTTACAACGAGAATTTTGAGTCATCAATGTAGCCCAACGCAAAAGCAACCAAGGTTTGGTCATTTGTGTCAGCCCAATCAGAGAGTAAAATTAATAACCCCCCCCCCCCCCCCCCCACGACTAACCGAAGTAACATTAATGTTAGAGGTTACTAAACCAGTTTTAAAAAATGGATGTTCTAAAACATCGATGTTTAAAAACATCGATGGTTTTTGGGCGATGTTTTATTAGCATCGATGTTTTAATATTGAATATCGATGTTTCAAAACATAGATGTTTTGTTATCGATGTCGCATCACTATTACATTCTTAACATTTTGAAAAACATACGTGAAAAATTTCAGACATATATGTTTAGATTTTGAGTTATCACAATAGTAGTTTAAAATTTTAGTTAAAAATGAGTTCTTCGCAAAACACAATTAAAGTTTTTAACCTGCATTGAAATTTGTAGCTGCTGCTGATATTTAAATCGCTCTCATTTCATTTTTATGATCGTACAGAAAAAATAAAAGCAGTTTTAGAAACAGAAATTTACAATCTTTAAGAAAAAGGAATGAAAACACTTTCGGAATGTTGGTCAAAATCAACATTTTAAAGGTAGTCGGATACCTAAAAACAAAACAAATTGAATTTTATAACTTACCAGAAGGCCACGTTTTGAAGAAACAATTATAGAAGGGATGGAGAAAGTGAAGAATCGCCCACTGCTTGGCGCGATTTTCAAAATCGCCAACTTGGCGCGCTTTCGCGTCTTGTCTCCCGGAGTTGCAACATCTCTAGACCAGAGCTCCTCAACCTTTTATCTTCCACGGCACACAACAACGTTTTTTTTTTTCGATAATTCCGCGGCACACCACAAGAAAATGCTTTCAAATATATAAATTACAGTAAATACGTATATGTTTTTATTAGATACAAAAACACAACAAAATAGATCTATGTATCAAGATAATTATAATCATTTAAGTTTTATATACATCATTTTGAACTGTACACCGACACAAGAACAAAAATATAAAATTATAGTTTACAAGTAAAAAAAAATTCTCTTTAAATTTTTATATTAAAATTTGTTTTTTGGTCTTTACTTAAGCCTAATATATCAAAGTTAATTTAAACATAACTAATTTATTAATGAGATATTTGAGATTGTTTTGATAAATGTGCGCTTTATATTTGGCTCTATAATAGAAAGAGCTACAGCTCATGGTCAAGGTCCTTTAAATAGGATCGTTTGTCATTTTGAATTAGAACCAGTGTCGAAAAACTTTGTTCGCATAAGTATGTCGTAGAAAATGGGAGCAAAATTACAATAGCCTCGTCAGAAATTTGTGGATATTCTTTCTTAACTGAAATCCAGAAATAGGACGCTCGAGCATACATACGATGTATGGCTAACAACATGTTTTTGTTTTGTGTATAATTTCGATAATAAATTGCATATTAACAAAAAGTTAGAGGAATATTTTACTTAGAAAAATTTCTATTTAATGCGGTGGTTAATTTTTTTATTATCATAAGCGATAAAATCACCGCGGCACAGTCAAGATCACCTCGCGGCACACTAGTGTGCCACGACACAACGGTTGCGGAGCACTGCTCTAGAAGACACTACGCAAGAGTGCGACATCTAAAATGGCGAAAAAAATAAAATAAATACAAAAAGGCAGTTTAAAAAATGTTTTTTAAACTTAAAAATTTTTTTAAAAACTGAAAATCGTTGAAAAAAACAGTAATTTTTAAAACTTAAAATCGTTACAAAACACTGGAAAATTAAAGTACTTTCACTTACATTAATGTAAAAAACCATTGGAAGAAACTATAGTAAACTATTGTTTCACTTACCTTAATTGTAAAAAAACTATTCGAAATCGGCTTGGATACCACAATTGGCGCGCTTATGAATCTCGTAAAAAGCGCCAAATAAGTGGGCGATTCTTTACATGATCTGAAGGCATTTTGGAAGAAATGCGTGATACATACCATTTCGGTACTTTTCCGTTAGCTGGGTACCAGATAAAAACCGCCAAGCCTAAAAGTTGGCCCATTTATCATTAAGCCTAAATGTTCAGGCGAATTTATTTTAGAATCTTATTTAATTGAATTTATGTGGTGACGTTTGCATGGTAAGACAAATTTATTTTCAGCAATTGTAAACGAAATTTACAATTAATGCCTGCTGAGTAAATTGATCTTTTTTTATTTATTTCATTATTATTATTTTTATATATGTTCCTTAGGCATTTCTTAAAAGTTGGCGTAACTGCCCCAACTTTTTAGCTTGGCGGTTTTTTGCTGGTACCCAGCTAACGGAAAAGTACCAAAATGGCTTATAATGAAAATATCCACAAACACCATTTCTCTATTTTTAAATAATCACATTAGTGTGATAAACTTTTAAAATCACTTTTGAAAATGGAAAAATTAAATAGGGATGCATAGAGAAAAAAAATCATAAATTGGCAGAAGCAAAGAGACTTACCTGCAATCCCTCCTTACGCCGTCGAAATGTCCGTTCAAAAATAATACTATAGAAGTGATAACATTTGAAATTACCACGTGATTAAAATTAAATTGATTTGCCTTTATATATACCACGTGAAAAACATCACAACAGAAAGGAATGAGAATACGCCATATTGAAATATTTATCGCCCAAAAAAATCGCCAAATTTCCGGCACACTATATGGGACTTCTCCAATGCCTTCCAAGAATCTGAAAAAATTGTAGTTCCATCTTCGATATTTGCTTTTATTGCGAGTGCTTCATTCGAACTCTTACAATGAAACACTCGTTGGTCTTTCTACACAGTCCACCAAACATCCATTGCTCTGTAAGTACTCTACCCGCTTGGTTTTTGCGCTTCGTAATAAGGCTTTCGTGGATTTCTACGATTTTGTTTGTCCCTTCAATTTTTCTTGAAGCTCTAAGTAGAAGGCTATTTGTGTAAACTTCTCTGAGGTAGTTGTTCCAATTAATCACTGTCTTCTTGGCCAAATCCAACTGTACTTTTCCCCATTCAATGGATGTTACTTCTTTAGACCAACTGTAAATAAATTTGAAAATATTCCACTGCATGCTGTTCCGTAGAAGGCAGATCCTAAATTTTAATCATTTTTTTTTAATGCGAGGGAAAAAATAGAGAAATAGAATTTGGAACTTATAATCTGTTAATCGATTGTATCCACGGAGATATTTTATATGCTGCCACGATAGCAGCAACAAAATATGAATTCAAAACCAAGGCAGACGATAAAATAAATCTCTTATTTTTAAGCAAAAATATGGTGTTCTAGGTGAGAAATAATGTGCATGTGACGTCATGAGTGATTCCCGATTAGACTAGCCTTGGTCGACATCGCTAAGTGTTGTGACGTCATGCTTATCCATTCTTGACGCCCAATCATATCGTTTGGCGAAAACGGTCGACGGGATAATACACAAGTACCATTTTAATAAACAAATTTTCAACTCTCAAAATAATTTTAAATAATTTTTTTTAAATGCTTTAGATATACCTTGTTTTTCAAGTATTTTTATTGCATACTGGCTTGCGCGCAAAACTATGAAATTCATTTTACACTTAAATCTATAATTCCTGTTTTATATTTAAAATAAATAATTCAAAATACAATTGAACATAGAACGTTCAACATTAAAATAATTTTCATTTTTTTAAAACTGCTCAAAATATACTTAAAATTTCCTTAAATTTTTGCATTAATTTACCCCTAAAAAATAACAAAATGTGCAGTGATTGCAATAATTCCTGTTAAGACGCAATAAAATAACATGATTATGCAGTGATAAAAATTTCATGGAATTATGTTTCATGGTTTTTGAGATATCAGTTGCGGAATGATTCAAAATTACATTTCGAGAAAAATGAGTATAAAATTTTTCTTACCATAAACTTGATCAGTAATTAAATATTTAAAATATCAATATCTCCGGAACTAAGCGGAATATTTTCATGCGGTTTGCTTTATTTTGTTCAGAAATGATCAGGCTGTAAAATATATTTTTTTCAAAACATCGAATGTTTTAAAGATTTAAGGGTAGTGAGTCCCGTTATTGCTACTGTTGATAATTCTAAAACATTTGTTTCGAACTTATTTATATGCTTTGTATTAAATGACACGTGAACGCTTTAGCTGCATTATTAAATAGCGCTTAACGTAAAGGCACAGAGCGTGTTTAAAGGGAGCAGGTGAACAGGAGTTTTGATTCCCTGCAGGAAAACTACGGTAAATTTGCACACTTGGAAAGGTTCGTTACTGCTGCATGCAATTAATTTGTATTAAGCATTTGATTATACAGTTTACGTATACTTAAATGCCAGATGCAAGATTTTTTCTCGTTTTTAATGTAATCCAAATATCGGTATTCCGTCTTGTAAACAAAATTACCATACATACAAAATGAAACCGTTACTTAGAAAATCAATGCAGATGAGCATTCAATTAATCACCGATATGATTACATAAGATTATACAGGCACGGCAAAGATTTACTAGCAAAAAAATTTCACAGCGGTTCAAACTGAATTAATCATCACTCAGCCGTTGAGCGATTCACAGACAAATGACTACTTTACTCAATCGATCACTGGGGAAGTGACAAATACAGTTAGCCGACAGTATATTGCAGTTTTATCCTCTACTAGAAACTGGCTAAACGAAGACTAAACGAAGTTAAAATTATATATATACACTGCTGGCCACCCAAATTGCAACACCAAGAAAGACAAGAGATATCACAACAAAATTTATTTTGTAGATAACATGTTGACCAAGTGTCAAATGATTAAATTTATAGACTTCTGTGAAGTGTGGTTCCTGCCAAAGTCAGTAGCCAGAGTAGCCGCCATTGTTGGAGATCACCGCTGCCACACGCCTCGGCATTGATTCAAAGAGACTTTGGATGAGTTCTTGGGGTACAGCAGACCAAGCAGCTTCCACACGTTGCCAAAGTTGATCTGCTGTGGCAGCTGGGGATGGAATCTGGGTCAATCGTAGAGCAACCATGGACCACATGTTTTCTATCCAACACCTCGGAGATGTAGCGCTGGCTGTTTAAAGTACCGGCAATGCGTACTAGAGGTGTGCGAGAGTGATATCCAATACCGCCCCATACCATAATACCCGGTACAGGACCAGTGTGGCGGTGCATAACGCAGCTGTTCAGCATCCTCTCTTCACGGTGTCTCCAGACTCGAATGCGACCATCGTGGTGTTGCAGACAGAAGCGTGACTCGTCAGTAAAGACAATTTCAT
Organism: Dolomedes plantarius; assembly: GCA_907164885.2. Classification (NCBI taxonomy): domain Eukaryota; kingdom Metazoa; phylum Arthropoda; class Arachnida; order Araneae; family Dolomedidae; genus Dolomedes; species Dolomedes plantarius. The sequence goes on from OU015493.1 coordinate 210,927,692, forward strand.
TCCATTCTGCCGTCCACATCCTTCTGTCATCGCACCATTGGCGGCGGAGACGTCTGTGGTTCTGCGTCAAGGGTAGACAAAGCAATGGACGTCTTGCGGACAGACCACTCTGCTGTAAACGGCGTCGAATGGTACTCGCAGACACTGGATGATGCGTTACAGACTGCATGTGCTGTGCTATGGTTCGTGATGTCACTGAGCGATTCGTCACTGCCATGCGCACAATTTGCGTGTCATCACGTGAAGTGGTGCGCTGAGGTGGGTGCGATCGAACATGCCGGTCCGTCGTACTCTCCTGCATTCAACGATCACATATCCGCATTACAGTTGTTTGGTTTCGTCCAACACGACTACCGATTTCCCTGAAAGATAATCCACAATCTCGGTAGGCCACTATCCTTCCTCTGTCGAACTCGGATACTTGTTCAAAAGATGATCGCTGTTTTCGACGAGGCATAATTGATCGTTTTTTTTGAAAAAACCACAAGAAAAACACAATTGCCGAACTTGAAATCGTCGAAATCTCCAAGCCTTAAATAGCGCTTTGAAGTGGCACGTGATGTGCGTCTGCGCTGAAATTCTAATCATTTGCATATCTCACCTCCGCTAATGCATGTTGTAAATTTCATGTCATTTGCATGTTTCCTTCAGGGTGTTGCATTTACAGTGGCCAGCAGTGTATATACAGCATTTTGGCCAATGAAGAAACCCATACTTGGTGTTGCTGTTAAAGATCACTTTTACAATTCTTACGAATTATCTCAGTCATTGCCCTCATAAACTATATCAGGGGTGTTCAACCCGCGACCCAAATAGAGAGCTCAAAGCGAAAAAAAATATCAATAGCCCTCTTCGGCTATGATGGCAGGCGGCCTTTACAGATCCCGCTTTGTTGAAAAATAAACTGTTGTTTTGCATCATTGCTACTCCATTGATATGTATATGCTGCCAGAAAATTTTCAAATGGAATGCATAGAGTTGCATTCTGATACCCAACTTAAAGAGAAATTCAATCAAATAAATTTCTTTGTCGGACCTTTGTAAATTATACCTGCTCAGAGATAAATATATCTCACTGCATAGTCATGCGTTATTCATGTCATCATTGTTTGGAAGCACGTACATCTGTCAACAACTATTTTCACGAGTGGAACACACTAAGTCAAATTACAACCAAAATATCGGATGAAAATCTTTAGTTCCCTGAGAATTGCAACCACCGCTTCTTGCAACCACTTGAATTGACCCAGATATTGATGCATTCTTCTCTCAAATTCAATGCCAGATATCACATCAATTTTATGACTCCTACTGTTATCTTTATAATTATAAATAAAATTTATAATGAAATAAATATGTTAACTATACTATTATACTTTTTTTTTTATTATTCAACTATTTTTAATGTTAGGTATATTTTTGTGTGGCCAAAAACAATTCGTCTTTCAATGTGGCCCAAGTAACTTAAAAGGTTGGACACCCCTGCACTGTATGGTTTTAGCACAATCTTCTTCCCATTTCGCCAAACTTTATGTTAAATGACAACCCACTCCTTCGAGCTTTTTTCGGCTGACGTATAAAGATCATACCGAAAGGGCGAGGTTAGTAAATCTTTCACTGCGGTTGACGGTGTGACAATCCTAGAATGGGATTGTTTCCCTGAAATTTTTCATAATAAAACGTAGTTTTCCAGATTATCTATATACACTGCTCAAAACAATTAGGGGAGCACACGGTTTTAACGAAATTACGCAAATACTTACACCGATAAGTAACATAAAATAAATCGTCCATAATTTAAAGCCTAGCAGGAAACAGAAGAAGAAAACTTCACATGCAAATCAAAGTTCATGACGTCAAAAACCAGAAAAAGAACATAAGGGCGGAAATCGGGATGTTGCAGAAACGTCTGTTTCACTGCCTTAACTGTGAAATTCGATTGCTCAGTTATTCTTTTTGAGAAAAGATGACTTGAAAATCTCTGAACAACGTGATTTACCGAAATCCATGACATGGCGTATTATGGACAGACTTGAATCCGGGCAAACGCAACGTAGTGTCGCGGACGCTGTTGGAGTTGCCAGAAGTGCCGTTGCAAGGCTGTGGAATCGATTCCAAGAAACAGAGAATCTTAGACGTCGACCAGGGCAAGGTCGGCCACGCGCCACTACAGCAACTGATGACCGGTATATACTGTTAACAGCTCGTCGAAACAGAACAGACAATGAAAAACGGTTAGAAGGTAATATTTTTTATGAAAAAAATCGTCATCCACTGTTGCATCATCATGCATTGTCGACAAAAGTATGACTCCCTTATTTTTTTCGTAGCATAGGAACATAGTCCTATGCTACGGAAAGTAAAATTACTTTTAACATCGGGAACAAAATTATTAATAATTATTTAGCAATTAAAACTTCATCAGGACATTTATTTGATTAGCCTTTTTAAATTTATAATCATAGAAAAGCAACTTTGTAAATGTTTAGAATTATTTTCGGGGAATAACCAAAAATAAAATATAGAATACAGAGGCTGTTCACACATTTTTTAGACGATGTATATTGTATTAACAAAACTAAATTATATAAAATTCTTCTGTTTTAAATGTTCTATTTGATATCCCTTATTCTGAACTATCTTTCGACACCGCAATTTCCAGGATAATAATGCCTTTTGAAGTGTCAGAAGAGGTAGTCTATCCCATTCCTCTTGAACAGCTTTCCAGAGTCCTGTAAGTGTTTTGGGACGACGTTCGGATAATGCAGATTTTAAAAGTCCGAAAGCACAAAAATCCATAGGTGATACATCGGGAGATTTAGTAGGGACATCAGTGAAGGGTATGGCCATGATACCAGTCTTTGTTCCATTTCTTTTGGGAAATTTACAGTGGATTTTGATGTGTGACTGCTAGCTTTGTCCTGATGGAGTCTCACAGATTGATGGCAGTGTGGGTAAAGCGATGGTATTTCATTCAGAAAAATTGGCGATAAAATATGTTCCTGATAGTATTTGGAGTTAATCTTGACATTTTTTTCCACTCTCTTTATTTTTAACTTGTCATTATAAGAAAAACCAGCAACAATCATGAATTCCTTAGAAAAACTTTCTTTCGATTCTTTGAACCATGTACTTAATTTTTTTTCTCCCCTTTTATGATAATAAATGGCTCTTTTTTGTTGCAATCATTTAAATACACCCATGATTCATCTATTGTGACAATTGTTTTCCATTTTTCTTTGGATAAGTGTTTCTCATATAGAATTCTGCAGCGTGTCCTGCGTTCAGCGATATTATTTGGAAGAAGACGATGCACATTGCGTTTTTTCGTTTTCTTAAGATTTAAATCAACGTTTATCATTTTGTTTACAGTGGACACCAAGCATTTTAATGATTTTGCAACTGTCCTTTGACTAGGGGGATTTTCTTTTAACATTAAACAACGTACCTTTGCAATAGTCGAAGATGTCCGTTTTTTCCTTGGATACTTGTTTGGAAGTTTTGTCCCCTTGATGCTCCAATTTGACGTTTTTTTCCTTTCTTGTAACGATATTACCTATCGACGCTTTAGATATCACAAAACCATGACTCTCACATCGTTTTTGGATAACGGAGTATACATATTTCTCTTCGGAAAGAGCATAAATGTAGCCTTCGAAGCACTGCTTTGTTAAAAACGCCATTTTGAATAAAAACAAAACTTTCAAGCCGCAGACGATAATTTTGACTTTTAAAAACATAGTACAATTGCAATTATTTCTTTTGCAGTAAACGATTTTTTATTACCGCTTACCAAAATCGTCTAAAAAAATGTGCGAACAGCCGCTGTATATTCTTTCGTAGAATTGGTGCAAACCAAGGATGTTGCTAGCACAGGTCCGTCACACATACGTAGGAATGACAATTGCCCGTAAGGACACAGACCGGTATTAGGACCGAAAAAAAGAAAGCAGTAGACCACAAACACGTGGGAAGGCAATCCCAAAGGTTTGAATGAACAGGAACAAGACCACTATTTTTGTATCTTTCATAATTAAGGCAGAATGTTCCAAATAAGTTCAGGTAAAGTTTATTCCTGTCTTACATAACGTTCATCTTGCCCACAGTCAATACCATAGCTCTTGAAAAGTATTTTAACAAACTCAATAGCCTTTAGAAATGCATAAAATTCTTCAACGCGCTGTTATTTTCTTTGTGCAGGAGGAACTTCCGTAGAAGCGTTATTTACCAAAGATTATTCGGGATTAAACTGATGTACAGAACAGTGAACACGGGAGGAGTTTAAGTGCTGCTTTCTTTTATGTATATTTGGCTTTATTTCAAAATTTTCTTTAAGTATGTCTAATTAAGTTACTAGTTATACATAATATTTTGGCAAATTATTCTAAATTTCCATTCAATAGTCAATAGTCAATAGTCCTGTCAATAGATAGACATAATAAAAAATGTGGTATTTCCTTACAGTGTTCCATTTTTGCTTTTATTCACTTGTCAATAGCTTTAGTAATATGTAATAAAAATTCCTGTTCATCATAGTTTAGTTATTATTCAGTAAGTTACCTTTGTAATGCCAACAGTTTTTTCACCAGTCCATAGGCCAGTAGCAACAGAATATCGCTCAGGATCTGGAAGAGCTGGAGATTCCAAGTGTAGGTTCCGAACAAAATGGCTTGGTAATGTTATTCTGTCGTCGAGTATGTGGCACAGGATGCAACTTCCAAACAGTTTCCCACCAGTCTGTTGTAGCACTCTGCAGTGTCTCAAAATACACCCTGTTTCTAATAATATGCGAAAGGTTATCCAGTATTTGTATTTAAGTCAAATGGTAGAATTCGTTCCTATACAACAGAGGTGGATGACGACAACTGCTTCCTCGTTGAAGGGTTTTTGAAATCTTGAGTTTGAAAGGATAATAAAATTACATTTTTTTTTGTCGGGTATACTACCGAGCGATTAAATAATAGGATATGGGACATGAAAAGTGCTTGTGTGTATGATAGGACGTGTATAAAATTCTTCCTATTTTGGCCGATTCGATTTCCTATTTTGACCGACCTATTTTACCGATTTGAAATAGAATGGTTGAACTTTCTCTAGGATACAGTGACTTTATATTCTCGTGAAAGCAACGTCGGTTAAACTCGACGTATGTAGTGTGATAAACGTTTAGTACGTGAGTGAAACCGGGTAGTTCTTCACAAGCGATTACATTGTTGCGATACAGAAATATTTTTATATTTTCAATGACTATACAAATAAGCTCATATTGAAATAAAGTATCATGACGAGGCACTGTTTCATTTCAAGCGGGGGATTGCTTAAAACCATTTAGGGACGCGAGAAAGGGGTTTGAATGTCCCATACAGAACACATATAAAGATAATACATTAAACGTTGGGGAAGTCTGAAGAAAAACAAAATAAATAAACCAGACTAATGTAAAGATATTCCTGAGGATGACATTCGAATTAACATGAATTATGCAGCCGAGAAAAACTACCTTTTTGATAAGCAGTGTAGAATCCTGAAAGTTGTGACAGCCTGGTGAAAAGACTTTCATTCATTAGATGTCGACTGATAATATGAAACAAGAAAAGACAAAAATTAATAAAGCCTGACGGAAGACATGATTTATAAAAGTGTTTAGAGAAAGTCATTCTTGTGGATGATATACAAAATAATGTTTGGCCTTTTTAATTTGAAGAAAGAACTGTTTACTCTTTGGATATATCGATTAGAATTATAAATGATTCGAGAGCATGGAGGAAGGTTTAAAATGTAGTAGATGTCCGATATATAACTGGATTACCCAAAAAAAAATTTTTTTTCTACTGTTTAAAGGTCATTGTCGATGACTGATTTGAGAGAAAACATGCATATATATATATATAGAGGATCGGGAATTCGGAAGGGTTTTCTGTGACGGATGCTTTGAAAAACATAGTGGCGCAGTCTATTAAAATTCATTAAGATTTTGTATAAATGGATTACCAACGTTTTTTTTCCAATGCGGAGGCACTTGTCGTCAAACATTCGCCTATACAACTTTTCAATTTTACTGCCCATTTTATTGTGGGGGCACCATATAGGCGGACAGCATTACCCCCTACAGAGAGACGACACAAACGGAGGCATTTTTCGTGTCGCGACGCCAGGATTCGATCTGAGCACCCTCAGCACCGAAAACCAGCGTGCTGTACCTCTGGGCAGCCACAAGCCCTGGATTACCAACGTAAATAATGAGACAGTCAGGAGAAAAGAAGTTCGTTGCAGTCACTCTCAGGATAGATGATTGTTATTGTAAAGGACGTGTTTCAGGAAATCATTAAATATTTTTGCTGTCTGGAGTAAGGACAACAGCGACGACAGAACTAAGAGTAAAAATATTTTCTACATTGACATAGAAAAAGATTTTGCACCAGTGTGCATTGGAAAAACCGAAGCAAGGATATGTGCCTGGAGTAAAGGCAAAAGCTCTCAAATCTCTTGAGCTAACTCTGAGCAAATGGGGGTTTTCTGACTCATGACACAAGTGAAAATGAAAAAGGAAAGTTAATTTCTCAGGTTGACCTAGTATTCAAGGCAATCAATGGTAAGAATGACCAGGAATAGAGCCTATTTTTGGAGAGAATTCAAGGACAGAGGAATCCACACAGTTAGGGAGACGGATTTATTGTAGATTTGGCGACGAATATCAAATTATGTATGGTCTTGTACACCAGAGCTCCGCAACCACGGCACAACAACGTTTTTTCGATAATTACGCGGCACACCACAAGAAAATGCTTGCAAATACATAAATTACAATAACGTATATGTTTTTATTAGATAAAAACACAATAAAATAGCTCTATGTATCAAGATAATTATAAGCATTTAAGTTTTATATAAACCATTTTGAATTGTGCACCAACACAAGAAAAAAAATATAAAGTTATAGTTTACAAGTAAAAATTTTTCTCTTTAAGTTTTTATATTAAAATTTGCTTTTTGGTCTTTCCTTAAGCCTAATAAATCAAAGTTAATTTAAACATAACTTATTTATTAATGATATATTTGAGCTTGTTTTGATGAACATGTGTGTAGGCAATTTATTACCTTAAAACAATGGATGTATGCGTGTGTTGGAGCAAGCAAGGAAGACAGAGCATTGGCCTTTAACATACATTTATTTAATAAATCACAAAATTCAATTAAATTGTAATTGCTACAAGCACAATAGTCAATTTCATATTAACATTTTACATACGAGAACTCAGAAGCAGAGGTAAACTATATGGTCAAAGTAATGATTTTTAGAGTCTATGGGGGGGGGCACTTACTACAGCTGAAGTACGCAGCGAAAAATGAAAGATGGCATCGACGACAGGAACCCAAAATCACGTCATATGCAGGAACATCTTGGCGGGTTACTGGCACTTCTACTAGACTCTCTATCATCTGAGCTCGAAGAAAAAGGTCTGAGATAAATCTGGACCTTCTCTCCTGTTCCTCTTGTACTTGGAGGGGCTGTTGTCCTTTTACAGGGGGCCATTCTGGCCCGTCCCTCTTTTTCATTGGGCAGTGGGCTGTTTTTCTCTTCAGTAGTTCCTGCCCCAATTGTTTCTTTGTTATACTACCCCTGTCCATAGTCTACGAAGTACCTCCCAGATCATAATTTTCATTTGCAATATCACTTTGACCCTTATCATCTGAAGGTTTTACTGTGGGCCATAACATAACGACCATCCATCTTGCAATATTTATAGACTTTAGATCGCTATCAATGGCCACACCGACAGCTATTCTTCTATTTCCTCCTGGTTTACAAGCCCCTATTTTACCCCTGCCTCTGCAGCCTTTACAATAGATTCGTTCTTGGCCAAACACCGTGGTTAATTATACCATTCCGCTTCTACAATGTGTACGTTTAATATTTGGCTCTATATTTGAAGAGCTACTCGAAGTTCATGGTCAAGACCCTTTACACATGATCGTTTGTCATTTTAATTAGAACCAGTGTCGAAAAACTTTGTTCGCAAAAGTATGTCGTTGAAAAAGGGAGCAAAATTGCAATGGCCTTGTCATAAATTTGTGGATATTCTTTCTTAACTAAAATCCAGAAATATGACGCTTGAGCATACATACAGTGTATGATAACAACATGTTTTTGTTTTGTGTATAATTTAGACCCAGAGAAATATTAGCAAAAAGTTAGAGGAATATTTTACTTAGAATAATTTCTAACTGATGAGGTGGTTAATTTTTTTTATTATTATAATCGATAAAATCCCCGTGGCACAGTCAAGATCACCTCGCGGCACACTAGTGTGGGACGGCACGGCGGTTGCGGAGCACTGTTGTACACCATGACAGGATGTAAAAGGATTGATTAAAAATGATGACACGGAATACAGCCAGGATAAAAGGCGATTTGCACCGTGGTTAGGTTGATTAAATGTAGATGGACACGATAATTTGGAGGAAAGGTTATATTCGTACAAGATACCAGACAGGAGGCTCTCAGTAGAGTGATATCTCTTGCCAAGGGACGACTGATGACAAAGCTTTGTTAAAAGATGCTTTATAGAATGGGTAAGCAGCCTAAACACATGTATAAAAAATTGCGTAACAAATGGTCAAATATTAACAAAGGAGCTGGGATGGACGTCTAACAAATGGTTCAATTTCAAATGAATGGAGCGTGACATAAAGGATGAATGACCCAGGACATGTTATGAGTCATGACACAGGTGAAAATAAAAAACGGTACAATTTATGAAAACTTTCAAGATGAGAAAAAAAAAACGCAGATTGTGGAGTTGTTTGTTTGTATCGCGAATAAAAATGTTATCATTTGACTCTCATATTAGACCCCAGCAACTCGATCCATTCAGAGATCATACTTCTCTTGGAGTAAAAATAGCTTTAGGGAAAACTTTCATTAATTCATCTCGTCGGTTTTTCTTTTTTTAGTTGCGGATGGGTTAAATTGCCGTGCTTGCTCATCAACGTGAAATGCAAAAATGCCCCCTCCCTCTGGCAACTACATGACTTACAGGCGGCTAGAATCTGCCCTTCGACAATAAGCACTGTGACTCTGATTGGTCGATGGCCGGAGCCGCCCACGTCACAGCCTGTGACGTTTCTGGCTGTGACATATTTATGATACCGAAAATAAAACCCGGTTTGGCGCGGAAGCGAGACTGTTTGAAATGTAGATTACGCCCGATCAAACGCGTGTTGCAGCGATTAATTGCCGAGAGTGTGGACAAAGTTTTTATCAAAAGCGTTATCTACAATCACATGTTAAAAGAGTGCATATAAAGCACAAGATTCAAGAGAGTGGGGAAAGTAAAACTCTCTCCCCATGTGCGTATTGTAAAAAAGTTTTCAACTCAAAGAACAGCGAGAGCAAACATCGTGTACGCACGCACGGCGAATATAATTATAAAACAAATATATCCTGTCAGGAGGAAGGTTGTTACCATACATTTCTGAACCTAAATGTATTTCGAATCCATTTAAGAGAGGCACATAATTATCAAGATCAAGAACAAAGCGAAGAAAAGACTTTTACTTCTAAGAAAGGTCAGAATGATAAATTTTAACATAATTTTGATTCATTTTTATGTAGGAACTTGCATATTTATGAGTTGATGCATTAAGATGAGTAACTGTATTCCCATAACGAAAAAAAAATGTGATGAATAAAAAATAATTTGATTTCAATTAATGCCTCAATTGAAACATCAGTTTAAGATGTATAATCTGAGAACATATCAGTCTTCAGATCTTGCATTAAAATCCAAGACATTAATTGAAATCAAATTAATAAAAAATAATTTGATTTCAATTGTCTCAGGTGAAGCATCAGTTTAAGATGTATAATCTGAGAACATACCAGTCTTCAGATCTTGCATTAAAATCCAAGACATTGAAATCAAATTAATAAAAAATAATTTGATTTCAATTAATGTCTCAGGTGAAGCATCAGTTTAAGATGTATAATATGAGAATTAAATAACAAGAGTCATACTGCATGTGCAATTTGGGGTTTTCTCTCAGATTTCAACAAGTATGAAAAAACTTTCTGTTCAGAAGTAAAAATTTATGGGCTTTTGCATACTATAGTAATTTACAACGATTTCCATTTTTTTTTCACTAATGACTAGAGACAGAAGTAAACTTAAAATACATATTCAAAAATATGTGAAAAAAATTAGTGAAGCCATTCCATAGATCTTATGTGCCTACAATATCAACCAAAAATTGAGTGGTCTTGTTTAGTTGTATAACAGACAAAGTGGGAGTTATAACCATTATTTCACCAACTGTTTCAATGCAAGTTTTTGAAGACTTTCAGATATTATACAAATAAAAAAACTATGTGATTAAACAATTATGTTCATTTGTAAGCTCAAATAATGTTATAACATTTTTGTGGGGCGTAATAGCTAGATTTTTCATTCCAAAAAGTCAGATTTCACTGAATAATTTACATTATAGAATTTTTTTTAAAAATTAAACTCAATGTATTCTTAAAACAATTATAAACAGTATATGAATGATCATAACATTTTAACTTAACTGTCAATAGTTATTTTAAACTTTCTTCTTATGTAGCATAAAAAAAATAATAAAATATCAGTTTTAAAAAGCTGTAAAATGCAATTTACAATTAACCTATCCATTTGCAACTAAAGTTTTAAATCATTGTTTTTCTAATACAAAAACACTTCCAAGAAACTGGTAGATAATTTTTCTGTCCATCTTCTTGATTTCAGGGTTGGCCAAAACTGCAAAATCTACATACACATGTACGATGAGAATGTTTTTTTCTTTACAGGGATCTAAATTAATTTCAAGTTTGTTTAATCCTTCTGTAAGAAAGGCTGTGACATTTCAAAAACAAAACACCGATCAAAAAGTGAAATTTCATTCCCCTAAAATGAAAGATCACTGTTATTTGTACCCAAAATACACTGCTCAAAAAAATTAGGCCACGTATTAGCATAAAACAGCCACGTATTAGCATAAAATGGATAGTACACGCGTATCAATGCGCAATACAGAAAAAAAAGACGTAAAAAAAATTTGTAATTAGGCTTTAATTCTTTAAAAATATGGAAAAACATGAAGAGATGATTTAGGGCAACAATTTGGTTACATGTAAACGATAAAAAAAAAGTATTGTTTAGAAATGGTGCAAGATTTGTAATATGGCGTGTGGTCTCCTTGAACATCTAAGACTGCTGCACACCTGTTTTCCATGGATGCGATGATGTTATCGATAAGACTTTGGGGAATACTGTTCCACTCCTCAAGAAGTGCAATCTCCAAGTCTCGGAGAGTAAAAGGAGGCCTTGGTCTAGCAGCAATGCGTCGTCCGAGCATGTCCCAAACATGCTCGATTGGATTCAGGTCAGGAGAGCACGCTGGACATTCCATATGCTGTATTGTTTCAGCTTCAAGCATGTTGTCCACAAGACGATCTGTATGCGGTCTGGCATTATCATGCTGCAAAACAAAAGAATCTCCAATGGCTGCAGCGTAAGGTATGACATGAGGTCTCAGTATCTCGTCTGCATACCTTCGGGCCATGAAAGTACCATTCCGAATGATATGCAGGTCCGTACGTCCACCTATGCTGATTCCACCCCATACCATAAAACCAGCTCGTCTGTATTGTAACCTTTCACGAACGAATGTGGAGTTATTTCGAGTGTCCCTTTCCCTTCATATCAAAACACATCGGGTGTCACACTCCAGACTGAATCGGGACTCGTCTGTAAACAGCACTTGGCTCCAATCATGTTGCTCCCAATCTCGATGTTCAGCAGCCCATCTTCTTCGCGTCGCACGGTGGCGTGAGGTCAACGGAATGCAGACCATTGGCCTACGTGCATAGAGACCTCCCTGGTGAAGCCTATTACGTACTGTTTGGCTGGACAACCTTCGTCCTGTTGCCAAGAGCAACTGTCTTTGCAGCTGAGTAGCATTGTCTGTTCTGTTTCGACGAACTGTTAACAGTATATACGGGTCATCTGTTGCTGTTGTGGCGCATGGCCGACCTTGCCCTGGTCGACGTCTAACATTCCCTGTTTCTTGGAATTGATTCCACAGCCTTGCAACGACACTTCTGGCGACTCCAACAACGTCCGCGACAGTACGTTGTGTTTGCCCGGATTCAAGTCTGCCCATAATACGCCATGCCATGGATTCCGTTAAATCACGTTGTTCAGACATTTTCAAGTCATCTTTTCTCAAAAAAAAAATAACTGAGCAATCGAATTTCACAATTAAGGCAGTTAAACAGACGTTTCTGCGACATCCCGATTTCCGCCTTTATGATCTTTTTCTGGTTTTTGACGTCATGAACTTTGATTTGCATATGAAGTTTTCTTCTTCTGTTTCCTGCTAGGCTTTAAATTATCGATGATTTATTTTATTCTACTTATCGGTGTAAGAATTTGTGTAATTTCGTTAAAACCATGTGCTCCCCTAATTGTTTTGAGCAGTGTAAATCCTTGAATTTAAATGTGAGATCTGAAGACTGATATGTTCTCAGACTATACATCTAAAACAAATGTTTCTCCTGAGACATTAATTGAAATCAAAAGATTTTTTATTCATCAGATTTTTTTAACAGTATGGGAATACAATTGCTCATCTCAATGCATCAACTCCTAGATATGCAAGTTCCTACATAAAATTATATATCAAAATTAATCATTCTTAGCATTCTTAGAATTAAAAGTCTTTTCTTTGCTTTGATCTTGATCTTGATAATTAATTATGAACCTCTCTTAAATGGATTCGAAGTACATGTAAGTTTAAAAATGTACGAGTACAGTGTCTTTGCAAGTGGAGTGCCTAGGTCTTGAAGACTATCTCCTGTAAGCAAGTTATTAATACCAAGGTACGTGTGCTCATTAGTTAAAAATTTAAAGTAGGAAAAGCTAAAATTTATAAGGTAAAAAATTAAGAATTTTAAAAAATTAAAGAAGTAATTTCGGTAAAAAATTAATTGAGGGAATAAAATTAAAAATTTACAAGTTAAAAAATTAAAATTCCTTGAAATTTCATCACAGCATGGGAAAAGGTAGTAGATGGTCTGGAGATAGAACTCTGAGGAATGGATTCAGGTGATTTTGATGAAGTAGACCAATCTCTCTCTCTCGAAATTTGTTGTAGAATCATTTGTAAGTAAATCCTCCTCCTCATCAGAACTTGATTCTCCTTCCAATACCCTCGGTACGTATGTCTTGTCAGTAACATCATCATGATCATCTGAGAGATCACTAAGCTCAGAATCAGAGACTGACATCAGAGACTGACTCCACATCGTTGACATCTAAAAATGTTATATTAAGTATAAAATTTTTAATATTTAATATTTGTAATAATGTTACTAATATTTATAGCATAATGCTTAATGAAATCAAATAAAATATATTTTGAAATTTTTATTATTTAAATATCAAAATAATAGTAACAATGTTTAAAAGCAAATTTCAATATCTGTTGTAACAACTCCTATGCAAATATAAATAACATTGATTTCCTATTCACAATTTTTCGTAATAATTTTGGCTATACTCATCATTATAACAACAGAAACAAAAAGTACTTAGAAAAAAACTTACCCTTTACGGTTTTGAACTTAACGAACATAAAGCCGAAGTAGCACGATCGGACGGGTAACGAAATAATATGTCCTAAGAGCAAAATAATTAGTGATTAATTTAATTTTGTTTATATAGTCCACTTCTCTAAAAATTAAAATAATAATTTGCATGTAAGCAATAAAAAATAAATGGATAATTACCTTATTAAGACAGATGAATTGTTGAACTGTTTCGCTTGCACGTGTAAACAACGTCAGAATTACCACTCGTAACTCAAAAGGCTCATTCCCAACACACGGTGCCGCAGCTTGGCGATAAGTTTCTTAGATTTTTTTAGATTTTTGCCAATTTGGCGATAAAACGCCAAATGTGGTTTGTTTTGTTAAATCCTTTTAAGGTAACCATTTATTGCTCCCGATTTGAATAAGATGGCGATATTTTTTTGGCGATGTTTTTTAGATTTTTGCCAAGTTGACGATAATATGCCAAATGTGGTTTGTGTTTGTTAAATACTTTTAAGTTAACCATTTATTGCTTCCGATTTGAATAATTAGCACCCAATCAGAGCTTGTGATTTACTTGTAAACGAGGGTTATCTGGATTTTATATAACGCGCTTGTTTAAAAAAATTAAACCGTTAAATGTTCTTTTCGGTATTGCAGTTCCAGCGATCGGACGTACTTTTATTTGCGAGGTATGGCTTCTTTTACAAATGGGAGGGTTGATTTGGATTTTTTTCGGGATTTACAAAATGCGGGTAAGAGAACTATTATAGATTATTGTATTTATGTTGAGTTAATAGCTAATATTTATTATTGTCTTAATTGTAATTCGCAAATGACTATAACTGAGAGGAAAGATCTGAACATTGCGTTAAAAGATCCATTAGATGTGGTTCCCGGTTCGAAGCGAGTAAATTGGATTTAATTACGGTTTTAAAATTAACTTATTTATGGGTAAAAAAAACCCGTGTTCTTGGATTACAGACGAATTGGGAAAGTGAATAACCAGAAAGTGTTGTTTTTTTTAACATGAAATAATATAAATGACAACATGCAGAACTTTCATTTTTTCTATTTTCTGATATATTTAACCAAGATGTATTTTATATTTATTTAAATGAATTATTTACAATATACTGACTTTTTTTAGCGGGGGTTGGAGGGGAGCCCCCCCCCCCCACATAACAAATTTCTCATTATTTTTGAGCTTTTATTTTTTGTATTTGTGTGTTTTTGTGCTTTAATGTGGTTGTGCAGTTTAAAAAATGCGTATTTCTGGGACTTTTCGGACTTCCCGTTCCAAAAACACGCGTTCTGCTTGGGCGACCGCAAAAAAAAAAAAAAATCGACTGCCCTCATTTAACTTCTTTTTTTTATTTTCTGGATAATTTTTCAATGAAAGTTCTGCATGTTGTCATTTATATTATTTCATGTTTCCCTCTCCTATCGCCAAATTGGCCACGGGAGACGTAACCAAGATGTCAGTTCCAATGCAGTGAAATACATGGGGCAGCGTATATTGGGAATTAACCACTCAAAATCAGGCTAAAACCACCATCTGTTGAGGAAAATTGATAAATACATACTTTCTGTAAACCCGCACGATCGTTCGATTCAGGCATTCACTACACGATCATACGAGCGCGGGCTTTAGGAGCTATAGTAAAAGGGACGAAAAATACGTCACAGGCTGTGACGTGACCGGCTCCGACCATCGACCAATCAGAGTTAGACTGCGTATTGTTGAAGGGTAAATTCTAGCCGCCTGTCATGACTTTGACTTTGGAATATATTTTTAATCACCAGTGGCAACGGTATCGCGCAAGCGCCTAATTTATTTTGCTTATTGCATTCAATGCTCTATTTATGTTAGGAATTAATAGTAAAAAGTGGTGCCCTCTCCGACAAATTTTCGCAACTTTTAGAATGGATCACAACCTGAAATTACAATGATCTGGATGCTAAAAGAGTAAACAGCTAATCAAGTTAATTTAATTTACAGGTATTTTTTTCTGTTGTATGATACAACTGTTTTGCTAAGATACTAAGAATGAATATTTATGATTTCTACATTTTACGCTATTTTTTTTTTTTAGTGAAGCTAAATGCTAATACAATACAATGCGTATAACTATCAAACTGTTAAAAACTGCATGTTGAGGCATAGTATGTTGTTTTTAGCAAATTTGTTTATTATTTTTGGTCGGTCTTGGCTTGCTATTAAAATATACTCTCCACCATTTCAAGAGATTGCTAAATGTTTCCAATCTGATTACTCTGATAATTTTATTTGTAATTTTCATTCTTAAATTTATAAATATATGATCATACAAGCTAGACATAACTTGTTTAGCAATTTTGTTGGTTATGAGTTATACAAATGCGTTTGAACTGTTAATAATTGCGTTAAAAGATAAAATACATTGGGTGCAATTCCATATATTGTGCCGTTCGCCCAAAAATTGTCAAACTCCACTAGTAGAGTTTCCTAATGAGAAATAAGAAAATACTATTTCTTACTGTTTTAAAACTTTTAGCCTGACAATCAATACTTTGTATAAATTCAACAATAAATAGCTAATAAACAACATTAGAATATTTTTACTAAAAAAATATTGAATGCAGCATTTATCTGGAGTAAATAATTAAAACAGCCCCAATATTATAAAAGTGTCCAAATGTATAAATTGGTTTTAAAAAATAGGACAAAATTTAAATATTTTAAAAATATGTCATAGGATGGATTGTAGAAAATGTTTTGGGGGAAACAATGTATTCAAAATACAAGAATTTTATTTTTATAAATAATCTTAATAGCTAGGAAATCAACATATAAATACTTCAATTTAGGCTCTTAAAAATACAAAAATTATTAAAAAAAATAAAGTACATAAAATTTAAAACTCTGTAGCAAGATAATTGCAATGTACCATGTTTATTTGTGTATACCTGAATTTTGATACAACATTTTTGAAATTTTTTTTTCTGAATTCCGTTGTAGATTCAAAGTAGCATCGTTCTGCGAAATGTATCAATGTTGTACATTCCTTAGAGTTCAATGCTCGCCTAACAATATCAGGTACAGCCTTAGCTGATGGTCGTGAAACTACAGTGTAAAAAAGATGATATTATATATATATATATATACTTAAATTTGAGGTGTTCCGGCATTCCGGTACCTCTCTTTATGAAAAAAATATTACAATAGTTGAAAACATTTATTTAATCACATATTTCTTTGTTGTTAGCAGGGCCCGACTTTGACCCAATGGGGCCCTGGGCAAAGCCGACTTTGGGGGCCCCATCAAAAGACTGATCAGGGGGGGGGGAACACGTGCCCTCCAGGAGCAGATTTCCACATGAACATGTGAGACACTCACCCAGACCCCCCATAAATTGGGACCAGAAATTCAAAAGAATTTTCGATCAAGTCAAAAATTTGAAAATAATAATAATAAGTGCTAGTTAATTTACTTTTTAATGTTAATAAATAAATTCATGAAATTTTCTTTTGAAATTCAAAATAGATGACAGTCTGGAGTTATTACAAGCCTCCCCGCCAAAAAAATAAATAAAATAAAATTAGCCAGAAAAGCTTACAGGTGTAAGTATGCTTTCACTATAGTGGGTGCAACCTGCCCCGCCCAAGATTTTTTCTGTATCTGCCACTGTCCCCCTTTACTGTATTAACCAAACACCAAAGTCAAGCTAACAGCCAGAATTTTTTTTCCAAAACTGATGGTAGAGGGTGCAAAGTGTAGACTGGAAGAGAGGCTTTTTTAAATATAAAAACAGAAAGCAGAAGAAACATTTCACTACACACAAATGATAAAGAAAATATTGGAAAGCTCCAAATACAGGTAACGGGTAACCCTCCTACAACACGGTAGATAGGTTCCTAGAAACCGTTGTGTGAAACCGTTTTATATGAGACCCAGAGACAGTTAAAAAAGAGGGCTTATGTTCTGAAAACTTATTGAAAACAAACATCTTTTTTAAATTCCATATAAGCAACTTAATTCTTATTAAAAATATAAATGTATGTATAACACAAAATGAAAAGACACAAAAAATATTATTTTCATGTAATGCGACATTAATTTAGTGAATTTCTTCCTCACCACTGCTCAATGCAGGCAAACGAGAACGTTTTTTCGATTGAACGATATCACCTTCACTTTCAGAACCTTTTCTTCATTTAGATTTTTTGCAACTTCTATCCTCTTTAAAAATATCTGTAATTTTGGTTTGTTTGCTGGCTCTTACAAGGTCATTGCTGATTCACTGTATAGAGATAAACAATTTTGCAGCTCCCTTTTGAATTTTCGGCTTCTTTCAGCTGAAGGGTCTGTATTCAGGAAAAATGATTCAAGATTTTCAGATAAGCTTAAGCCTACTTGTAATTTTATAGAGTTATAAATAAATAAATTATAATTTATTTATAAATTTTCATGTAAAGTCACTATAGTTCATTATTCCTTCCCGTCATTATTTTAAGGTAATTTAGTTTTTAAATGTGTTAAAAAAATGATGTTATCTAGTGCTGTAATTTTTTTTATAGTGTTAGAGCAAAACCGTGTTACAGGTTGCAGTGTTATACAAGGGTTCCCGCAATTTATCTTATCGTGTTAGAACGAAATCATGTTGTAAGATGCCGTGCTATAGGAGGGCAACCTATACTGGACTTTTTCCTCTTTTCACATCACATTGCATCACACCTTTTTTTTGTATGTGGAGAGCAGTATCTATAATCCTATACTCTCAATACAGACTTGATTTTGCAACTGAATTTGAAAAAACATCTATAAACAAACTTTGGAAGTGATGATAACAATCAAATGATCAGTATTTAAATCCTTCTCAGCCATCATGTTGTTAAAAAATAATCTAATATTGTTAAAAGTAATAGAAATATCATTTGCAAGAGTAGTAAAATAAAATCAAAACTTTTATAATTAGATAGGTCAAAATATTTGACTGCTTCCATCATTATACTCTCAACCACATTAATGTGGATATAAATTTTTGATAAAACTATACTTACTTTTTTTTTAAATTATGCCCGGTGATGACTCTAAAACACACCACTTCCTCGACACTGGGGAGGAGGGAAAGTTGAGCACGTCTCTGGTAAAGAACTTAAAAACCAGGATTGTCCATGCCCTTGGAAGGACAGTTTTTAAAAACCTCCATGGGAGTCTCCAAATAAAGCTATGAGACTGCAAGGTAATGGCAAAGACTGTAGCAGATTTAGTATTAAACAGGATGCACCACGAGGAGGCCTGCTACACTACAGCACTCCCCCCCCCCCCCCCTAAAAAAAAAAGGAGATAGATGAAACAATATAACTCATAACTATCTAAATATATATTTTCTTACGCATTTTTAAATTTACAAAATCATGAATAACATCATCAAACTCAAGTTTCACTGTTATTTCAGATTCAATATGTAATAAAGCAAGTGATGAAAGTTTTTCTTGCAGAAGACTGTTTCGAACTGCCGATTTTATCCTCTTCAAAACAGAAAACGATCTTTCTCCTGAACAGTTTGTCACGGGTATAGTTAAAAAAAATTTTTAAAGCAGTTTCAACATTTGGAAATGTTTCTTCAAATTTCTTAGCTTTGTTTAACATATGCAACAAAGTATCATTTTCTTGTATTATTGATGAAAATTGTAGCAATTCATCAGAAAAAGTGTCTGCTAAGTCAGATGCATAGCATTTTTCTAAAAAGGCTGATTCTTCAAGTAGATTTGAAGAGCATTTTAAATTGATTAAACAAGCAAATTTTTGAGTTACTATTTCATATACCTCTTTCCGTTCATAAAGATGTGAAATTAGAGAGTCACACAAAGCATAGTGGCACATAGATATATATTGTTCTTGTGCTGTTAATTGCACTTCAGGTGCATTAAGTGCACAAAGATCTTTACTCAGTGGTATTTTCTTTTTTCGAAAGTTTTCATAATTGTGATTTTCACCACATAGTTCCTCTGCTAATTTTTCATATACAATAAAATTGTCACGGACAGTTTGTGTAAAATCAATCAATGATTGATATAAAGGGCATACTTCAGATAAATTGAGATTTACTTTTTGAAGCTCAATATGATTTAGCCGTTGTAACACAGTATCCCATACGATTATATTCAATGCTGTTTCAAATTTTTTCATTTTTTTACATAAAGCTGCAGCTTCTGATTTCGTGGAAGCATTTTCTTCCTGACTAGTGGATAACATGTCCAGAACATGTATTAAACTTCTGTAATTTTTCTTCAAAGACTTGACTGCTGAAGCATCGGCACTCCATCGTGTAGAGCAGCAGCTTTTTATTGAAAAGTTTCCATCATCATTTTCTATTTGTTCTTTCAGTTTCTGCCAACGATGTGTGGAAACTGAAAAGAAATTATAAATATTCTGTACCAAGGAAAAAAACCTTAGAACGGTACTACAGGACTGTACTGCATTGGCACCAACTAAATTTAAAGAATGTGCTGAACAGGGTACAAACTCAGCCAGTGGATTTATAGCTTTTATTCGGGCTTGAAGCCCAGAATACTTTCCTGACATATTCGCAGCATTATCATAAGTTTGGCCACGACAGTCTTGAATGTCAATACCCAGTTCTTTAAGATTTGTTAATACTGTTTCAGCTAAAGCTTCTGATCTATGGCTGTAGATTGGAAAAAATTTCAAAAAACGTTCCACTGGTTTCCCATCAATCACATACCGTAAAATAAAGCATAACTGATCAATATGGGTAATATCTGGTGTTGAATCAACAATTATTGAAAAGTACTTGGATGTTAAAACTTCACTAACAATATGCTTTAATATCCTTTTTGACATTATTGTTATAAACTCATTAATAACAGTTGATGATAAATAACTGACTTTTCCTGATCCCGGATTTCCATATTTTTCAAGATGGCTAGATAAAAATGAATCAAATTGAGCTATAAGCTCCATACATCCTAAGAAATTACCATTTAACTTAGAACCAATTGTTTCATTGCTTCCAAAAAAGGGCAAACCACGCTGTGAT
Source organism: Dolomedes plantarius (assembly GCA_907164885.2). NCBI lineage: Eukaryota > Metazoa > Arthropoda > Arachnida > Araneae > Dolomedidae > Dolomedes > Dolomedes plantarius. The sequence continues at coordinate 210,948,351 of OU015493.1, forward strand.
AAAAACTTTACAACAGCAACAACTCTTTTTAGAACAGCTTTCCAGTAATTTGACTCTTCATTACACTGATCCATCAATGATGAGTCAATTCTAGAGGCTACATCCATGCGTTGTGACATCTGAAGAACAGCTTGTCTATGATCAATGGAGTTCTCATGCTCAGAGAGTCTTGTAGACGCATGCTTCCAGTCATTAAAGCCAGTTATTAACTGATTTGGAGAACCGTTTTTCATCATCAATTTGCACACCCAACAATATAAATTTTTTGTTGATGGTGACAAAACCAACCACTTTCGGAGAACTTTTTCAGAGTTTTGTTTTATGCGGTAAAAATGTCCTTCTGTCAATTTTCTTTTAACATTGCCAAATTGCCTCTCAGTCTCTGGCAGAATGTGTAAATTTTGATTTGGAGGCTTAGAAAGAAAGAAGTCAATCATTTTTTCGTCTATTTTCAACCATAGTGCAGAATCTCCTCCATAACAAATATGATCTTCTTCAATATTTCTGTCATTCTGCACAAAATTTTCAGATGTGGGATTATCACAGGGGACAAAGCCATCCTGGGAAACATTAGAATGAATGTTGCTGTCATCGTTATCCTTCGATAACGATGAGAATGATGCACTATTACTTTCAAAATACTTTGAAATAGATCCAGCCAATTTTTTTTGCTGATCTTCTCTTTGTTTTCTAAGTTTTCGTTTAACAGAGCCACATAAATAATTCCTAACAGACATTCTGAAATTTCTGAATCTCTACAAAAACACACAGAAAATTTACTGCATCTAACATTAACTAAAATCACATGGTAATCTTCAAGATAAAACATATAAGCATTGCCAGATTCTTCTAATCCATGTTTTTCACTAGTATGAAAAACCATGGAGATAACACAACACTCAAAATCCACTGCTGTAAAAGTTAACCAATCAGAAAGAAATATTCAAATTCAGAGGGTGGAGTTTCAAATTGCATATTTGATTGGGAAAAAAAGGAAGTTTAGATGTGATCAAACTTCTGATGACGTCACATACGCAACTATTAATGACGTCATTGAGACAGAAATTACGGAAACCGTTTTTAATTTGAGTACGTATAAGAAATTGTCAAGAATATGTACATCTTAATTCTAAATTAGGGGGCCCCAAAAATTTGGGGGCCCTGGGCAAGTGCCCCACTTGCCCATGCGGAAATCTGGGCCTGGTTGTTAGTGAGTTGGCCTGACCTATTATATATATGTATATACAGTGGCTCCCAAAAGTGTTCGAACACTTACGAATTTCAATGAAATAGGGGTCTATCTATTAATTAAAATGAATATTTCAGAATGGGTATTTAATAATAAGATCTATATAATCTATTCTTAACAAAACTACATGAAATATTTTGAAAACATAGTAAATCTTTATTTTTAAGAAACCAATAATCCAAAAGTAACAAAAACTTTATCTCACAAAAGTCATCATACACTGAAATATTTTCGGAAAAATTCATAATTAAAATTATCGTCTTGAGCTTTATTTTTATTTTTAACTTGTGGTGGCATTTAAAATATCGTTTGGATTTTTAATTTTTGCTTGCCTTCTCGGTAATATTCTATTTATTATTTCAAAATGGCTTGTAGTCGTAAAGAAACAACAAACAGCATTCGAAAATTGATTATTTTTCATCATAGTAGTGGTAAATCAGTTCGGAATATTGCAAAATTACTTAATTTATCCCATTCTACTGTGCAGTATGTAAAAAAAATGCTTTAAAGAAGAATATTGGATCAAAAACAAGGTAAGAAAAGGCCGTCCGGCAAAGTTAACAAAATGTGATCAAAGATTTATAATTAGAAAATTTGTGAAAAATTCATGTTTGAGTGCTGTAAAAGTTTCTGCAGAATTCAATGAAACATTTTCTACTTTGATTTAAAATTATCAGCTCAAAATTTGGGTATTGGAAACAACTTTGTTTTTTATGAAGATAACGATCCTAAGCACACAGCTCTCAATGTTCGCATCTGGTGTCTCTATAATTGTCCACAAGTTTTGAAAACACCACCTCAATCGCCAGATTTAAACCCAATAGAACATATTTGGAGAGAACTGGAGGTTCGAGTACGAATACACGACATTCACACGAAAAGCAAACTAAAACCAATTATGATGGAAGAATGGATGAACATTCATGCAAAAATTACAAAAGAACTAAAACAATCTATTCCCAGCCATTTAAAAGCTGTTGTGGATGCTAAAGAATATCCTACTAAATATTAATTGAACGAAAAATTAGAATATTTACTAATATGTAGATATTTTAAGTGTACGATGACTTTTGTGAGATAAAGTTTTTGTTACTTTTGGATTATTGGTTTCTTAAAAATAAAGTTTTACTATGTTTTCAAAATATTTCATGTAGTTTTGTTAAGAATAGATTATAGATCTTATTATTAAATACACATTCTGAAATATTCATTTTAATCAATTGGTAGACCCCTATTTCATTGAAAATCGTAAGTGTGCGAACACTTTTGGGAGCCACTGTATGTACATATTAATTATATATATATAAATATGTATGTATATATTAATTATATATATATATATAATTTGAAATCCCCCCCCCTAGAAGGTTACAGTTCTGGCACCTCTATTTCTAGAAATCAAGCACTGTATATACTAGTACACTTAAGAATTATTTCGCACAAAGACACACTCTTGGAAACTTCATTAAGAATTGGAAATTTCAAAAAGAATTTCATTAAATTGTCCTAAGGTATAATTATGTTCCAATATAAGAGATAGACATCCACTCATTTTAAATTTAAATTCATTTAGTATTAGGTCTGCGATTATATAATTTTAGGCTATGAAAAAAAATACACAGGGCTTTTTTTGGGGGGGAGGCAATTTTCTCTACTACCCCTTCCTGGAGCTGCCTTTGATACTAATGTTTTATGGTAGTAATGTATTCTAAACTTAAGGGTGTTTACTGTATTTAATTTTAAAATTCCGTGTATAAGCCGCAACCCCATTTTCCCAACTGATTTTATGAAATAAAAGTGCGGCCTATACATGCATAAATACGGTATATAGAAGAATGAAAATAAAATGGTGACAGTAGTATTATTGGTGAATTGTTAGAACAAATATTAAAATTTTAAATATTTCCAAAGTATAACAGTCAATTTATAAAACTAAGAAAACTGAAATATTTTAGCAAAGGGTACAAAATTCACTAAAATAATAAATTATAAATCTTCATTTGAAAAAAATAGCATTCAAAAGCACTAACGAAGGCAAAGTAATGTACCAGATGCACTCAGGCCTGGGGTAAGACCTATAATCCAGTTATGAATAACCATGAATAAGCTCTCATCTTTCAGATTTATTCCTGGAAAGGGAGGAAAATAAAATGTTATGAAAAGAATTCAAAATATTTTTCATTCACTGAACATATAATTCATTATCTGCAGCTAATTTCAAATGTCATTGGCTAAACACATCTAAATAATCATCTTTCAAATTCAGTTGGATGAAACTGACAAGACATATTCACTGATGAGGCATAATCACTAACCTTTGGTGATGTTAGAGCAAAGCTTAGCAGGATCAGGTTTGCAGCCTATTAAGCCATTAAACTGAATAATAACATTTATTATAAAGATCATAATTCCATTGTTACAGAACATTAACAATCAGTTATTATCACCATATTTGTTGCTATTAAAAAATCCAGTAATTTTCCCCAATATTCATGTATTTGGTGTTTTTTAAATATGATTCCACGCTTAAAATATATTAAAATTGTTAAAATATCTAAAGCTTATTGAAGTTAACAAACCATCATTTATGTGCATTAAATTTTTTAAAATGACATTGAAATTGATATACACTGTTAATTTCATGTGAAACTCATAGATAGAACTGATTAAATAATTAAATTTTCCAAATAAATGATGAACTGGCACCAAATTTGGTGAGTTTTTACAGCTTGGCACTATGACCAGCAATATGCAGTTTAGACATTACTTTCTTGTTTCACTCTTCTGTGAGAGAACTTTTTATTTAAGATTGTATTTGAAATAATTTTATGTTATTTGTTTCTTTGTTCATTCAGTGTTAAAAAAATTTATGACAACATTTAATAAATAACATTCATGCTCATCTTTCATTGCAACAAAGATAACAGCAACAGCATTAACTGCAATATGCCTAAATATTTTTTATTTTAGGTACATTATTCATTACAATAAGGTTGTTTAAAGTTTTAAATCAATGCATTTTACAGAAGATGATTTAAAAGTATACTTGATATTTGAAATGGAAATTAAAGCAAGATTAAATTATTTAATGCTTCAGAACTGTGCACCTAGGGTGCTGGTATTTGGTACCAAAGTGTGGGTTCAAATCCCACTCTTGGCATGGACGTCTGTAGTCCTTCGGAATTGGCTTTAAGCAGTAGGTCGTGGTCTAATCAGCCTTTGTGTAGCAAAAATTGGCCGTAGCGCTCCAAACCAAACCAAACCAGAACGGTACACAATTAGTAATATATCTTATGTAAAGTAGAAATGGGAAATGAGTCATATCTGTATGTGTGAGTCACAAAAACTCAAGAACCGTGAGCTCTACCTTGATGAAATTTACACGGTTTAATGTTCTTGGAAAGTCAGGATGAATGTGACTATTTTTATCCTGCTACGACGTTCCATTCCAGAATTATGTTAGAACAAGTTTGCGCAGTATCAACAGATATTTTTGTTCAAAACCAGTGTAACATTTCATTGTTGCCAATTAAATTATAAAATTTGTAAAAATAAATAGACATGAATTAAAAACATAATTTATTCATATATTGGCGCATGCAAGAATGAATTTGATATATTATTTTCATATACGTGGCAACGCCGGAATATTTCTTTTTAAAAATGAATATATAAAGATTGAAAGTCATTCATTTTCAATAAATGTGCCCATGTGAGTGAAAGAAATGTATTTTGACACTCTTGGAGCAACCCATCGCTTGAAATTTGTCCAACATATTCATAAGAATTATAGTCAGGATCCTTGTAATTACCCAGAAATTTACTGACGACATCCTTCAAGGCAACCCAAGTTTCTTTTTCCTTTGTTGTCATGCTAGTCTCAAATTCTTTATTCTTCATAAGCTTGCGGATATCTGGACCAACAAAGATTCCCTCTTTCAACTTGGCTTCGGATAAACCTGGAAACTTTTTGCACAGGTATTTGAAACAATCGGCATCTTTTGGAATAGCCTTGACAAACTGCTTCATTACACCTAATTTTATATGCAGAGGGGGTAACAATACTTTTTTTTATCAACTAAGCTGTTCAGAATCACATTCTTTGTGCCTGGTTCAAGATTTTGTCTTTTCGGCCATTCCTTTTAGACCCAATGTTCAGTCTTATCACGGCTGTCCCACTCACAAATGAAACATGGGAATTTTGTATATCCACCCTGTTGACCAAGAAGAATGGAGATAACTTTCAAATCACCGCAAATGTTCCAACCGTGGTCGGCATATTTTATTTTGTTGAGGAAGAGAGCCAGGTTTCCATAGCCTTCTTTTAAATGCACCGAGTGTACAACTGGTACAGATGCATACTGGCTTCCGTGATGAAGGAGGACAGCTTTAAGGCTCCTTTTTGATGAATCTATAAACAGCCTTCATTCATCTTTATCGTAGGTGATATTAAATTTGCTCATCAATCCGGGAACATCAGAACAATAGACCAGGTTCTCCTCTTCTTCAAAGTACTTAACAAATTCCTTTTCTCGATTCCTGTACCAATAAAAAGAGGTTCCTTTGGCCAATAAGTTTTTTCTTTCAATCTGGAACCCAACAATAAAGCTGCCTCTTTAGAAAAGTCCAGATGTCTAATCAGATCATAAAGTTCAACCTGAATGAAGGGCTGAGGTGGATCGCCTCCAGAGGGCTTATATTCGGTAGCGGAGCCATGAACTTCTGGATGTTCCGAGTCTGAAGACTCTGATGAGATGACTGGCAATTCAGTTGGAGACAAAGCCACTGGCACATCAGGTCCATGAGGAACGGGACATTTGGCCGATGGAATGTTATCAGGATAAGAGATTAGCTTTTGATTTTTGCGGTTATACCCACGGACATGGCAGGAACAAAATTAACAATCATCAGACGGGTTTTTTGGCTCCCTCTATGTCATAGGAATTGCAAATTGTAAAGCAGTCTTCTTTCATTTGAGCCATAAGTGTAGATCATTATGACACTGCACACAAACTTTAAGAGGAGCCCACTATTTGTCCTGATCTCCGAGTTTCATGTCAAAATATGCAAGACAAAAGTTGTTTTACATAGTCTGTAATGCTAGGGGAGGTGTCGCAGAGGGGTAGGTTTCTGTAGGTTTCACCATAGTAGAACGATGGTCAGGCAGGGAAGAAATTGCCTGCCAAAAAAATTTTATGGCAAATGTTCATAAAAATCCAAGTAAAATTCAATTTTTCAAGAAAATGTGACATGATAGAAATTTTTCATTATTTTTTTAAAATCAGCACCAAAAAATACATAAAGTTCAGCTATGAATGCCCTTGTATTTTTTTCATCGCAGGCCTGTGTTATCAGATTTGCTGTGTTTTAATATTGAATGTGTTCTCAATGCATTCAAACATTATTGATTCTTTTTCTATAATAATAAATCCATTCAAACATTATTGACTGGCTGTAAATTAATGCTTTAAAATGCCCAAAAAGAAGAGAGCACTGGACTGGATCTGACAGAAGAATGTTTTTCGATTGGTCAGCTATTCTAAAGATTTCTAAAGATTCATTGGAAACATCTCAAGATTTACAGAAGCTGTATTAAACTGATATTTATGACAGCCTTGTTATGATATTAAAAAAAAATTTACTGTAAAAATTATACTTGGGTCAGTTTAGAACTAGATTTTAATTGTCTTGTTTTATCCCCCCTCCCTCTCCCCCAGGGATAAAATATATTTAATGAAAAAGATACACTTATGTTAAAGAAAATTTTGCCCCAAACATGAAAATATACGTTGGTAAGTTTTCATTTTTCATGAGGGAAATATGCATAAACATTCTGTTCAAGTTCTTTTATCAAAACTGCTTGAAAAAATTTTCTGAATAGAAGTCAATCATTTACCATAAGTTTTTTCTTTCCTTTCAGTCAGTATTTTCAAAACTTTGTATTTCATGTTGAAATTTCTTACTATCTCTTTTGTTGACAGTTAGTTACTTATAACTTTGTTTTAAGCATAATTCTTTGAAATCTGAAAAAATAACAAAATTTAATGGTTTTGTGTGAATTCTACATTTTAATATTTAAAAATTTGAAATTTTATAAATTGATGAAATTTTAATTTCCTTGTTTCTACAGGCTCTATAGACAGTATTGCAAGGCTTTTGAGTCTCTTCTGCGATATTATTGTCCTCGGGTATGTTTTATGTAATTTTTATATAGAAAAGCTTTTTCCCAGTGCTGCAGTTGCATGAATTGTTAAAAATATCCTTAAAGATATGAATACATTTGAAAAGCCAGTAGCTGTTATTTGTAGCTATTGTAGATTTTTTATGGGGTTTTTGAAGCAATATGTTTTAATACTTCCATTTCTTCAACCAGTTTATAGCTATCTACATCTTCATCTTTTATAGACTTCAGTTGGTCATAATTCTGAATCATTTTTACAACTGGCAAGGTAATTTCTAGTACTGGTGTTTATTTTAAATGTTCATTCTGTGGAATTATCTGGAATTAACTTATCTAGCCTGTCTAGCTTTTTATGGTATTAGTTAAAAACAATGTGCCTCAAACATTTCTTTCTGATTACTTATTGCTTCAACTGCATTCTCATAATCAAATATCCTTTTTCTTTTCATTAATGTTTCCCGAAATTCTGGAGTAACTTCTAAATAAGCCTCAAGCACAGTGGCTCTGACCAAATCTTCTTCAAAACCAGTTTGGCTATATTTAGTCAGGCATTATAGAAGATTTCTTAATTATCACAGTATTTCCTTTCAGGCATATTTTAAATTTTTCTTCTTGTGGATCGCTGTATTAGCACAATGCCCCATAAGTCCAATCCGATTAAAGCCAGCCCTGCCTTTCATAATTTATTCTTAAAGAATATATTATATATATTATATTGAAGAATATATAATATATAGAATATATTATATTCTATCCTTTTATGCATAGTGTTACTTAGGCTGTCTTATGGTTATTTATATCATTTTATTTCTGTGCTGAACTGTGGTGAGTTTAGTTTCACAGACTTTTTAAAATTTTATAAAGAGAACACTGACTATTAGCCAAAATTTGTTGTCTCGATGTAGATGGGCAAATCTGCTCAGGACAGAAATATTGTGGGTATTTGGTATCCTTCACATTCTATGTTGTCTCATTGAATCATCATTTGGTAACTCAAGTTTCAAAAGGTATTTAGCTATATTAAACCCTTCAACCATAGTGTATAAAAATCATGATTTTAAAAAAAAAAAATTGGTTTTTTTTTTTAAATTTTAATCATGATTTTTTAAAATTTCAATTTTATGTGATATAAACTATTATATCTACTATAGATTTAAAATTTTATACTATACTACTTTATAACTAATGCATAAATAAACATTTATGCATTAAACATTAAGTAAACGTTTTCAAATACAAACATTGCTGATCATTGTCAATAAGATAATTTTTAATAATTTAAAAACAAAAAATGAAATAAAAGAAAAATAACCACTAACAAAATAATTTCAAACTAAAAATCCCCTTCCCCCCCAAAAAAAATAATTAGTTTTATTTTGTTATCTACAATTATCAAAATAGTTAAAAAATTAATTTTATTTAAAGACTAGCGGCCCGTCCCGACTTTGTCCGGTTTGAACAAAATATTATACCAATAAATTTCCAGTTGATACCCAATAAATTGTAAATCTTTTTTACCTTAATAATAACCTAAATAATACCTTAAATTAATTTTAGGTTAGTTAATAATTAAAATAATTTTTTTTTAAGAAAAAGGCGTGCCGGAGAACGGCTAGGTTCGAACCGTTAGCGTCAGAACAGAAGCCCACCGCGATATCACCACGCTAAGGATCGTTGAATACTTCGGCACAAAAGACGGTAGAGGACTGTAGCGATAACAATGGAGATTGTTAGGATTAAGCCCCTAACTTTATTTCTACTGATTAGATATACATAATATATAGCCTATGTCCATCTGGAATAATGTACCTTTCAAACAGTGAAAGAATTTTTCAAATAGGTACAGTGGTTCTGAAGATTACCCTCCACGTACAAAATCACTCCCTCTTTATATATAAGTATAGATAGCACCACGCTAAGGATCGTTGAAATCTTCGGCACAAAAAGCGGTAGAGGACAGTAGCGGTAACAATGGAGATTGTTAGGATTAAGCCCCTAACTTTATTTCTACTGATCAGATATACATAATATAAAGCCTATGTCCATCTGGAATAATGTACCTTTCAAACAGTGAAAGAATTTTTCAAATAGGTACAGTGGTTCTGAAGATTACCTTCCACGTACAAAATCGCTCTCTCTTTATATATAAGTATAGATAGATAACACCACGCTAAGGATCGTTGAAGACTTCGGCACAAAAAGCGGTAGAGGACAGTAGCGGTAACAATGGAGATTGTTAGGATTAAGCCCCTAACTTTATTTCTAGTGATCAGATATACATAATATATAGCTTATGTCTATCTGGAATAATGTACCTTTTAAACAGTGAAAGAATTTTTCAAATAGGTACAGTGGTTCTGGAGATTACCCTCCACGTACAAAATCGTTCTCTCTTTATATATAAGTATAGATGATCAGATATACATAATATATAGCCTATGTCCATCTGGAATAATGTACCTTTCAAACAGTGAAATAATTTTTCAAATAGGTACAGTGGTTCTGGAGATTACCCTCCACGTACAAAATCGCTCTCTCTTTATATATAAGTATAGATGATCAGATATACATAATATATAGCCTATGTCCATCTGGAATAATGTACCTTTCAAACAGTGAAAGAATTTTTCAAATAGGTACAGTGGTTCTGAAGATTACCCTCCACGTACAAAATCGCTCTCTCTTTATATATAAGTATAGATTTAAACATAAACATTAATTTAGCTGCCTTTTCTACACCTAGTTGGTTTCTTAAGTTGTTCCTTTTGCAGTACATAATATCTGTATTATACCAAACTCTTTCTGATCTATACAGTTCTTCAGGAGTGCTATTGATTTCAACTTCTATAGGGTATTTAATGACACTTAAAAGCTTTTTTATCAAACCAAGTTCATTTAAATTAGGAGAGTGCACAATTAATTTTAGTAAAATTTTTAACAAGGAGGTATCTCCATACTTTTCTTTAACAATGTTTAATGCTTGGTCTTTCTCATTTATTGTTCACGTTCCACTTTATAATTAGGATTCAAGAGTACTTCGGATTGGTTGTGTGACTTATTCTCAGAAACAAATCTGGCCAATCAAGAAAATGTAAGTGTACAATCACAGCAGGACTGATAAGTAAAGTAGACCAATACACAAATTTGAAAATTTTCCATGAAGCAAATGAGTTATACATGGAGTAGAAATGTTGAATTATATGAATGAGATGTAAGCTATGCATAAAAGTCTCCTTCCTGTTTATATTTAAATTTAATACCCATAGGAAAATATATAAAAAATATTCAAAGTAATGAATGAAATAATTTTTTTGATTAAAATTGATAATTTAAAAAAAATCATCCAATTTAAATCATGATTTTAATCTTTGATTTTAATTATTTGATTAAAATCATTTACACCCTGCCATCATTTATTTAAAGGTGTTTTTCATGAACTTTCAAAGTTTGCAGGCAACTTTTCACAACAGAATCACTGCAGTTAATCTGTTTCAGCTTCTGATTTTAATTCCTCTTAACTTACTGCAAGAATAAGCAACAACTTTTTAGCCTGAAAAAACTTAATGACCTAGCCTCCACATTTCTTTGTAATCTGAATACAAAGATTTCTGATTCATGAAGTTTGTTGTTAAAAAATATTTCTTGAGTACTATATTTGTAGTAGTGAGATTTTACTCCAAAATGGCAATTTTGGCATTTTTCCTTCAATCCTACAGTTTGTTCTGAAAAGAAGCTTTATAGTGTAGGTGTGCCAGATGCTTTATACTTATAGCAGTGCGGGGGCAAAGAAACCACCCATTCTAAGTTTTATGGATTTTTATTTTTAGATTTTTGCGAATATTAAATCTCATGCTTCTCAGTAGTATGTTAGGATTATTTCTTGCTTTGGTACTGCAGGAATAAATATAGATGACAGAAGGATTCCAAGACATAAAAACCCAAGGCAAGGAGAGAGAGAGAAAATAGTTCTCAGGAAATCAGATAATTCCAAATTATGTGTAGTACCTCCTTGAAAAATCCAACATGTCCTGAGCATTGTAATTTAAAATGGTCAGAATGGGATATTTGTATTCATAGGTATATATGCAATTGTGTTCAAAACTAAATTAATGCAAATTTGTGTTAGCATATTCATGGTGTTGTGTGGCATGTTCTTGCACCTCATTTTACCAATTTTATATCTCCTAATCTACTTTCAAGTGATGATTTTGTTGAAATACCTTTAAGTGGCTCTGAATGTCATCAAAATCTATATGTATAAAACGCGTAGGTATGCGGCACAAAAATCGACGATATTTCTACACTCGGAATGGCAATGGCTGCCACTAGCAGATGTAAACATTAGCGGCCGTCCGCAATTTGCAACCCTTTGTCAACATGGATTTGCGCACTGAAATCGGAAATGTTCGAAAGCGAGCTGCACGATCAAGTGAAAATTGGGTACAGTCTCAAGAATGAAAGCGAAGAAATAATTCATTAAGAGAGAGCATAAATTTTTATAAGTGAAGAAATTTTCTCAACAATTTATTATTTGATATGATTAAGTGTAGATATCTGAATTGTGAATAGTAATACATACGGAGAGCGATGTAATCGACACTATATTTTAAAATTTTCCCCAACAATTTCTTATTTGTTGTAATGATAAAGTGTAGATATTTTAATTTTGAAAAATAGTACATGCAAAGAGGGGTGTAATATTTAAAATCATTGATGTTGGGTTTCTCAGTCTTATCTTTAACTCTTTTCTGAGGTAATGGAAATTCACATTTTTTGATCACGATGTTCTAGAATCAGCCTTATAGAGAATACCCCTTACAACATATATTTGTGATGACAGGTAATGGTAACATTCCTTACATATGTTACTTTCAGTTGCGTTGTTTTGCAAAAGAAAATATAAAACTAAAAGCGACAATGCTGGTCGCACAGCGGCTAGTCTCTTAAATAAAACATGAAGTCTCTCTCTCTTTGATGTTCTATGATGAAATGCATGAATGAGTGTGTTCGATAGATGTGTCAGTAAAGTTATAGATGACTAAGAGCCACCTTCACCTCTGGCACGTGTTATTAACCTGGCCTGTGCTGAACTTCTAATTAATTCACTTCAGTGAAGGCAGATAATAATGAGTCTCTTGTACTCTCTAATCCATTCTCAAATGTTATTTATTGTAACTCTCTACCTCATCAAATGAGTGGCTATGTTTTAATAGTTCCAAATGCTCCTAAACCAAACCCTACACCTTAGATATCTGAAGTTGTAATATTTTTTCTTTCTGATATTAGCTCAACAATCCAGTATTGTTAACTACCTTATACCAGTTTAATATTTTATAATCCATTGAAATTTATATAAGAGAATTTTGCTGTACAATTTATTTGGAAGTAACAACTCGTTTGTTAGGCAATATCATTTTCTTTTTGTCATATTTTCTTGGTATAAAGACAATAAATATTTTGCCAGTATCCTCACCTGAGCTTATGTTAACGAAATTGAGAAAAATTACTTTTTCTAATCAAGAAACATTATAATAAGTATAGCTTAATCTTCATCTGATATCCTGTAGCACTGAACTGTATTGTAGACTTCTGACCAAAAGAATTTCATTCTCTGTGGATATCTTGAAATCATTTGACTTGATACACAAAATGAAAGATGTTATGAGATTAGCTTATCCTGTAAGCAAGGTTGGCTAGTTTCTTCCAAAGTGGAAAAAACCGGCTTGAAGAAATAGGTTTCTTCCATTAGTGGAAGAAATGGAAGAAACTGTTTTTCTTTAAGAATTTACTATATTAGTTGCAACTTTGAAGATACAATAAATGCATTTTTCTTATAGATAACCTTAAGTAAATTTAATTAGATCTATAAAAATTTAATTAATTATATATTCTAAATTAATAATTACATCAGTTTTTTAGCCAAGATCACATCACATACCTGAACAAAAATTTTATCCAAAATGCACAAAATCCATTAAAAGTTATCCATTTCAATTTATCTATAGTTTTTTTATTATTTAAACTAATATACAATGATTATTGTATTAAAAAATGCCATCAACATCCTCATTTTCCATACTACAGTGCAACATTGTATAACAAAACCAAAAATTTTTAGCAGTAGGATGCTGCAATCGGTTTCTCAACTTAGAATGGATGAATGCAAAAGATGAAAAAATTCTTTAAAGTCCTGCAGAACTTGAAGGGGAGTTTAAAAGCATTTCGACATACCTGTAGAGCTCATTGGGTATGTCACTGCACTTGCAAACACCCCTCCACCAGGTAATTGGATCTAACTTCTTCCTGATTGAGTCATTAAAATAGGTCTTCGGATATGGGCCACTTTTAGTTTCAAAAAGTATCACGGCAGGCAACAGATCAGTCATTTTCTTCAATCCATTTCCTTGCTGTCTCTTTTTGTTCATGGCTCAATCTTTCTCCTTTGTAATTAGGATGCATAAGATAGGCAAACGTATGGTGGGGCAGAATTGCCTTGTTAAACCTATCTGTTACAGCTTGAATATGAGGTTTAAGTTCAGGATTTTGTAGAAGTGCAAGCCATTCATGTGTTGCATCAGCAATATTTCCTGCATCTTTTTGTAAATGATCAAGTGCAACAGAAATTGGCTGTAACTGTTTTACAAGATCTTTAGCTTGTTTATATAAATTAAAATTCCTAATGACATCTGTGATTGTTCTAACGATATCATTAAAATGTTCATTTACAAGGCTTAAATAAGCTGCATGATTTGTTAAATAGGATTGAAGACTGGCTACTCCATCGAGTTTCACAAGGTAGTTGTGGTTTGATAGAACCACGACACTTCCTTAACAATGCCCCAGGGACATGGTGATTCCTAAAATATTTTTGTACTTTTACAACTTGAGACATGATATTTCGTGTTGTGATATCCTGTCCGAGCAGGTTCAAATAATGGGCCGAACATCCATAGGAAATTAGATTCAACTCTTCTGATTTTTCAAGCTCTCTGCGCATTTTAACCATACAGTTAGTGTTGTCGGTAACAACACTTTTGACTTTGCAGTCATATTTGTCACTTGCTGTACTGATGATCTGTTTACTTAAATCAATCAGGTACTCTGCAGTTTTAGCGTCACTACCAGTATCAATAGAATCTACAAGATATGATTTCCCTTTAGTATACAAAGCTGCTACTGTCAGTGGTTCATTGTGCACATTGCTCCATCCATCAACAATTAAAGTTGTAGTTTTTCCTTTCAGATTTCTAATCATTTGATTCTGCAGTTCATTATGAATGTCAACTAAAATATTTCCAGCAAGAGCTTTTCTGGTTGGTGGCTTGTATCCGGGTCTAAGTTCAGATACTAGTCTTTTAAAATGTTCACTTTCCACATGTGAAAATGGTACATTGCAAGCATAAAAAACATACCTATTAATTTATCCAGTTTCCTTTTCTCACTGTCATTTGTAGAGAAGCAAAATTCACCAATTGAACTCTGTACTTTTCTTCTTTTTGCCAAATTTTCAACTTTGGGAACTGATGGGATATTTATTAGCTCTTCCAATTGATCTTCCCCTTCTTGGAAAATAGCTTTATCAGCAACATTATTAATAGAGTTACTGATAAGTTTTTCACATGATTTAACATGAGCACGCATTCTACATGCTTTTATGCTTTGCACATGTCTATGTCTTACATTTAGCTTTTAACGTACCATTTTCTTCTATCTCTTGAAATTTTGCCCAAATAGGTTCTCTTTGTCTACCTCCTTTATTCATTTTTGTACAGAGGAATGCTAAATGAATGATGTCTTTGTCTAACAAGAAACGTTTGATAGAATTGCACAAACAAAATTACCAGAAAAATTATATTTTCACTTTAGAAACTCTAGCACAAGACTTACTGAATGAACAACCTTAATCTCAACTGCAACTGCAACTGTAGAAAAAGAATAACCTATTCTATATGTCCACCTCATTTCCTGTTGTATTGGAAATGCAAACTTGAAAGAAATAAAAATGATCTGTTCTGACTCTCCTTTACATGTCCAGCACACAATATGGTGTGCAATGTGTATGGCACAGAGGTGTGCCATAGTCAGAGACACAATCAATGGATGCCTATGACTCACTACATTCTAAGCCTTATGGGGCCAAACTTAACAATAGGAGAGAATAAAACATTGCAGGTGTGTAAGGTAAGGTTCAAATGAAATGGGGGAGAGAGAAATAAACTTGTCGGTAGCAGCTGATACAAAGGATTGTATTCTAAAAAATAATTAATAATATCTTTAATATTAATTAAGTTATGCACTTTAGATTTGATATAATATTATGCTTTGAGTTTAATTCTTTTATATAGTTAATATATTTTGATTTTGGCATCTGTTTTATTTTCTGTTCGTTTTTTTCATTTCTTCCGGAAGAAACCCAACCCTGCCTGTAAGAACAAATTGATTTTCCAATATTGTCTGAATCACACAGTCGTTTTATTTATTTTATTATCCAGTATAAAGGTAACTCGAGATAATCAGAATGTAATTCGAATTATTCTTAATGTCATTTTTTCTAATTTTTTAATTTTAACTAAGTTTTCTAAATTTATAGCAAAGCTATTTTATTATCAACAGCAATTTTGGAGAGCGTTTAAAAGATAATACAAGTCCCACATTTTTGGTCCCAGTGTACATTTTTATAGGCATGCATATTCATTTCTAGTGCCTTTATTATCTAGTAGTCCCCTTTGTGCTTACATAGCTCGCTCAGATCAGAATAGGAAAAATGTTTACAGTTCTAATCACTTAATCTTAAACAATGTCATAAATCGCTAGCATTTCTCTTTACTCATAGACTTTGTTAAAGGCTCTTTGGCCTGACATCCACTGTGAATATGATTGAAAATAAAGAAATTTTATCCCTAGAAATGCATAAAAGAGTATTTTTAAGAATTAACTTTAATTTAGAAGCTTGCGTAACCATGAATATCCATCACGCTAAGTAGATAAAATTTTAAAAATTAATTGCACATGAGAAAGGCATGGCGAAATTGGGATAAATAAAATTGTTTGAAAAGTTTTGCAGCAATACGAAAATGCAGGAAACAATTTTTCATCAGCCGCAAAAAATTAATAAATTAAAAAAATTATTACAAAAGGAAAATATAAGAAAATTCGAATATACAAATATTTCTTAATTTTAGAATTATAATACCATTTTTTTTCGGATTTCTTTAATTATACTACAGTTTAATTAGCAGCAAGTTTAATTACCACCCAGCACTCCAAGAGCTTTTTTTTAATTTATTCTGAAAAATAAAGATTTACAATAGGAAAAGATCTTTGAAATGTACAAATAAAGCATTAAAAGCACCTGACGTACATCTCATAGACTACAAGAGGTCCACAGATAAACTGTTTTGAAATGTTTGGTTCAGATTATTTGAAGAATCACATTAAAGAACTTATTGTACAGTAAATCCTTGGTCTCCAAACTTTTTAGTCCAAGGGCCACACTGACTCCCAGGGCCCAAGGGACTCCACTAAGTCCCAAGGGCCAAGACCTAGCAAGCTAGCTCATCGTACCAACATACTGTAGTTTTGAATGACGCGCGAATTTTCACTTCGGGACTAGTCGGCGATCAGATATTTATGGCGCAGGGAAGAGAGTAGAGAATTTAGGTGCAGGACGTGGCAAGGCTACAGTAGTACAGCGCCATCCTGTAGGGAGCGGCGGAATTACGCAAAAACGTCAACTACGCTTGGTTAGTCGAAGTATACGACATCATCTTGTATCGAGTAGCAGGCTAAAGTATGTTCTGGAAAAGTTCTGCTATGTGGTCGCTTGTCTGGAAGATTTGAGTACTTGCGAGAGTTTTTGAGTATGTTCTACACACCGAGGACACGTAGCACAAATACAGGAGACAACCGAGAGTTGGACAGTTCCAAAGTTTGACTTCGGAGCGACAAGTGAGATCTGGAAGGCAAAATATGCTGCGACTGGTGTGTTTTGTGATTATAGTTCCTTAGTGAAAATACAGTGTGTTTAATTGTGAGTGTTTTATTTAATTAAAAATGTCTTAAAGATAAATCCAGTGCATTTTGTTTACTCAGAACCCCTGCTCTTCATAGTAATATCGGCATTATATTGATTTAAAGTTACGTCCCTTTTGTGAATATTTGTATGTATATGGAAAAGAAACGAGAGATAGTGAGTGCAGAACATTTAAAGAGCAATAGGGATATCAATATTTCGTGATTGGCGCACGTGGTGTCCTGTGGTACAGCGAGCTGGCTTTCGGTGCTGAGGGTAATCGGATCGAATCCCGACGTCGCGCCACTAAAATACCTCCGTTTGTGCCGTCCCTTCATAGGGACGGCACAAACGGAGTCCGTGCTGGTCCTCCTATATCAGGGGTGGGCAACCTTTTTGAGAGTGCGTGCTAAAATCCGCCAAATCTAAACACATAATTTTTCCACGTGCCAACTAAAATTTCCCTAGAACATAGTATTTGATATCTTGATATTTAATTTGTAAGTGATTATGTAAATCATAGAAAATTGACTGAATGAAAAAAACAGGCTTTTACGAAATTATTGCAGAAAATATATTAATTCAATTGTCTTACAAAAATAGACACTTAGAGCGGTTCTCTTTGGCCCTGGATGGATCAACAGATGTTTCAGTCACTGTTCAAGTGTTTCTTTTTATTCGAGGGATAGATAAAAATTATGAACTGTATTAAGAGCTATAGCATTCACAGCACGACCACTGGAGATGATGTTTTTAAACGAGTTGAAATGCTGTTCAGAAAAACAGTCTTCAGTGGAAAACTTTCATTTGTATCACTACTGATGGTGGCAAAAACATGTGTGGAAAAAATAAAGTTGTTGTTCTCATGTCAAAGCTGATAGAAAATGGCGGTGGCTGAAAAGCATTGATCGTACATTGCATCAATCATCAACAGTCTGAGCGGAAATTCTTTGAATATGTCAGAATTTTTAAAACAAGTCATGCTAGATGTTAATTGCGCTCGATCGTCGTAAATTCCGCGAGTTTATTGGAGAGATTGGAGAAAATAACTTACCATATCTAGGGATACGTAATTTTCGTATTTACAAAATAGATGCGAATAAATGAAAAAAATATATAGATATGTGCGAATAAATACGAAAATTAATTTTTTACTATTTGGCGAAAACTCTGTAATAGACGGTTTTTTAAGCGAAATTAAGTAATAATAGTAATAATTTATTAACACTATTGACTGTTGATGATAATTGCTTATCATCAACAGTCTTTAACTGAGAGATCTCACTCTAGAATTTTGCTTATTACTTATATCTAAAGACTTAAGGAAGAGAATGTGGAAACTACTACAATGTTAGCAATAATCGAAATTTTCTTGAATGAAAAGAAGCGTCCTCTGGTTGAGTTGCAAAGCAATAAGTGGTTATGAAAGTTATCATTTTATGCAGATTTAACTAAACATGAACTTAATTTAAAATTACGAGGAGAAAACCAGCTTCTGCCTGACTTATACACTCGGTATTAAGTCCCTTCGACAAAAAATTGTTTTGTTACAATCTCAATTCAACAAAAAAGTTTCATACATTTTAATGCATGTCAGACATTCAGTCAGAAAACTGAGATTCCATTTCGCAATTGAAGCTTTGGTAGTTTAAAAATAAATTTAGTTTCGTTTTTCAGATCTTCATGCAATTTCAAACGACATCAAGATTTTTCTAAATCCTTTTAACGCCGATATAGAAACCCTTGCCCCAGAACTTCAAATGGAAATGACTGATTTGCAGTGTAGCGATATTTTTAAAGAAAAGTATTTAAAGTCGTCATTGCTGGATTTTTTATAAATTTTTCACTCACACAGTTTGATCAGTTGCATAAATTTCCCCGTGGTTTTTTTTTTCGCTTTCGGAACTAATTATCTATGTGAAAAAAACGTTCTCCAAATTGAAATAAACAAATAGTGTTTACTGATCCATATTTACTGATGAGCATTTGAAGTCGCTGCTGGTAATTTCCACTAGTAAACTTGATCCACAACTGCAAACAATTGTCAGTGGAAAGTTACAATTACGTAAATCTCATTAATCATAATTGTAATGTTTAATTTCATTTCACTTATAAGTTTTTAGGATAAATCTCATCTCATGAATTACAGTTCAAGTGTTCAATTTCATTATGTCAGTTATTGTGTTTCTTAATGGGTCGTTCAATAAAAACTGATTATTATTTTGTATGAGCTACATTGTAACTTTTACAATGTTATCAAAATAAACTATGGCGGGCCGGATACCGGGCATGTTCGGCTCGCAATTGGAGAAAATCTGAAGAATTTATACTATTGTCAATTCTAATGAATTATATATACACAACATTCGAATTAAAATGTGGAGAGAGTGTGGTGAAAAAATCTGCAGCCAACAAACTAGTCCAAACAAAAATGCAAAAATAAACCTATGATCCACATATTCTTTTTTATATCTTGTAATAATTTTATATATGTTATTAGTAGATTTATGAACTTTTTAATCTGATGGTAACTGAGCTTTTTCATCAGATGTTAATCTCTAGGATTTCTCGGTGCATTAAACCTAATAAATACTGATGAAATTATTTTGAATTGAGGACAAAAAAATTAATATAAAGGGAAAACGTATTAATTTTGCTTATCCATTATTGATCGTGCCGATTGCAGTAGTTTTGTGGAAATCCCAAAACCAAGACTATCAAATCTACGTTTCCTTATGATCTACTAGGAAAAAAGAATGACGATATCTGGGGAACCTCTTCGCCTGATTAACATTAATTTGAAATGCTCAGTAGTTTAATGAATGCAGAACATGATTTATAACAACTTAGTTTATACATATCTCATTTCCTAAGTTTATACATATCTCATTTCCTAGCACAAGCAAACTTTTATATATTGGTGTCGATTTCACGTGAAAAGTTCGAAAAAGCGTGATGGTACAGTGTTAGTATATCATTCATTTTCTGCTCTCTTTACAGGTGCCTGGTACAGATTGTTAGATGAAAAACTAAAATGTTTGTGATGTCCACAAATTTAGAATTTCAACGTAGTGGTGGCAGTTAGTTTTATGATCATCGTGTGCAGAAACGTCGTCATGCCAGAAGAGCAAATGACGGGTATTTCCAGTAATAAAAGACTTTTCAAAGAAACCCATTCCTACCAGCAGAACCATACTGGAGCCAAAGAGGATTACACTCCATGTGACAAGCGTAGAAATGGTCTAAAAGTGAAAAGTTCCTGTGCCAAGGTACCCCCTAGCACCGAAGAAGGAATTCAATATAATTTGTGCGAAGGAACATTTACACAGTTGGCCACATTAAATACGAATTATTCGTACTACATTGATGATAAAACTCTCCGCACCCACACAGAAGAGAAACCTTTCGCCTGCTCTGTATGTGAAAAAACATTTTCTGAACAGAGTCATCTAAAAAGACATCTCCGCACCCACACAGGAGAGAAACCATTCGCCTGCACTATATGTGAGAAGAGATTTTCTCTAGAGTGTGATTTGAAAACACATCTCCGCACCCACAGAGGAGAGAAAACTTTCGCGTGTGCTGTATGTGGGAGAGAATTTTCTCAGAAGGGTAGTTTAAAAGGACATCTCCGCACACACACAGGAGAGAAACCATTCACCTGCACTGTATGTGAGGCAAGATTTTCTGCACAGAATAGTCTTAAAATACATCTCCGCAACCACACAGGAGAGAAACCATTCACCTGCACTGTATGTGAGGCAAGATTTTCTGCACAGAATAGTTTTAAAGCACATCTTCGCACCCACATAGGAGAGAAACCTTTCGCCTGCACTATATGTGATAAAAGATTTTCTCAGGAGAGAAATTTAAAAACACATCTCCGCACACATACAAGAGAGAAATCTTTCTCCTGCTCTGTATGTGAGAAAAGATTTTCTCGAGAGGATAGTTTAAAACGACATCTCCGCACACACACAGGAGAGAAACCTTTCGCATGCACTGTATGTGAGAAAAGATTTTCTCAAGAATGTAGTTTAAAACGACATCTCCGCACACACACAGGAGAGAAACCTTTCGCATGCACTGTATGTGAGAAAAGATTTTCTCAAGAATGTAGTTTAAAACTACATCTCCGCACACACACAGGAGAGAAACCTTTCGCCTGCACTGTATGCGAGAAAAGTTTTTCTTTAGAGGATAGTTTAAAGCTACATCTCCGCACACACACAGGGGAGAAACCTTTCACCTGCACTGTATGTGAGAAAAGATTTTCTCAACAGAAAAATATGGAAACGCATCTCCGCACCCACACAAGAGAGAAACCTTTCACCTGCACTGTATGTGAAAAAAGATTTTCTCAACAGATTACTTTGAAAAGACATCTCCGCACCCACACAGGAGAGAAACCTTTCGCCTGCACTGTATGTGAGAAAAGATTTTCCGAACAGATTAAGTTGAAAAGACATTTCCGCACCCACACAGGAGAGAAACCTTTCGCCTGCACTGTATGTGAGAAAAGATTTTCTCAAGAATGTAGTTTAAAACGACATCTCCGCACACACACGGGAGAGAAACCTTTCGCATGCACTGTATGTGAGAAAAGATTTTCTCAAGAATGTAGTTTAAAACAACATCTCCGCACACACACAGGAGAGAAACCTTTCGCATGCACTGTATGTGAGAAAAGATTTTCTCAAGAATGTAGTTTAAAACGACATCTCCGCACACACACAGGAGAGAAACCTTTCGCATGCACTGTATGTGAGAAAAGATTTTCTCAAGAATGTAGTTTAAAACTACATCTCCGCACACACACAGGAGAGAAACCTTTCGCCTGCACTGTATGCGAGAAAAGTTTTTCTGGAGAGAATAGTTTAAAGCTACATCTCCGCACACACAGGGGAGAAACCTTTCACCTGCACTGTATGTGAGAAAAGATTTTCTCAACAGAAAAATATGGAAACTCATCTCCGCACCCACACAAGAGAGAAACCTTTCACCTGCACTGTATGTGAAAAAAGATTTTCTCAACAGATTACTTTGAAAAGACATTTCCGCACCCACACAGGAGAGAAACCTTTCGCCTGCACTGTATGTGAGAAATAATTTTCTCAAGAATGTAGTTTAAAACTACATCTCCGCACACACACGGGAGAGAAACCTTTCGCCTTCACGGTATGTGAGAAGTAATTTTCTTAAGAGGGTACTTTAAAAAAAAACATCTCCGCGTGCACACTAGAGAGGAAACACTTTCGACTGCAGTGTATGTTAGAAAAGATTTTCTGAACATGGTTATTTGAAAACTTATCACCTTATCCATGGTGGATGCACTTTTGGTGTGCACTATAGGTGAGAAAATTTTTATGAACTCGATTATTTGAACATTCGTACCCATAGAGAAGAGAAAGCTTGCGATTGTACTATATGTGAGAAAAGATGCAGAGGGTAATTTTATATGAAAAATTCTGCCATTAGCAGGGTATGTGCCAAGTTTATGGCTTGAGGACAGATGGAAAAGGTATCCCCCTGTTCATTCAGGGATGACCAACATATCTACTATCGTAAGAAACGGTTTTTGACGTAAAGAAATATTTTAGCCCTACTGTTGGGAAATTTTCCATGAAAGTTGAAATTGAAATTCAGTTAAAAAGACTCTTATGTAAATGTTTTTTAAGGATATCGCACGAAATGATACTTTAGAATTTAATGTTTTTGGCTATTGTTTTGAGATTTTTTTAAAAATGTACCAATGTGATATCGGTCATGACCTACGATTCTTAATGGGATACTTGAGTCACCAAAGTGATTGAAGTAAAAAAAAAATTGCCATTGATAAATATTTTATTATATAATGTTTTTTAAAAGATTATCAATGTCATACTTTTTTACATTGCAGGGAAGGGTGTCATGAAATGGCAGTTATGCAATACTTCTGGTGTTTGTTTTTGCCTAATATTTAATTATAATTTTTGAAATTTTACTGCTTTTATCTTCATCTGCTGTGTTCTGTAAATGAGGAAATAAATATTTTATAACTTCATTTCGAGACTGAATTAATTTTCGCGTTTGTCTATTTTAATTGCTTTAAATTAATTTAGCTTTTATTTTTTTATTAGAAAGGTATTTTTGTATAATGTGCAGTCAACATATTTGACGCATGGAGCATCTAATTTTACTTTTATGTAAGATGTCGCAGATTTATGTGTATGAAATGTATAATTTTAATTTCGAAGTCAACGCTTGGAAAATGTTTAAATTTAGAAATTACGCCAAGTCTCGTCTATCTTATAATGGACTCTGCTGAGTCTTACAAGATATTGAGCGAGGAAATGTGATCATCTGCTTTCACTCTGAGAGTGGCACTGGTAATCATAGATGAAACCTTTGGAAGTAACATTATGAGACGAATTTTGATTTGTATTGAAAAGCAATTTTCATGAATTTGTTTGTATAGCAATTTGTTGGGCAGCTGACATGCCATAAATTTTGTGTCTTAATAAAATTTAATCTTTCACGCGATACTTGGAGTGTATTTAAAATCCATAAGAATGTGGAGACACCAGTTAGAACATTTAGTTTGCAAGACTTGGTCTGAAGGAACATACTGAGTCCTTTGGAGAAATTTCTAAACTTTAAGAATATCATTTCCAAATTACAGTTAGACACGTTTGAAGATAAAATTTCTGTGTTTATAATAGATTTAAAGGCATGTCTTTGAAACAAAATGTGGATAATCGGTATTAAAAAAAAGATTTTCGGAATGATACATTTAGCTGAACTTGAAGAAGATTCGTTAATAGAACTTTCATCTCGCAGTTTCTGTGTTTCACTTTCGCAGCCAAATATTTTTAGAAAATTTTATTAAGTTAGGATTTCTCTTTTAGAGATTCCCTCCCACCAAAGATGTGCTTACAAATCTCTACACGAAGAGATTATTTCTGCGCGACATTCGACAAGACGAAGAGATGGGATACTCGAATACTGGGCTGACGCTACCATAAGCATAGGAGCCTGTTCACATAGATTCCGTCAGCGTCAGTGTTACCCGCATTAAAATATATGTAACCAATGACAAACCTCTGAAAGACAGCCACGAAATTATTAAAGTCTGTAATTGTATGTGAACAGGGCCTAATCTGTGAGGGACGGTGGTCACGGGATTTACTCGCGCGGCTTTCCCACGTTTCAATACCAAATACTTTAACAGGTATATTTAAATTTACCAGTTATAAACTTTTTAGAAATGGATATATCTAATGTTTTGCTTTTATGGAAATAATTTATACGTTATATTTATGTGTATATATACAGTGTTTCCCCGAAACAATGGTGGGGTTTCAAATGGCCATAGAAATGCAATGAATCATGTTACAGGCACGAGTCATACGTAAAATGAAAGAGGAACACTCCGAGTTTATATGCGCGAAAGCTTACTTGCAGAGTCCGGTTCTAGCATCGGAGAATTCCAATTCCCAGTTAGACGGATCTCCTCCACATTCTGTTACAATCGTTCGGGAATTTCTTTACGAAACATTTCCTCGGCGATGGGTCGGATGTAGCGGCCAATGCGAATTTCGGTAAAAGAGGGCGCTGTGCACGCCTCGGAAGTTTGAAGTCTGTAGAGAATTGGCCAGCTGTACTGAGAGATCGGACGATGATGTAGCAAGTTAACTGTATATATGTCTTACATGTCTGTCCTTGTTTTGTTATAATAAATATTGTGGCTGCGAACCGAATGCTGTTTCTTTATGAACCCACATCAGATAATATTTGGAAGAGACGTCGGCTTTGGAGCTTCCCATTTTAGAGAAGGGGGATTGTCTGGCCCCCACGGTCTCGAAACCGTACCTCAAATCTTTCATTAACGGATTTTTATCTGAGGAAACAGCCCTAACTCGGTAATATAAGACTATATTTGGCTGTTATCCAAAGAACAAGAAAACAAAATATTTAAGTACTTCGAAACTCGGAAAAAAATGCACTTCCCAAAAAGACTACGTTGAAAAAATTACCATGACTTTCTAGATTAATGAACCATATATTTTTTATAATCTTGTACACACCACTCTTTAATACTTATGATTATAGTAACTCTCCTAACTATCATGATATGCGAAACATAACAATTTTTCCTCTCATATCTATCTATAACTGTGAAAACACTAGATTTGTGCACCGACTGTAACAACGATGCATACTAGATTTAGAATAGAGTTAACTAACTGCCCTATATTTTACGTAACCTATGAATCATGGGTAACCCGGAAAGAGATGGTTATTTTACTAACACTCTAAAACGATACCTCCATTTCGGATCATATCGAAAACTGCTCTGTATTTTACGAACAAATGAATAGTAGGTAATCTCGAAAGAGACGGATAGTCTGCAAACTCCTTAAAATAATACCATTTCTGTCCATGTCGAAAAATGCCCTTCATTTTACTTAATGAATCATGGGTAACCCCAAAATAGATGGATATTCTACACACTCCAAAATATTACTATTTCTGTCCATGTAGGAAAGTGCACTACATTTTGCGTTACCTATGAATCATGGGTAATCCTAGAAAAAACGGATATTCTACTAACACTATAAAACAATACCATCATTTCTGTTCATATTAGAACAATCTCTAATGTCGTTATTAACAGTTCGATAACTTAATCGTCAATAAAATTGAAAGAAACGTGAGATTTCATGACACAACTCCTGAAGAATCCCCCTTGACCAGACAATCATAATTTTTATCAATTTGCTGGGATGATTAATGAATCGATGAATGATAAAAGACGTCACTAAAACGTGATGGAGGAAGACAAATTTATATGTATCAGGATTATGCAAAAGAAACAAAAGAGGATGATTAGATTCATAGAATTTATACTCTCTAACGGGATTTCCCTACTTTTAAATACATGTCCATCCAAGGGTTTGCCAGCAATTTATGGAATTATACATTGACAAATGAACCAGTCAAATATTAATTGAGTGTGACGTAAGCGTCTTATGTTGTGCTTATAGAACGATTGTGCATTCAGTTCATGATTTCGATGGGTCGCTTGTTTATGTGGATTTTAATTATCCTGCAGTCAACTGTAATTCAAAAATATCCATGGCTTTGGATCCCGAATAAAATGGCCGTTACTGCAGAAAACTTTTAAAAAATCTGCTTTGGAATATCAGTAGAGCATCAGCCGCAAATCAGTTCCAACCCCAAATCAGCTAAAAAGTTAGAAGTTTAATCGGAAAAGCAGCCTTAAAAACATCTTAAGTTCTTTTAATTCCGATTTAATTGAAACTTGTTTTATTCGATGTCAAATAATATCTTTTTTACCGTATTGTTTTCAAATAGGAATCAATTTTATCGACCTTACGCCAAAAATCAGTGCCCAAACCCATAAACCGCCCAATGGATAATGGGAAAAACAGCCTTAGGCCTTGTTCACGTTGCTCCCGGAGAGTATTGGCGTGACCTGTTATTGTTGCTTATCACACTTCCTCGACAGCATCATCAGATCAAGTCCATGAACTCGCGAGTTTTCAACAGACATATGACGTGGTCATTGCATCGAGCTCTTTGATTGGTTAAAACTTCTATAGCTGACACTAAGCTCCGCTCCGCTTCGGAATCAATGTGGACAATGCAAACCTTGTAGCAGTTTAGTGCGACTTGTTTCATTAGATCTCAAATCATTTTAGGAAACCGCATTCTGTTAGGATATATGACACTACTTTGCACCTCTTTTCCAAACTGAATGTGACTCCGTCATCCAGGAGTTCTAATTGATACTTTCGAAATAGTGTCACTCAGAACTGGAAACATCATGTCGTTAGATAATTTCTTAAGTAAATCACTCTGCGAGAAGAATGAGAAAATGAATGTTTATTGCCAAATATAGCCGAAAGTAAAAATTGAAAACATATAAGTGGAAATAAATGATATGTTAAAAAAATAAGAAATGAAGTTCCGTAATCAATATAGTTTGAAGTTCTGTAATCAATATAGATTGAAGTTCTGTAATCAATATAATTTGATGTTCTGTAATCAATATAGATCGAAGTTCTGTCATACCTATAGTCAGTGTTTTTCTATGAAGAGGAGTCATCCGGCAGAAGAACCTAAAAATAGACAAAACAAAAATTATCACTGACGGCTGCAATGTTAAATAGTAAAGTATTTTTTTTTCGAATACGAATATATTTTCCTGCGTATGTGAAAATGGTTTTGGAAGAAGGCACCAAAATTATGTGTTTTATCCGAAAAATTATTGTCCCCCTTCTCTTTCATCACTGGATAAAAAAATAAAAAAACTATTGACACACACATTCGTGTACACATTATCAAAATTATCACTTTATTTTATAGTAGCAACCTCAACGTTTACATTCTGAGTATACGTGCATACGGGTGTGGGTGTACTACTATTATTATGAGCACACATAACTAAAGGGGTACTTATGAACAATAATCATGTCATCTTAAAGACTATTTGAGTCGATGTTGTGACCTTATAGACGGCTAGCAATGAAAGGACCTTTTGGTAAAAAAAGGGACTACTGTCGTTCATTAATCCATCGGTTCTTAACTGATAGTTCACAAAATCACCAGTCACAATAAAAAAAGGATGTCATCGTTTCGAAAAGACCGCAAATTTAACAATTTTATAAAATTCGGAACATATTTATTTTGTCCTTGGTCGCATTTCTTTTTCCAATATGGAGCCAAGGATTTTACTGCAAGTAATGGGGCTTGGGGTGCCTTGAGTGGATTGCAGATCTGTACTGTTTATCCGGCATCCTCGGGCCCCACAACAATGCAAAATGGCACCGAACTTGGGAAATTAACCTTCGGCTGCGAGTACTGGTATTACTATGTAGCTTCCGATTGTCAGTTTGATCAAGGCGTATGAGCACTAGCTTGGGTCTCTGTAATTTATGAATACTTTACTGCCAGTAAAGCAAATGCAAGCTCAAAAATCTTGTTAATTTTAAGTTTTCATAGACTTTTAAGTATTATGTTCAGTTTACTTTTACGTTATATTTGTTATGCGATCATCGATTTTAGACTTTTGACGGGATATGATTGCCCGTCCATCCACCTTCATCGTTTTAACTTAATTTTTTCCCCTTTATTTGATTTATGCAACGCTCTACAAGTTTTCGTCGCAGATCATTTGAACAAAAGCAGTGCTTTCGTGGATTTTAACGACATCGTACGAAAGCACTGAAAAGTTCATGGTCTAATGCCGGGAAAGGAAACTGCACGGCATTTACCAACAACAAATGCCATTAAGGATTTCATCACATCTCTGGAAGACTGTGAATTCTCTGAGGAAAATTCGCCATGTTGGTGGCTCTCAACGACTTCAAAACGTGATCACTGCACAATGAATGCATAAAAAGCCGTGACAGTTTGGTATTCTTGAACGGGCGTAATATACATAAATTTGCCACGATTTACTTACATAATTATTTTTCTTCTGCCGTACCCTTCGAAACTTCTTTTTGAACCAGCCTTTGATTATTTTTTTAAGGCTTTCTTGCCTACTACATTCTTTTCCCGAACCGCCATTCACAGAAGTCCTGGGGGAACCGTTTTCGACGGAGTTAGAATCATATCCAGACGGTGTGAATGCTTTGTTCGCAAAATCGCCACAGGCCATTGGCTCTTGGACGGTAGCGATAGTGTTCTTTTCTTTGTCTATAGACTTTTGGGTTGTTTCGAGTGGTTCTCCACACACTGGAATCGCCGGAAAGAAGTCGCCAGGACCCAGGTTTGCAGCAGCACCTTGCAGGAATGGATGTCTGGAAGCTTCTCTGGCAGTGGGCCCCTCGCCGGGAACAATTCTCATGAGAGACAACAGGAAGTGCAGGGCATCAACCACCTCTGATTTAGAAAATCAGACGCAGGGCATAGCCTTTCGCATCAGTACGTACAAGCATGTTTCCTGTAAGGAAGCAAAGCAGAGTTAGAGCCGACATTGTGGGGAGTATTGGACGTCAAAAATAGGCGATAAATAGTCCTAAACTTTTTAGTATTTTTGAAGCCTAATTGTCAGAAAACCCTTATTCTTTAATCTCAGTCAAAGATTGATTTGTCATAAAAGAAATTTTATTTTGACAAGATACATTTTTGTTAAGTACTTGTTTAACTGCCCAATCAAAGAGATTAACACTAGACCGCCCACAACCTCCATCCCCCTAGAACGCCAGCCGGAGTCATTTTGACTCCTATGGGATTTATAAGGTAAAAGCATACACGACCGTACAATAATGAATGCAATCTTCAATTAAAACATTTGGACAATGGATACAAAATTAACTAAAAAGAAAAGATAACTGAATGTACAATTATTAGAAAAATTAATAAAAGCCATGCTTTTCACAAAATACATATACTTACAGTTATTTTTAAACTAAAGTTCAGGAAGGCAATTTTTACATGTATAATCATCTTGGCATAACATTTTCCACATACCGTTTTCTTGCATGAAATACAATTGTTGGTAGTCATGTTACCATTACAAAGCTTTATTTCACATTTCCTCCTCTTTTTATCTGATCTCTCTGATGAATCCAATATGCTTGATTTTCTTTTTGTTTATTTCGAATGCGTATGTAATTTTGGCACATTTCGTCAGCTAACATTTGGATAAATGTTTTTATAGTTATTTTTTTCCAGTAATTTCTTTAAAAAGAATCCAGGCATTTATGGTAGCGAAATCTAACATATTATAAAAAGTATGAACAGGCCACCTTCTAGATGGGGCCTTTACAGAGTACTTTCTGGCCATCTGATGAACTTTATCAACACCATTACTTCGTTACATTATAAAAACTAATTGTTTCTGGTGTTTTCTTTTCATTATTATTTATTTCTACAGATGCATGAAGCGTACTCAAGACCATAACGTTTTTCTTTCTCTTTCCATGATATACTGTAAGAGTAGCACCTGTTTCACCATGTATCAGGATTTTAGATTTATACAGTTCCTCTCGGGAATCTTTCATGGACTTTGGGATTTCTCTTCTTTCCCTGCTGACAGTTCCTACCAAGCTTGTTCCCTTCTTCTGCAATTCTTTAGCTAAATGAATGGACGGAAAAAAGTTATCAACTGTGGCATTTAGACCTTTGCTTAGAAAAGGTTTCATCAGTCTCATAACGACGTATTCAGATAATCTTTGATTGGATGGTCGTTCTTCATTTTTTCCTTGATAAGGGAAGGCATTCAGGAGGTATTTCGTTCTTACATCGACAGCCAGCCAAAACTTTTATCCATATTTATCAGGGTTTAAAGGTATAAATTGAGTAAAAGGACATCGTGTCTTGCTTGGAAACAGTTGTTCGTCTATAGTTATGTTTTCCCCTGGTTTGAAGCAAGAAATGCAATTTTCAATTAAACGATTCCAAATTTGTCTGTTTTCAAACGTGTCGACCGTGTAGATTTCAAATCAAGTCTTAAAAATCAAAGAATTTCACAATAGTTGTTTCTTCCCATAGTTTCCGTGCAAAAATTCAAGCCCCAGGTATTAGACCACAGAGAATGAAGCTCAATTCCTTTTGCACCACTCACGCCACGAGCCTATAGTATTTCAATAAATGCAAGTAACTCATCTATAGGAAGCGACCAAGTGTCATTCTCAAGCACTCGTATCGCCTCTGCTTCCGAACATTTCTTTATATTGTTCAAAATTGTGCTGTCTATAAATAAAATCCAAGCACTCAACACGCTATTATCCTTTACGTTTCTTTTTGCGTGATTTGTTGGTCCACTATCTTGCCGTATGATATTTTGTTTTGGAAACCTTCCAGGATATTTTCCACTTTCATATATTTCCCATTTTGTACCATCAGGAGCAATTAAGGCTCTCCGTATTACTATTTTTGTAGTTTCTTTATTCTCACTTTCATCAGAATCAGATGAATAGTCAATTGACAGAAACAAAATCCTCGTCGTCAATGTCTGACAGCTCACCCCCTTCAGATTCATTATCTGAGAGCTCTCGTAGTAGAACTGCTATTTCCTCGGGGGTTAATCCTTTTTAACGAGCCATTTTCCACAATATATGCAATAAAACTGAGTAGTGAAATATCTTCTAAGAATTAGAACACAAGTAGAAACTAAATAACGGTGAAATGAGTCATTCAAAGAAGGAAGCATTTGAACCGCAGGTGCAAAGAACTGACCATATTTTCAATATAGGGGTGGGCAGGGGAATGGTATGATAACTGATAAGTCACTGTTTGGGAAAACAAGTATAGTCTAAGGTCATGACCCCGAAACAGAGATGGAAACGATAACATTTCTTTTTTTTCTTTTTGGAGTCGATACGACTCCGTTGGGCGTTCTAGGGGTATGGGCCCACAAGTATTTTACTAATTAAATTAAATATTTCTGGTTTCCCCAAGTTATAGACATTATTATTTCGTTAAAGTCACAGAAGGAAAACAACTGAAATGAAAAATTGGGAACGATATCAGTGTTTTTGTAGCGTGAGGAGTCGAAAGGACTCGGGCGTCCTAGTGTTAAACTTTACAGCTAAAAACTTGGCAAGTAAGATGTAAAAGGGTGGGTATAAATATGTACTGGTAAGTATCGATCAAAAATTTTATTGAGTTCTGACAAAAAATTCATATGTTATGGGTCTGTTAGTAGTGTATAGCGTACTTCCCGAAATCGCCAAAAATAACTTATAAGATTGCTACGAGTAATGTTTTACACCATAAATCAGCATTGATAGGACGGCGCTGAAGTTCGGGTAACGATATACATTTAAGAAGCTGTTGATAGATATAAGTACCGAATTCCTAAAGCCATTAGATCAAAATTGCTATTTTGAACGTATACAATGGGCTCAAGAGATCCTGAAATAGGCATTGATTTGTGTGGGGTTATGGGAATTTAGGGTAACAAGGGTCAACGCCCGATAGCCAGACAGTAAACTTTAGAACTCTTTCCTCGACAGTTACGATTAACTTGCGAAACATATTGAAGTAGAAGCCAAATTTTCCAAGAAACGGTCAACTATTAGCGTTACATAATGATATACTTTATCTAAAAGTATGTCTTTTTAGGATTAAAGAAAATTGCTATATAAACAGAAAATTTATGAGAGAATTTAGGAATACCCAAAGAACCTAAAAATGTTTTTTATTTCAAATTCGTCTATGAAAATAAGGCACTAGGCATATCCTTCTTGATGAACTCACCTCCAAAACTTTCATAAGCACCGGTCTCGTTTGACCATCCCACGTCCATTCTGGACTGTCTTCCATATGGACTGGGCCCAATGCCCCGTTAAGACGTTTAAGGCCATATGTCCTCATATCAAATGGTACTCCTTCGACACCACCGGAACCAATTGGGTGCCAGCATTTGAGAGGTGCACACAGGCTGAAAAGGAAAGAGAGGCTGTCAAGGAATTTTATCAAAAATATTATAAATTTATATCAAGTCTTTTGTTGATAACTCAAGCGTAATTTATTACAGTAATATTTTCCCAAACAGTAGTCACCTTCCTCGGTAACATTTGTCGAGTTAAATTCGAGTATCAAATATGTTCATATGTGATTTGCAAAATCTGTATATAGTATAAATGGATGTTGTTTCTTATGTCCTGGGCCTGAAAATACCAGGCTCAGTCCGGTGCTCATCAGAAGATATGACAGTAAACAGAACTAATCACACACATATACACACACAGAAGAATGAATAAATGAATGTATATTAAATGCATATGTATAAACATACTGCAGAGTCTGAAGATATGTATTTGAAATTGGGTTTTCAAATTGTTGGTTTGGATGATAGGCATCAGAAATGAAAAACGCTTAAAGTTTTGATTTTGAAAAAAAATCTCGAATTGTTCCACGTGTACAGCAATTAAACTTAACCTAAAGATACACTGGATGAATAAAAAAAATCTGTAAATTAAAAAAAAATTACTAAGTATTCACCTACAAATCATATTTAGAGAAAAATACAAATCTATATGCACCAGGAAAGGGTTGGTTGCTAAGAGGGTAGAAGTTTGCAAACAGAGAGCAATAGGGAATAAAAGGAGCATTTTAATAGGTTTGAGAATGAAATAACTGTCAACCGTAGTGATTCCACGGCAGCTTTACGCCAAACTCATCTAGAAACGAAAACTTCTCATGATTAGGAGGATATTTGCTTCTTTTATCTGTCTACCCTTGATGTATTCTAAAAGTGATAGCCACCCTCTTTTGCCCTGAGGAGTGGCAGATTTAGAAGTATGGTGGCCCTTGGCCAAATTTCTCTTGGGAGCCCTGAGACAATAAGAAAAGTATATTTATCCTTCGATGTGATAACCCCTTAAGCACGTACCTGTCAACATTTGTCGTTGAAGAGTTATACTCAATTTTACCAAGCTTCATCTTACCATGTTGTCAATAAAGTTCATTATAAATATTACTATTATTTATTAAATCAATTTTCACTATTTTTATTTATTTATTTTTTTAAAGCTAGCCCTTTTTTTAAATAAATTAGGGGCTTTGCCCCTAGGCTCGCTCCTCTGTTATGTCTAATAGCGAGATACATAGGGGTGATTCTCCGACTATGTAACAACTTCCATCCATTTACTGTTGTCACCCTCAATGCGAAGGGCGTTTCATCACTGTTGACGTTACTTTTGGGAGCTAACGCTAGTGGTGATATGAAGCTTAAGCCACTTCTCGTTTATCACTCTGAAAATCCTAGAGCATTAAAAAAAATTTCATAATCAAGAAAAGACTGCCAGTGATGTGGAGATCAAATCAGAGGGCATGGGTCACGCAGGTTCTTTTCAAAGAATGACTGTTTGAAGTTTGTGCTCCCAGCATCAAGGACTACCTTGAGACCAATGACTTGCCGTTGAAACCACTGTTGCTACTGGACAATGCACCAGGACACCCAAAAGACCTTGAAGATAATTTCCTGATAGACTTACCCTGGCTGACAATTCAGTTTCTACCTCCGAATACGACTTCGTTGATTCAGCCAATGGGTCAGGAGGTTATTGCGGGTTTCAAGAAATTGTACACTCGCTCGCTGTTTCGTCGGTGTTTCGAAGTGTGTCAATTATCCTCAACGATGACATTAAAAATGTTTTGTAAAGGAAAATTTGGCATTCTTGAAGCTATCCGACTCATTCAAAAGGCGTGGTCAGAACTCACTCAAAGACAGTTGATTTCTGCTTGGCGAAAACTGTATCCATCTTGTGTTCAGGGAGACGGAGATAATGCCCCTGAAATTATGAATGAAATTGTGACAATTGCGAAAGATCTGGAATTGGAGGTGAACGAAAATGACATTGAAGACCTCATAATGGAACATGAAGATGAGCTAACGACAGAAGAACTCCAAGAAATCTTGAATGAAGAACACCAGCGAAATGTATCTCCTTCTGAAAAAGAGAAAGACGAAAGAGGGCCAATGACGACATCTGCTATTAAAGATCTTTTGAAGAAGTGGGAGGATGTCAGAGCAACGGTCTTAGAATGGCAAACCAAGCCGATGTCAATAGGGTTGGGGATTTACAACATTGTCTACAACGACAATGCTATTAATTCCAGTTAATTCTGAAGAAGAGAGAAAAGCAATCGACATTGGACATGCTCTTTAACGACCCATTAACAAAAAAATGATAGATTAATGTGCAAGACTATATTATTTTGGTAAAAATAAACTTAGCAAGTATATATTCATCTTTTAATTTAATTTTTAGGGCCTCCAGAATTAATTAATTGAAGTCCCATAAAAATCTATGGTAAATCGATGATCGGTTAATGAACATTTCGGTTTACGAACATAGTCTTGGAACGGATTATGTTCGTAAACCGATCACCCACTGTATGAGTAATTTTCTTTAAATAATAAACGTTACATCTAAAAAATTTGAGTATTTTTTGGCATGGAACGCATTATCGTATTTTACATTAATTTATACGGGAAAAATTGTTTCTCTTAACGAGTGTTTCGCATTACGAGTAAGACTCTAGAACGAATTATGCTTGTTATGCGAGGTTCCTCTGTATTTCAAACTGAAACACAGCATACTGAAGACATTGTCGAAGTCCCTTATTTGGCGTGTCGTGTGAAATCTTAGTAAAAACATTCAAGATAACTTAACACTTTTAATAACTTCGAAACTTCAAAACTTTAAAGCTTAAACAAATTTTAAACGTTGAAAAAGCATAACATCATTTGCTGTATTCCCGGGCTGAGTTACAGCATACAGCTTCGTGTGAGCTGGACTCACAGTGTCCTGTAAAAGAACCGAGCTAGAAAAGTAAAATGGAGTGCAGTGCTTGTTCACGAAACTCCCGGCGGTTTTATAGCTACCTCCGGTATATCTCAATGATGTCTTCTTCCCTATAAGGTTTCTTCTTTTGTCGGTTGAAACGCAATGACGTCATCGTTCGCTCTCAACCGCCACAGCATTCCCCTTCCAGTCGGTCAGACGTTAAACCTAAATTTGACTTTCCGTCCATACCGAGTTGTCACCTCGGGTTTCTCAGCCAGATCATCCTGCAAAACAGAACTTTAGGCTCATTAAGAAATGCAGGTTTTAGCCTATTAATCGAAACCGTGGTTTTAGCGCCTCGTATATTATCGTTCTGTTGAACGATAGGGACAACATCTTGGATATGTTTTCAAATTAGTTATCTTTTACCCTTTTTTTCAGGAAACATTGTTTTAATAGAATTTGGTCCCAAAATTTTATTTTCAATCAATTTTAGCTAAAAAACATTTTGAAAAGTTTGAATTTATTCCTAGAGATATTTAA
Source organism: Dolomedes plantarius (assembly GCA_907164885.2). Taxonomy (NCBI): domain Eukaryota; kingdom Metazoa; phylum Arthropoda; class Arachnida; order Araneae; family Dolomedidae; genus Dolomedes; species Dolomedes plantarius. The sequence goes on from OU015493.1 coordinate 210,984,590, forward strand.
TACTTTCCATTTTAATAGTCTACAAAATACTTTTGACATTTTTTTCCGCCAGTATTCAGTAATGCGTTGTTTTAAGAAAAAAAAATCAGATTTCTCAGAAAGATAGTATTTTTTAGAATCGTTGATACAGATTAGGCATTTTTTAATGCATTTTCAGTTTTTCTATAATACGAAATCAATGCAGGGATTCTATAAGGGTGAGTTCTATAATTAAGTAGCTATATCTAAGAATTAAGTAGCATTTTAAAATTAAACGAAACTAATGGAATTGCTTTTGAAAGCGGTTAGATTGAGGCCACCAGGTGTTTGGCACACTCGGCTGCCATCACTTCAGACACGCCAGAACAAGATATGTACCAATCCCCAACCCCTCAGGTTTCCCGTAAACACGTGTACCTCCATAAAAGAAGACTGAATTTTTATTTATATATATATATATATATATATATAACCGTTTTATGCTGAATGCGAACAGCACGTCTCCGCAAATAACTGACAATTTGAACTTCTAGGATGGGTTTGTTATTTTCACACTTCGCAGCTAGGTGGAATTAAACTAAAATACGCAATAAGACACCATGATGATGAATAGATCTCTTAGTTCATATTGCTACCATCTAGTGGCATCTATCAAACCTTCCAATTTGTACTGCTGCCATCTAGTGGCAAATATCTTAAACTTAGAATACTGATGTTTTTCCTTTTTCTTCCACACCGTCTATTCAATCTAATTATTCATAGGTACACTATCAGGCCAAAAGTGTCCAGACACCCCCCTAAAGAAGTGGATCTGGCAGGTGACGTAATTTGATATGTAACCGAAAGCTGTAAAAGTGTTGGTAGTGGTTTGTCAGGTCACATTTATGCGTTTTTTTTTTTAGACAATGAGTAAGTCAAAGGAGTTCAGTGACTTCGATTGTGGCTTTATAGTGGGATACCACCTTTGTGGGAAATCAGTTCGTGAAATTTCGGACATTTTACAGAAGCCAAAATCCATTGTGAGTGATGTATCTGTGAGGTGGAAACATCAAGGCATGAAACTGCAGAAAAACGAAGTGGCAGGCCTGAAAAAAAAAATAGCGAACGCAGCCGTAGAACTTTCAAAAGGGTAGTGAAACAAAATCGCAAGTCTACGTTGATTGAAATCCCCCTCAGGAGTTCCAAAGTTCATCAGGCGTTAGTGCTAGCAGCAGGACTGTTCGACGACAATGCTATTAATCACTTCCAGTTAATTCTGAAGAAGAGAGAAAAGCAATCGACATTGGACATGCTCTTTAACGACCCATTAACAAAAAAAATGATAGATTAATGTGCAAGACTGTATTATTTTGGTAAAAATAAACTTAGCAAGTATATATTTATCTTTTAATTTAATTTTTAGGGCCTCCAGAACGAAAAATTAAACTCTCCAGGTTTTTCTGGAGAGTTAAAAATCCTGGGATTCCATGGTCGTTCAGCCGCTCGCAAGCCGAACATCACTCCCCAGAATGCGAAGCGTCGATTGCATTGGTGCAAAACTCACCGTCATTGGACTGTGGACATGTGGGAAAAATGTTCTTTGGCGTGATGAATCTCGCTTTACAATCTGTACGCGTCTTACGTGACTCCATTGTGTCGGCCGTTAAGTTTGGCGGTGGCAGCATCATGGTGTGGGGATGTTTTTCACGGTTTGACATCGGTTCCCTAGTTCCTGTGGTTGAAAACATGAACTCTGAGATGTATGTGGACATTCTGGACAATGCTGCTCTTCCAACATATTTCGGGGAAGGCCCATTTCTCTTCCAGCAGGATAGCTGCTCCATTCATACATCTAGACTTGGCATGGTTTGAGGAAATGGGGGTTCAAAAACTTGACTGGCCTTCTCAGAGCCCCAATCTAAATCCCATTGAACACCTTTGGGACTAATTGGGACGCAGATTACGTAGCCGGCCAAATCGACCATCCTCACTGCCAGCTTTCACTTCAGCTGTGATGGACGCCTGGAAGTCAATTCCTATCAAAAACTGGTGGAAAGTCTCCCCAGACGTGTGCAGGCTGTCATCGATTGCAAAAGGAGGACCAACATCATATTAATATATGCCTCAGGACTCTCCGAGTCTGTACCGCTGGGCGTCCGGATTCTTTTGGCCAGATAGTGCACATGTGCTGGTATAAAGGAACTGATCTAAGAATTTAAAATAAGTATACGCTCAAAAAGTGTAGTGTAAAGGCAGCATCAACCTTAAACGCGTCGAGTATATTTATATCCTTGATTACTAACCTAGATGCTGTCGGTTTGAAGCCAAGAAATTAATTATGCCCAGAAATTTAAAATTAGCCTTTAAAATATAACATCTGTGTGCAACTGACACATTAAGGCCGTCCGCACACGGAGCAACTCAAAAGAAACTGATAACCGACTCCAATCACAAACCAGTGCGTGATGAGTCGTAACCTATGTAATTGAATGGAACCACGCACACGGCGCAACTGGTTACAAACCCGTCAGCAACGCGTTTGTAATCAGTCGCAGGCAACTCAACGTGTCGAGTCGCTAGCAACTTCAGTCGCCAGTTTCTCTTGCGTTGTGCATGTTATTACACAATCTATGTTATAGCCGCTCTTTTGGCAAGCTGCCAAATGACGTACGCGAGTCACGTGACTTCTGCCTAGCGATGAAATCAAATTCTACCGTTTTTTGTTGTATGGAATATGTGCGTCCATATATACAGTCCATTTTTAAACGATTGATCAAAGACAATCTATTGTGACGATTTTTTTAAAATAAATTAATTTCTGATAATAATTTAACTAAAAATAATGCCCGGAATAATGATGTTCTTCCTTCCATGACAGGTCGCAAACTATTGATTTGAATCACTTTTCAGTCGGTCCGTGTGCGGAGCCGCATCACTAACGAGTTTTGAACCGATAAGCAATTTCAGTCGCTAACCAGTTCAGTTTCCTTTGAGTCGCTCCGTGTGCGGACGACCTAATTCTCAAAAACTGATAATATTCCATAAATGTTACAGACTCAAATCTCATAACTATTACTTACCAAGAAATTAATTATAAAATGATGACGTCACCGGTACTTTCGAACGAGAAACCGGTGACTTCCATAAAGATCAAGCGGTTAATGACGTCACCGGTTCCAAGATTAATGCGGAATCGATTCCAACACTAGATTTTTCGGGTTTCTAGTTAGAGGTATTTTCGAGTAATCGATCTTTAGGATTAATTAACGTCGTCTCCAATGCTCGTCTTTGCCTGTAAGGTGCCGAAAAAACTATAAAATCGTAAGGCGGTTTCAGGGGACGTCATCGCTTTCAAGAATGACTTGAAACTTGCGCCCCCCCTTGATCGTTTTTGAGATGCATTTGGCAAAGAATAGTGATACTGTCCCAAAATCTCCGCCATAGAGGTATGTACAAAAAAAAAACTTCGCCAAAAATCGGATAAGTGTGGCACGAATAAAACAAAAGCTTAAATTTATATTAATTTACCGTCATAACAACCTAATCGTGTCATTTTGAAAGAATCGTGAGGTGAAGATTCCGAGTTATTGTTTTGACGGCGCCCCTTGCGCGAAACCTGCGGCCCCGTGTTCGTTTTGGCGATTTATTTGGCAGAGCATAGTTCTATAGGACTATGAAAAGCATTAGGAAGGAGTTTCGTGGAACGTTGCAAAGAATAGTCAGCAAAGTTTTCGAGTTATAGCTTTGACTGCAGCTAGGTGCTGGAAACGCCGAGGTCCGATTATTTGTAGAGTTCGGAAATTTACGCCATAGAATTACGCCATAGAATAGGAAATTTACGCCAAAATTTAAATTTTGCCATAAATCAGAAAACTGCGGCACGACTTCAACGAAAGCTTAAATTTATATTAAGCAACCCAATCATGACGTTTCGAAAGAATCGTGTGCAAGATTTCCTAGGTATAGCTGGCCGACAGAAGAACTTCTGAAATTTATGTCGAAGAATGATTCCATTAAACAAGCTGAGTGTAACAAAATCATGTGGAAAGAAAGCCATTAAACTGACCACTTTGGAGGATTAATATAAAACATCCTCCCTTATATAAGGCGCGCCACCTCTGGAAACCCGTGTCAATGTTGGCGTGTAAGCAACCCTACTTCCGTGGGGAGCGCTTTGTTGTTAGGTAGTTGGAGTTGAAAGTTTGAGAGCCTTTTTCCCGCCTCTCTATTACTTTTCCTTCCTAACTTTGAAACTCACTTGAGTTTCAGTTTTCGGCCGATAGATGGTGCCACTATCCAAAATCAAAATTTCCCCATTTGGTGAGTTTGAAACGGATTTCTAATCTCTCTTCCGTTTCCTCTAAATTTCGGTCATCGTCAAGGTTCTCCTTTTATTTTCGATACGGTTTTGTTTATATTTTTAACACAACGGATCTTTTTAACGACGGCCTATGCTAGGGCAGAATATCTGACCCAGGCAGCTGCCGTACGTATTTTTCCCAAATTCAGCTACCATGTTGGTAATTTTAATTCGTAACTTCAACACATGCTAATTTTAACTCTCTATCCGTTCGAAGCTGATGGTAAAGCTATCTTGCTTCACCTGGTTCCTCGTAAAACCCCAGTACCTTGACCTTGAACTGCAGAGCAGAATAGATACACCAACAGGGTTTAGCTGACAAATATGGCTGTGTATGGCCAAATCAATCCTTTATATGTGCTGCGATATGTGCTTTATATGTGCTGCGAGTGCCGTGTTCCTTAAAAAGGATGTAATAAAAGCTTGGGACAAAAATATGGATGTCTTTTTTGTGTCGTCTCTGTTCCTTGTATGAAAGAGCTCTCACGCAAGGCGGTTAAGGGGGTCCAGGACACAAAATTGTTCGAATTTTCGAAAAAAAAATTTTATTGCATTAAAAGTTTTTTTGTTCTTTTACGCTTAAAATGACGTTTAAATCAAGTTTTTATCTTAATTAGAACAGGATAAATTATTATTTTTTTTTTCAACATTCTAATAGTAGCCAATCGTTGTATGAACCTGCAAGTGCGTTTTTCTGCATGATGGTTTTTTTTTCCCCATTTCTCTTCTTCAAATTGTTATAAGTCAAGAACTGTTAAAGATACATGATTGAAACTTGGAACATGTCTTTTTCAACTATTTTACTTTAATTTTGATTCAGCAAATTTGAAAAAAAATATTTACTTTTGAAAATATGATTTTTTAAAAATAAGTTACATAATTTTTTTTTTTTGTCATTTTTAATCTAAATATTTTTAATTTTTTTAAAAATTAATATTTAAAAAAATGCTGAATCAAAATTAAATCTTATATATTTCTGTTTAATTAAATGAAAAAAATTTGAAATTCGACAAATAATATTTCGAGTTATAAAGATTTTAAATTACCCCCCTTTTATTAAGAATTTTAAATTTTAAAAATTTAAAAACTTTTTGAGAAATTTTATGATGTGATTTTGTTTTACAAATTATATAGTTGACCATCACAAAAAAAATTCAAAATTTTAACTCAATAAATAAATTTTTTTTTAAATGTGTCCCGGACCCCCTTAAAGCCGTTATTTCTTTATGCACCGAACTAGCTGAAAACCCGCGCTTCGCTACGGAGTACATTCAAATTAAATACAACGGTCAATGTATGCAATTTATGCCAAAAAATAAATGTATATATTTATAATAAATGCGATGATCAATGTATACAATTGATGGAAAATATATATCTATCTATATATATATATTTATAAAAAAAATCGTAAGGGATATGCATTTTTTTTTGGATAATATCCAATCGTCTGCTGCATTAGAAAGAGAAAAAAATATTTTTTTTGTCTATTTAGTTGTTACGCACGTGACGATAAATTTATTGAAAGTACCAGAAAAAGAAATCACGTGATCAGCATTTAATAAATTAAATTCTAAAAATTAATCTTTAAAAATTCACCAAAAATCAGGAAATGAAGGTAAAAATTCGAAAAAAATTTCATTTTGAAGGAATTTTTATGATCTTTCTCGCGATATGAATTTTATAACCCTCAAATTATTATTTTAAATGCAAACGTTTAAAAAAGTTTAAGAAACAGCTTAAAAATTTAATTTAAAAAAATGTAAGAAGAATTTTTGAAAAATCTTTCTTAGTGCACCCCTACACTATTAGAAGAATCGCCATGCAAAATTTCAGCCCTTTAGGTCCAGCGGTTTGGTCTGAGCGTTGTATGTCAGTCAGTGAATGAATGAGTCAGTTACGGAACTGTTTTATTTATATAGATGGGAAGAGTAATACAGTCACAAGAAGACGTTTCAGCTTCGCAATAAAATAGCACTGGGAATTTGAATATGTGTGAAAACAGGCGCTGTTTTTTCCGCGCTTTAAAACCAATTTTTTTTTTATCTCACCGTGTTTTCACGAGTGATCCACGTCCGGCTCCGTTATTTTCATTTCCATTATCACTCGGATGTTTTTTTTTTTTTTTTTCCCGTGAAATTGGAACTGGATATGTTCCGGCAGGAAGGAATCTTCTCTCTTTCCAAGGAGAGGAAATTCCTCGTGTCAAACGGGATTCCGGGTCCGGCAACGATTTCAATGATAACCGTATCAATTGGGCGAAATACACGTAGAAGTGAAAGTGATTTTTTAAAAAAAATGGCGGTTTTTCTTGCATTATTAACTTAATGGAACAATTCCTATAAACAAAAAAGACACGCACCCTGTTGGGACCTACCCATATACAGAGGCTGTTCGCACATTCTTTAGACGATTTTGGTAAGCGGTAATAAAAAATCGCTTGCTGCAAAAGAAATAATTGCAATTGTACCATGTTTTTAAAAGTCAAAATTATCGTCTGCGGCTTGAAAGTTTTGTTTTTACTCAAAGTGGCGTTTTTAACAGAGCAGTGGTTCGAAGGCTGCATTTATGCTCTTTCCGAAGAGAAATATGCATACTCCGTTATCCAAAAACGATGTGAGAGTCATGGTTTTGGGATATCTAAAGCGTCGATAGGTAATGTCGTCAACAAGAAAGGAAAAAAACGTCAAATTGGAGCCTCAAGTGGGACAAAAATTCCAAACAAGTATCCAAGGAATAAACGGACATCTTCGACTATTGCAAAGGTACGTTGTTTAATGTTAAAAGAAAATCCCCTTAGTCAAAGGGCAGTTGCAAAATCATTAAAATGCTCGGTGTCCACTGTAAATAAAATGATAAACGTTGATTTAAATCTTAAGAAAGCGAAAAAGCGCAATGTGCATCGTATTCTTCCAAATCATATCGCTGAACGCAGGACACGCTGCAGAATTCTATATGAGAAACACTTATCCAAAGAAAAATGGAAAACAATTGTCACAATAAATGAATCATGGGTGTATTTAAATGATTGCAACAAAAAAAGAGCCATTTATTATCTTAAAAGGGGAGAAAAAAATTTAAGTACATGGTTCAAAGAATCGACAGAAAGTTTTTCTAAGGGATTCATGATTGTTGCTGGTTTTTCTTATAATGGCAAGTTAAAAATAAAGAGAGTGGAAAAAAAGGTCAAGATTAACTCCAAATACTATCAGGAACATATTTTATCGCCAATTTTTCTGAATGAAATACCATCGCTTTCCCACAGTGCCATCAATCTGTGAGACTCCATCAGGACAAAGCTAGCAGTCCCACATCAAAATCCACTGTAAATTTCCTAAAAGAAATGGAACAAAAAACTGTTATCAAGGCCATACCCTTCACTGATATCCCTACTAAATCTCCGGATGTATCACCTATGGATTTTTGTGCTTTCGGACTTTTAAAATCTGCATTATCCAAACGTCGTGCCAAAACCCTTACAGGATTCTGGAATCTGTTCAGGAGGAATGGGATAGAATACCTCTTCTGACACTTCAAATGGCATTATTATCCTGGAAATTGCGGTGTCGAAAGATAGTTCAGAATAAGGGATGTCAAATAGAACATTTAAAACACAAGAATTTTATGTAATTTCGTTTTGTGAATACTATATACATCGTCTAAAATATGTGTGAACAGCCTCTGTATAACCGTAATTTTAGCATCTAACGGAAGATAAAAACTGTCTTTCGATCTTTAACAAATAACTAAACACGTGAGCAGATGAGGCGTGCAATGTACAAGAAGATGAGGGATGCAATGTACAATGAAACTCGTGGAATAGGCTTTTAACTGTAGGTCCCGGTCAAATAAGCCCTTGTGCAGCAAAATTTGATCGCAACGCTCTCAACCAACCAAAAGTTATCATAATGAAATAACTTTCAAATGTACAAGGGTCAGTCAATAAGTTAGTATCAAAGTTCCGTAAAAATCTCGGTAAAAGAGACATTGCGTTGAAACTTCGTGGCAACACAGAGCAGCAGGTACTGCGGAAGGTGCAATAGCGGCTTCGCCGTGGCAATTTTAGTTCGCTTGCTAATCAGCCGTGAATATGTTTCCGCAGCTGCCAGTGGAGTGCTTTAATCCGCTTGTTGGGAATATATATGTTTTCACCGCCAGATAGCGCTGTACGGGTCAATGCCCTGGGGGTGTCTGTCGCGGTTTTTCACTTCTTGTTGTTTTGGCCGAGCATGATGACTCGGAAGATTTTTACTCTTGAATCTTGAACGTAAACCCTGGCCCAACTTTGTTGGGAAATAAAATGTTGTTATTGTTACTAATTCTTTGTTTAGTTAACTTTAACCTAATTTACATTTTACTTAATATATTTCTTTCATGGCGCCCAACGTGGGGCACGATCTTAGTATTAAAATTGTGCCAATTGAAAATGGATTATTGAAAACCATACATGGATCTTGAAGACGTCTGAATAAGGTAGGACATTATATTTTTTAAATATGGAAGAAGATATGTCAAAACTAAAATCAAAAAGAAAAATAATAAGGACCGCTGTGTCCAAAATTTTAAATAAACTACAATCAGAAATCGAAAGTGAGGACTGTGATTGTGAAGTTTTAGAAGAAAATTTAAATTTGTTATCAACAAAATCAGAAAATTTAAAAGAATTAGATAAAGCAATAGAGTTGAATTTAAATGTTACTGAAAAGGAATTTGAAGAAGAACTAATTTGTGTACAAGAGTACGAAGAGAAAATTACGATCTGGTCATTTAGAGCAAAAAAGAAGCTCAATAATGAAAACAAAAGTAAAATCGTTGAGAACTCTCAGACCTCGGTTGCTTCAACTTCCGGAAATACATTTAAACAAAGCATCCAACTTCCTAAATTAACTATAGGAAAATTCTTTGGGGATCCTAGCAATTGGTTAGATTTTTGGAACCAGTACTTAATAACTATACATAATAATGATGACATAACTAAAATTGAAAAATTTAGTTATTTAAAAATGTATTTGGGAGGTCCGGCCTTGGCGGCTGTTTCTGGGTTCTCCTTGTTAAATGAAAATTATGATTCATCTATTGAATTGCTAAAGCAGCGGTTTGGAAGGAATGACATGGTAATCAGCTCACATATAAAACACTTATTATCGGTAGATCCTGTAAAAAATGTTCGTAATGTAAAAGCCCTCAGAACGTTTTATGATAATTGCGAAATTCAGATTAGGAGTCTACAGTCTTTAAATGTGACGTCGGGCTCTTACGGTAACTTGTTATGCCCAATAATACTGCAAAAATTACCAGAGGAGTTAAGTTTAGAGTATAACAGAAAACGAAAGTCTAATTCAGATTTTGATATTTCAGAGTTAATAGATTTCGTACGAAAAGAAGTTGAATGCAGGGAAGCGTCGTATCTATTTAGTAAAGACTGTAATACGAAAGATAATTTCGATTTCCATCAGAAAAACAAAACGGGATTCTTAAACAAAAATAGTTATTTGAAGGGTAAAAATATCCCAACTGCGTCTGCCTTTACTACAGTAATTAAACCATACTGTTTTTTCTGTAAAGTAAATTCCCATAGTGTTGTAGATTGCGAAAAATCCGACGAGGATAAAAGAACACTTTTGAAAATTCAGGGTAGGGGTTATAAATGTTTTGGAAAAACACACATGTCTCCAAATTGTAGAAGCAAAATTTCTCCCTGCCAAAATTGTAATAGTTCAAGTCATAACAAATTATTCTGTAGGAAAGTTAATATTGATATACCAACGGAGGACAAAGAGTCTGTTATTGCATCTTTGTCTTTAAATTCCGAAAATACTTGTAAGGGGGTATATTTACAGACTTGTTCAGTTTTAGCAGAAAATGTTGACACGAACAAAAATAGTACCGTTAGGATTTTAATGGATGGAGGATCCCAGAAATCATTTATTAGAGCCGATCTAGCTAAACAATTAAATTTAAGATGTTTGAGAAAAGAAAAACTGTATGTTTATTCATTTGGGTTTAGTGAAGGTCGTGAACGGGATTTTGAAGTCGTTCAAATAAATCTTAAAAATGTTAAGTTCCCCCAAAAATCCATAATAATTGAAGCGCTTGTAACAGATACTATAACAGGAGCCTTTGTAAAAGTACCAACTAAAAGCATTCGTGAAATCTTAGATTCAAAGGGGCTGCAGCTAGCCGATAGCGGAGAAGCGTTGGAGATAAGAATTCTGGTGGGTTCGGATTACTACTGGAATGTCCTGGCTGAGGGAAAAGAGAAACTAGGCAATAATTTGTTCGCAACTGACACCTTGTTTTGGTGGACTATTCAGGGTGGAGGCTACGACAAGCTCTTGGAGAACGCTGCTGTGATGAATATCGGTGTACAGTATTTTGCCGACGCGTCTAAGAATGTTGAGATTAATGACATCGTAAAGCGGTTCTGGTCTCTGGACACTCTGGGGTTGACAGAAAACAAACAGGAGGTTTCCGATGAATCGGTTATTCAGCAATTTCAGAGGGAATTGCAGTTTGATAATGGGCGATATGTTTCTCGCTTGTTATGGAAACAAAATCATGAAGCCTTAAGTAATAATTTTGAAAACGCGAAAAGTCGTTTAATGTCTTTAGGAAATAAATTAAGGAAAAATTTTTGGCTTCGTAAACATTATAATGAAATAATACGCGATCAGTTAGATAACCAAATTATTGAAGAATGTAGTTTTGAAAGTAGCAGTGACAAAGCTTATTACATGCCACATTCCCCAGTTGTAAGAAAAAATTCTGCGACAACTAAAGTAAGAATAGTTTATGATGACTCTTCAAAACAAAACAATGCCGCATCCCTTAATGATTGTTTAGTTCCTGGGCCGAATTTAAATCCTTCAGTGTTAGATATGATACTGCGTTTCAGACAATTTAAATATGCCTTTTCCGCAGATATTGAGAAAGCATTCCATCAAATTGGAATAGCGGAAGTTGACAGAGATGCTTTGAGATTTTTGTATTTTGATAAGGATTTTAATTTGAAACCATATAGGATGACTAGAGTACCATTTGGCGTTTCATGCAGTCCCTTCATTCTGGCTAGTACTATTAAGTATCATATATCTAAGATAGCCCCAGAGAAACCCGATGTTTATGAGATGCTAAATACTTCGGTGTATGTAGATGATCTTTTTTATGGGGGTGATACTCTTGAGCAAACCTTCAAGCTTAGTTCTGAAGCATGTAAAGTATTTAGGGATGCAGGGATGAATTTACGGAAATTTTTTTCTAATTCAGAGGCTTTAAAGAGTCGGTGGATAAGTAATGGGATAATAAACGGAGAAGATTCAGAGAATTCATTAAAGGTGCTAGGCTTCACTGGTGTACTCGTAAAGACCAAATTTTCTTAAACTTTGAAGCTTTGTGTGAAACATTAAATAATTGTGAGAATATTACTAAAAGAAACATATTAAAGGTGACTGCTACAATCTTTGATCCTGTAGGTTTTATTTCGCCTTTTGTAATACTTGCAAAATTATTAATTCAAAATCTTTGGCGATTAGGAATAGATTTTGATAATGAAATTCCGAAAAAGTGCAAGCAATGGTGGTCTGAGTGGTATCACGAAATAGAGAATGTGAAGAAACTGAAATTAACACGAGAATATTTTCCTGGTAAACTCAGAAAATTCAATAATTTGGAACTACACATTTTTTGTGACGCCTCAATAAAAGCGTATAAAGCTGTAGGATACTTTAAGTGTCCTAAAGATTTCACCACAACGTTTGTTACATCCATGTTAGAGAGGAAAAAGGAGGTAAAAGACATTACAATTTTGCAAGCTAGTGTCGACGATCACAAAACCCTTTTAGATCTTGAAAATTACAGCAAATTAAGTCGAGCTGTTAGAATTAACGCATGGGCAATGCGATTTATTCATAATGCAAGAAAACATTTACCGAAAAGAAATGGCACCGTTACAGCTGAAGAAATATTCTCTGGAGAAATTCGATTAATTAGAGAAACGCAAGCTGAACATTTTGCAGTGGAAATTCATAATCTAAAATTGGGACAACCAGTTACTAAAAATTCTAGCATTTTCGAGCTCAATCCCTTCTTAAATGAAGATAACGTCTTATTAGTGGGAGGCAGACTCCAAAAATCCTCATTGAGCTACTATGAAAAGCACCCAATAATCATGCCTCCTAAAAACAAATTATCTGAACTTATTGTTCTTGATGCACATGAAAAGGTGTATCATTCCGGAGTATCAAGTACTCTCATTTACATTAGAGAACGATACTGGATGATAAAAGGTAGACAGTATGTAAAAAACATACTAAAAAAATGTGTTATGTGCAGACGCATGAATGCTCGACCTGTAAATCAAGTTGTGGGTCCACTACCGGCTGCAAGAACCGAACAGTCACAACCGTTTGATGTCATTGGGTTAGACTTTGCTGGCCCACTTTATGTGAAAAATGAGCATACCAAGTTCTACATTTTGTTGTGCACGTGTGCAGTTACAAGAGCTGTACACTTAGAACTAACGAGAGATTTAACAACTAACTCATTTCTCTTAGCTTTTCGCAGGTTCGTCTCGAGTAGAGGAATCTGTTCAGTTGTGTATTCGGACAACGCTCTTACCTTCAAGGCTGCAGATACAGAACTTAAAAAGGTGTGGAAGGTAATAAGTCATCCAGACGTTAAAACGTATTATGCTTCCTCGGGTATCCAGTGGAGATATATTGCCGAGAAAGCGGCTTGGTGGGGCGGTTTCTATGAGCGACTAGTTCGTTCCGTGAAAGTGCCACTGCGAAAAACCCTTGGACGAACATCCTTAGGTGTGGACGAACTTCACACCTTGCTAACTGAAATTGAAGCGGTGGTCAATAGAAGACCACTGACATATGTCCCTGATAGTCTCAATGATCCACAACCACTTTCACCCGTTCATTTCCTAATAGGTAATAAAGTGTCCAATTTACCTCCAGTTAAATTCAATAACATTGTGGGTCAAAGCCGTAAAGAAACTTTGCTAAAAGCATATTTGTATCGCGAAAGACTGCTAAATCAGTTTTGGCGCAAGTGGACTAAAGACTATTTATTGAACTTGAAATCTGCAAACTGTAATAAAAATCAGCAGTCTAAAGGTGATTTGAAAGAAAATGACATTGTGATCATTCATGATGAACATTTACCACGAAATATGTGGAGATTGGGAAGGATTGTAAAAACCTTTCCAGGTAGAGATGGTCGTATTCGTAGTTGTGAAATTAAAAACTGAAAGAAGAACAATTAAACGACCAGTTCAACTACTTGTAAATTTAGAGTGTTAAATGTAATCATTTTCCTACAACTGTAGTTCAAATGTCTCATGTATATAAAATGTATATAATATTTATTGTATGTTTATTTGTAGCGAAATTTCAAGAATGATTCCATATGTAAACGTGTAGTTATGTGTAAAATTGTAGTATTTAGGTAAGTGTTTAAGAATCTCCAATGAAGTGAGAATAGTAAGTTCCTTGCTGATTGTAAATTGTTAATTCTTGTATAGGTTGTGTTACATTTGTTATAGATTGTTAGTCTTTGGGTATTATTAACTTATTAACTTGTTAAAAAATACTTCATTCATAATTGAATTTTAAATTTTTATAATTTTGAATTATAAGGTATACTTGAATTTCTGAATATAATATGTATATTTTGATTGTATAATTTTGGAATCATGAACATTAATTGGAAACTTAATTTTCTGAATTTAATATTATATTGAAATGGTGATTTTTTGGAAACATGAACATTAATTGGAAGATTTGAATGTTTGGTCGCAACTCAAATGTTGAGAAATTGTAATTGAAATGTGAACTCTTGAACCTAAAATTATTTTGAAATGTTGTAATAAGTATTGTCCTGAACATTGCTGTTCAGCCCGGCCCAGTTTGTTGGGAATATATATGTTTTCACCGCCAGATAGCGCTGTACGGGTCAATGCCCTGGGGGTGTCTGTCGCGGTTTTTCACTTCTTGTTGTTTTGGCCGAGCATGATGACTCGGAAGATTTTTACTCTTGAATCTTGAACGTAAACCCTGGCCCAACTTTGTTGGGAAATAAAATGTTGTTATTGTTACTAATTCTTTGTTTAGTTAACTTTAACCTAATTTACATTTTACTTAATATTTCTGTCACCGCTTCCAGTGAGCCAAAGGTGGTGACTGCACTGGCATCTATCGGCAGTTGCACGAAGCGTACCGTGATAACGCAACAGCACGCCAAGCTATCGCCAAGTGGTATCTATCATTCGAGAATGGCCATAGAGATTTCGAGAATAAGTTTCTTCAACTTCGACTAAAGATGAGGAGTTACACGCGTGGATGAACTCATTTTCAAAACAGACGTTCTATAATTTCAGCCCGGTATTGTTTTATTCCAACGAGTGCAACTAACTTTTTGACTGGTCCTTGTAAAATGTGGATTATCGCGAAAAGGAAAAAAAGGGAGATCAGTAACTATTAAACGCCACGGCTCGGGGCATCCTGATAGTTGGCCCATTGAAATTCGGTCAAACCTGAAGTGGCACCACGTGTTCGTTCACCTATGCGATGTCCCATTACAAGCGAACACCCAACATCGCGGTAACATCGGGCAAATACCAAAAAGACAATGCCCCTGCCGCACTGGGTAACAATATCCATTAAACTCCCCCAAGGATTTTAAGGTTCACAATATTATTTTGAAAAATACTCTTCTTGACAATTTTTTTTAAATATTTCATTTCCAGTTCAAAGTCAACGATCATTAACAAAGAGATCTGAGAAAAAATG